>VZTE01003808.1:260873-293900 GCA_013397775.1 Eulacestoma nigropectus
ACTCGCCCCTCATCACTACCCCAACATCCTGCCCCAGCTGCATTCCCCCTCATCCCACACCCCAAATCCCTCCCCAGCTGCATTGCCCCCCATCCCACACCCCAAATCCCTCCCCAGCTGCATTCCCCACCATCCCACACCCCAAATCCCACACCAGCTGCATTCCCCTCCATCCCACACCCCAAATCCCTCCCCAGCTGCATTCTCCACGACCCCACTCCCCAAATCCCACACCCCAAATCCCACACCAGCTGTGTCCCTCGCCACCCCGCAGTGAGAGCAGCACTGTCCCCTCTCCCCGTGCCCCCAGCCGTGGCACAGCTGGAAGCAGGAGCCCCATGCCCCTGACGGAGCAACCAAAGCAGCCCCTCCTTCTGCAGGGAGCCAAAAGCGCAGGGACCCACCCTGCCCAGGGAAGAGCACAGAATTCCTTTGAGGGGGTTTATGGACCTTTATGTAAATATTCCCAAGGCTTGAGGCCAAGGTGTCCCTGGTTCATCTCCAGGTTCCATTCTGCAGTTTTCCAGATTAAATCCAACTCGGTGCCACTAAAATCCACCAAAAAACACCTGTGCCAGGGGGCTGCTCTGGAGAACTTCCATGGAGCAGCACAGCCAAGAAGCAAAAATCATCTTCCTGCTTTGGAAGGACCCTGGGAACACCCTGCTCCTCCCATCCCAGGGATGCAGCTTTGAGGGACACAGAGCCATCCAGAAATACCCTGGGAACACCCTCATCCCTCCCATCCCAGGGATGCAGCTTTGAGGGACACAGAGCCATCCAGAAATACCCTGGGAACACCCTCATCCCTCCCATCCCAGGGATGCAGCTTTGAGGGATGCAGAGCCATCCAGAAGATCCCACAAACACGAGTCCCCAGCTGATGTCAGGGGAGCTCAGGAGCCTCAGCCTCTCCAGGAATATGAAAGCTCCTCCACTCATCTCCACTGCCCTGACTCCAGAAAAAACCTCCCCCTCTGATCCCTACACAGCAATTCCAGCCTGAAACGCTTTGTTTGATAACTCAAAGTGAGTTCTGGCTGAATGGGATGAGTTAAAGGGCAAAAAAGCCCCATATCAGTGATGCAGCTGAGGCTTTTTCCCTCGTACACTCTTGTCTCAGAAATCACACTGCACGAGTACACCTGGGGATTTCAACCTCAGCTCACGCTTTCTAGAGGAAAAATGAATCCAGATGAATATCGAGGAGTTCTCTAAGCTCGGGCACCTGCACAGGCTCCTGCAGCACAGCACAGCACAGCTTTCCTGGGCTGTGCAGGTCATGCTGAAGCGAGGCAGGGAGACTCTGAACCCAGACAAGAATATCCCTGCAGGGGATATTCTACCTCATCCCTCAGTCCTTTCCACAGGGATCAGCCCCGCTGGACACTCCACTGCCACCTGGGACGTGTGGCCGGTGTCACAGAGCTCTTTGTGTGTCACCAGAGCTCATCCCCTGAAATTCGAGCATCATCCTCTGCAGTTTGGACTCACCGCGAGCTGTGGCTGAGCCCAGCAAAAAAGGTTTTGCACTCTGGGCTTAAAATCATCCCCTCAGCTCTGTCCCAGCTCAGGGGCATGGCCAGGAATGTTGCTGTGGATGGAGGGTGAGGAAAAAAGGGGGGTTGTGCCAACCAAATAGTTTTAGTAGGAACATCAGCAATGTCCAACCCTTGGGAAAAAGGAAGGAATAAAAGGTAGTGCCAGGCACCTCTTCCTTCACCAAACTGGGACAGAGGAGAGGAACAAGGCTGCAGGGTGCACTCTGGCCTTGGACAACTTGACCTGATCAAACACAGAGGGCACAAACACACCACACAGGAAAACCAAACTCCTTTCTTCAGGCTTTAATGAAGCAAACTTGAAGGGAGCATTCCAAGCCCTACCTGTAAAGCCTTGTCCAAAGGCTCTCCCTGGCCAACGGGGACACCTGGATATTTGTGCCCAGGGCAGTGGTGCAGTCCCCATGCCTGGAGTGTTCACAGAACATGTGGATGTGGCACCTGGGGACAGGGGTTAGTGGTGAGCAGGCTGCTGGTGCTGGCTGATAATTGGATTTGATGATCTTAAGGGTCTTTTCCAACCTTAATGATTCTATGACTCCATGATTTACTCTGTAAAATGGAGTTGGTTCCCTCCCCTCTCTCCCTCCATCCCCATGGGGTTTCTGTTCTCCCTTTCCTGCCCAATCTCCTTTCAGAATCCTTATCTCTATTTTCCCTGGCATTCTGTGACACAAACAGCAGGGGAATGCCCTGGAGTGGTTATTTCCAGAGGCAGGTTTGTATTTCCACCAAAGGCGAGGCTGAGGGCGCGGAACAGCCCCAGGATCTGTGTTCAGCGTGTGCCCAGTGCAGTGCGAGCGGCGCTCAGCCCTCGCTGCCACCCTGCGATTTTCCACACCGCTGTTTCCCTCCTTCCCTACAGCCAATTCCCGAGCCCAGGCAGGAACATTATCTCCTCACATCTCGGCTCCTGATTAGCACTCGAGGCCAGGGGAGCGTGAGGGAATTTTTAAGCAGAGCAAGGTTCCTTGGTCCAACTCCCATCTCCCCGCTGTGCTCCAGGCCCCGATTAGCAGAAGGGCTTGGTTTTGTGATGAAAAACAAAATTAAAACAGGGCACAGGCATCACTAAGAGCTCAAACCAAGCTGCAGAACTGAAACATCCATAGAATTCGCTCAGATGGAGAAGGATACTCATAAAACACTCAAATACAAACAGCATCACTGTCTGGTGACTTTAACCAGCCAGGCCAACACTGAGCAACAGGCAGGGCCTGATGCCAGCAATTCCCCCTGCACAGGAGGCAGAACTTCTGCCCTGGGCAGTGCCCAGCCCTGAACAGATTGTGCAGAGAGGCTCTGGGGTCTCCTCCCTGGGGCTGTTCCAGAGCTGTGTGCACACAATGCTGTGCCCTGTGCTCTGGGATGGCCCAGCTGGAGCAGGGAGGTGCCACCAGGTGCCCTCTGTGCTCCCTGCAGCCTGAGCCATCCCGGGATCCTGTGACTTTAAATTCAAAGTGTTCAGTGATAGAAATGAATCCCATTAAAGGACACCAGGGCTTTCAGGATCGCCAAGAAGCCTCCTCAGAAGTGAAATGATCCAGTAGATCCCTGGGAGAGAAACTCTGGATGTTGCTCCAGTAAGTGCTGCAATCCACACACAGGTCAAATTCAGGGTGAAGGAAAGATCCTAAAATCCCAGAATCACTGAGGCTGGAAAAGCCCTCCAAGATCACCAAGTCCAACTTTTGACCAAATCCCACCACGCCCAGAGCACTCAGTGCCACATTTGTTCATTTTTTGAACATCTCCAGGGACTGTGACTCCACTACTCCCTGGGCAGCCCCTGCCAAGGCCTGAGCACCCTTTCCATGGAGAAATTCCTGCTGCTGTCCAGCCTGAGCCTCCCCTGGCACAGCCTGAGGCCGTTTCCCCTCACCCTCTGAGCTCAGTGTCCACCACCCTAACTCGACTCTTAATTTGATTTCCCTTTATCTGTATTACCCACACAGGAAGGAGCAGAGCAAACCCCGCCATCCAACCGGGCTGTGCTATTGCAAATTGACATTAAAGCTCGGTTTTGGTGAAGCCTTTGACAGTGTGGGTCCCTCCCCAGTCGGGATATTCCATGGTTCTCCACGTCAGGACAGCAGCTGGGGACCTGCAGCCCAAAACCAGAGCTGGGAGAGACACACAGAATGTGCCCCTTTCGCTCGCTGCCCTGGCTGGATTTAAGCAGCACAGATCATTAATGAAACAGAGAGACAGGCCTGGCTTGCTGAAATTAAAAAATTGCTATTATTGGTGGCACCAGCTGGGTCTTATCGACTTTGATTGCGGTGAAAAAGCTGCCCTTGAACAGCACATAAATCCCCAGCTCCGCTGGTTAAGCTGGAAATATCTGAGTCTTGTATTCCCCACTGGACAAAGTCTTCTGAAAATGAGAGCTCTTAGAAGCTGAATAAAACTTTACACTAAATTAAAATAATTCCAGGCATTACAGACATCTGAAATGCTGGCCTGGAATTCAGGGGCTTGTTACACCTCTTTTCTCTGCCCCAATGCCATTATGTCTGGCAATTAACAAATCCTGACGTTTTCTTCACAGGATCCTTTCTTTTAAACCACCTGAGTGAAGAAAAAGGCTGATGGGTCTCCACAACATGTTCAGTGCATCATTTAAGACACAATAAAATGCTTTCAATCCAAGGGGGAAACGTATGAGACTTCTCTAAGTTCTGGGAGCCTCTTCTGGGACTGGATGGGCCTTAGGGTCCCTTCCAACCCAAACCCATCTGCGATCCTAAACATGCTTGTACCCCCGATTTAGGGGTGAGCCTCTTGTTATGTCTGTAATGACAAGAAAGGTTCATTAAGGGTGTCCACAGATCCCAACTTCTCCTCCTGAAAAAAGAAATCAAAACCTGCAGAGCTTTGCCCCTCAGCTCAGTGCTGGAAGGACCTGGAGCTGCTGGAGAGAGTCCAGAGGAGGCACCAGGATGATCAGAGGGATGGAGCAGCTCTGCTGGGAGGAAAGGCTGGGAGAGCTGGGATTGGTCAGCCTGGAGAGGAGAAGCTTTGGAGTGACCTCATTGTGGCCTTGCAGGACCTGAAGGAGCTACAGGAAATGGAGAGACTGTAGACAAGGGATGGAGGGACAGGACACAGGGAATGGCTTCCCAGTGCCAGAGGGCAGGGATGGATGGGATATTGGGCAGGAATTGTTCCCTGGGAGGGTGGGCAGGCCCTGGCACAGGGTGCCCAGAGAAGCTGTGGCTGCCCCTGGATCCCTGGCAGTGTCCAAGGCCAGGCTGGACACTGGGGCTTGGAGCAGCCTGGGACAGTGGAAGGTGTCCCTGCCCATGGGATGGGATGAGCTTTAAGGTCTTTTCCAGCCCAAACCATTCCAGGATCCCGTGCTGCAGCACTGAGCCCATCCCCAGCAATGGCAGACAAACATTTGCCTCTGCAAACAGCGTGGGCAAAGGCGTCAAACAGCACCGAACACTCTGGGTGAGGTTTTTGTGAGCTGGTTTTTCCAGTGAACCTTCCCAGGGGGGCACACAGAGGTCAGGGCTGCTGCTGGGGAAGGTGGAGGGGAAGGGAGCCCGCAGGCAGATGGAACACAGGAGCTGTGACCGAGGCAAACACGGCTTCATCTTAATCATCTTCATCTGAACATCCCAACCTGCCTCTGCTCTGCTCCTCAGCAGCCACCCCGGGATTTGTCTGCAGGGAAGAGTCGGCAGCGAGTAGCAAACAGCCAAGCCAAACACTGGGGTTTTACGGTGTTCCTATAATTACTGTGCCTTCCACTGTCCTCTTAATTGGTGTTTGCAGAGCTGGGTTCCCGCAGTGCTGTCTGTGGGAATGCAGGACCCGAGCCAGCAGCAGCAAAGTGAATTTAATCTAATAAACTGAACCACTGCCACTGCCCAGAACGGCAAACTCAGGGACTGAGCTCAGGTACCTCCACTGGGAGAAAAACACACACTGTGGAAGCTCCAGCTATTCCCACACAGAATCCTGGAATCATCAGGGGTGGAAAAGACCTCCAAGGTGACTGAGTTCAGCCTTTGACAAAACAGCATCTTGCCCACTAAACCACATCCCCAAGTGCCACATCTCCTTGTTTTTTGAACGCTTGCAGGGATGGTGACTCCAAACCTCCCTGGGCAGCCCCTGCCAAGGCCTGAGCACCCTTTCCATGGAGAAATTCCTGCTGCTGTCCAACCTGAGCCTCCCCTGGCCCAGCCTGAGGCCGTTTCCCCTTGTCCTGTCCCTGTTCCCTGGGAGCAGAGCCCGACCCCCCCCGACTGCCCCCTCCTGTCAGGGAGTTGTGCAGAGCCAGAAGGGCCCCCTGAGCCTCCTTTTCTCCAGACTGAGCCCCTTTCCCAGCTCCCTCAGCCGCTCCTGGGGCTCCAGCCCCTTCCCCAGCTCCGTTCCCTGCCCTGGACACGCTCCAGCCCCAGGGCTCTCTGGCCAGAACTGGATACAGCAGAGATCCACAGACTCACAGCAAGGCAGATAAAAGGATGTGGTGATGCTTTGGATCCTACAAAGGGTCTGGTTTTTAAAAAAGGCAGCTCCAAACCAGCTCATTTGGGTGGCAGGGCACAGCTTCTCAGGCTGTTTCACTTCAATACCACACTGAACCCATGCAGTGCTCTGATCTGAAGGAAAACCAACGAGTTTTGCATTAGACCTCAGGAGATGTTTAACAAAATGGTCTTACAGGTGCTGTTATAAATAAGAGGCTTCAGCAAAATAAAAATAAATCAAGGAATTCACTGGAAGAGCTTCAGTAGGGAAGTAAAAAATGTGCTGCTTAAGGAACACAAAGCAGGGGAGACAGAGCTCAGAGCCCGAGCAGAGCCCTCCCTGTGAAGGCCCAGCACCCACAGGCCCCGCATCGCAGCTGCTGGGCTGTGCCAAAGCTTTGGGCACATCCAGGGCTGGCATTCAGAGCCTCAGGTGCTCTGTCATAAATCACATTTCCGCGGCAGAGCTCTCGGCGTGCCCTAGCCCAGCCTGTGCAGTGCCACTCCTGCCCGTGGGGCTGCCCACGCAGCCCAGACGCCGTGGCAGCAGCACATCCCACACGCGGGAACCTGGGCACCTCTCCTCTGTCACAAAACGCTTCCAGCTGTGTCACAGAGCAATTAAACTGATGGGTTTCCATAAATTACCCGCAGTGATGCCAGAGCCCCTCTCTGTGGCAAAGCCGAGCTGTCCAGCTCTGCCCCACGGAAAACATTTTGTGCTGGGAGCACATTTCAGTCACCAGGTCCCAAGTGTCCCCCGTGAGCCCCGCAACCCGTGCCCTCAGCCACGCCTCGCGTGGCCCCTCCAGACCCTTCCCCAGCCCCGTGCCCCTCCTTTGGTCACTCTCTGACGAATTTAGATCTTTTTTGTCCTGTGGTGCCCAAACTTCCCCCAGCGCTCGGGGTGAGGAGATTCTCAAAATTCAGGAGAGAAACTGGACCTCACATGGACATCACCCCTGCTCTGAGCAGCAGTGCCAGCCCGGGGAGCTCCCGAGGTCCTTTCCAACCCGCACTGTTCCATCTTGCTGGGATTGATCCCAAATGTGCCATTTCCCCACAGCACACAGAGGGCACTTAAAGCCTCCTGCTGCTCCTGTGTTCTCTGCCTTCCCTGCTCCCATCTCCTGAGCTCACTGCAGAGTTTATTTTGTATTAAATCCAGCAGTCAGAGATTCTGGCTGGCACAGGGAACTCGGGACCTTCTTTTCTGTGTCTGCAGCACCACCTCAGCTGCCAGCCCGTGACCTGCCCAGCTCAGAGGGGCTTTTGTACCCCAAGGCGCCCGGTGGCCCCCAGGCAGAGCTGTGACTGTCCCCTGGCCGCCTGCCTGTCCTGCCGAGGTGAGACTGCACTTGCTGAAATGGCTCTCTGCATTTTCTTCTTTGAAATCTCCACTCACGCCCTGTCCCTTCCTTTTGCCCTGAAGAAGGAGTTCACGGCGAACTCATTCCTGAAGAGTTCTCCCGCCCCGCTCCCATTTGGACACTCCCCGGACTGCTGGGAGCACCTGCAGAGGGAAGGAGAGATGGAAAGGTGATCTCTTGCCTTGTCACCTGCAACTTTAATTAACTGAGGAGCCTCCTTTCCCAGCCGGACCAAAACTGTGCCCCAGATCCCCATTCTCCTGTTCCTGGTGCTGTCCCTGCTCCACCAGAAACCCTGAGTGTATTTCTGATCCATCAGCAGAGTGTCCCAGCCTTCCCAGGCTGCTGCTCCATCCTCATCCTCATTCCAGCAGCTCCATCTGATTTGTTTTCCCCTTTCACATGTGGCTTATCCCGCTCCTCTCCAGCTTTTCCAGGGAAACAGCTCCACCCTCCCTGTCCTGCCCCAGAGCCTCTGCTCAGCCACACAACAGCTGCTTTCAACCTGCAAATGTCTATTGGAACACTACCAAAATCTACTAAATCAGGCCCAGAATCAAGCTCTAAATACTTCTTTTTACAATCCCACGTTCACGTGGACTTTGCTTAAACCTCCCCTCCCAAATCTCCTTGGGACTGAGTGAGTAACTCTTAAACCTCTTTAAAAATCAGCTTGAGTCCCCAGGCACAGAGCAAACCCAAGTCAGGGTGGAAAATAAGCCATTCCCAGGCACAGCAAAACATTTTCATGCTGAATTTCTACACACCGACCCTCCAGAGAAAGGGAATGTTTAGTACAAGGCTGTTTTCACCCCCAGTGCACCGAGACCATCCCCTGCCCCTGATCCTGAGCCATTCAGTGTCGTGCCAGGGCCAAAAAGTCTCGGAGAGGCTCCTTCGGGCAGCTGAGCTGCGGCAGGAACGACCCAGGAGCAGCCTGGGGAGCTCGCTTTGTTACACAGGAGCTCTGTTTCAGCAATTGCAGCCAATGCTGTCAATGTTTCAATCGCAGAACACGCTTTGGGGTTGTTTTTGTAACAAATCAATACTTTACCACAGCTCAGAGCTGGATTACAGCTGATTATAATCATCTGTTGTAAGCCTGGGATCCTCGGGTCCTTACCCCAAACAAGATGCTGCTGACACAGGATGAAAAGCTGCCTAATGAGCTTTTCTTAACGATTAAAGCATATTAATAGGAAATTGATTTAATTACACTCTGATCTACTGGAAATCATCAACAGCTCCTTGTGAAAGCATTAGGACTCGTGCTTTTCCCGCACGGGAGGAGGTGAATACCTCGGTAATGGAATTCTGGTCTCAATTTTCCTGGTTCTCTTTCCTCGAGTCCTTAACCTTTAATACTGGCTGCGCATTAGAGACTGCGAGAGTAACAAAACTCCCTTCAGAAACTGATTTGGCTGAGAATCAATTGCCAGGCAATTTGCATTGCAATTCGCTGTTTCCTGAGGAGGAAAGGGAAGAGCTCCGTGAAATCCGAGACGCGATTCCCTGCTACCCCTAGGACAGAGCCTCTGTGTGCTCAGAGACACATGCCCACACCGAGTAAATATTCCTGTGCCATCTCCTACGGCTTGTATCTCAGGAATTGTGCCCTACTCAAAGCAGCACGAGGCAGTCGACGCCAGAATCCAGTGGGATGCTCAGGGAGCACCGCTGGTGTCCCACCCCCTGTGGAGACACCAAAAAGCTCCAGATGGAATTATTATTTTGCTTTGCTGAGCTGAGAAGTAGCACAGCTCCATGGGAAGGACTGGAAGCTGTGCCCACACGGATTGTGCCCTTCTCCAGACAACGAGGGGGCACAGGCTCAGCAGACACTGAAGTTCTGGAGGGTCACACATCAGAGGAAGAATTGTAGAATTATGGAATATCCTGAGCTGGGAGGGACCCAGAGGGATCATGGATCCAGCCCCTGGCCCTGCACAGACACCCCAACAATCCCACCCTGGGCATCCCTGGCAGCGCTGTCCAAACGCTCCTGGAGCTCTGGCAGCCTCGGGGCCGTGCCCATTCCCTGGGGAGCCTGGGCAGTGCCCAGCACCCTCTGGGGGAAGAACCTTTCCCTGATCTCCAGCCTGACCCTCCCCTCCCCCAGCTCCAGCCGTTCCCTGGGTCCTGTCCCTGTCCCAGGGAGCAGAGACCGGAGCTGCAGCCCCCGGTGAGGTCTGACCTCAGTGTGCTCCAGCTGAACCAACCCAGTGCCCCCAGCTGCTCCTCGTGTGGTCCCTCCAGACCCTTCCCCATCCCCATGTCCCTCCTTTGGTCACTCTCTGACAGCTTCAGATCTTTTCTGTACTGTGGTGCCCAAGCTGCCCCCAGGCCAGGGATGTCCCTGTGGCTGCAGGGCACTGCTGACCCACGCCCAGCTCGCCAGGAACCAGCACCTGCTGGAGAAACCCGGCACAGTTCTTGCACAGATTTGCCTCCAGAGACATTTGGCTCTACCTCTCCCGAGAATAAAAGCCCATCAAACAAAAAACCATCCTTACACCTCTGCAGGACCCCTGGGAGCTGGCAGGGGTGAGGCTGTGTCCAGGGAGGAGCTGGAGCAGCCCTGGAGCTGCCGACACCATCCCAGACAGCTGCACCGGCCCAGGCTGTCACTGCTTCATCAGCTCAGCAACACCTCCAGCCTCATCCCACACAGCCCCCTCACACTGCTGCGAATGTCCCCAAGCGTAGGAACAAAGCCTTGGGCACCTTTCGGGGCAGATTTCCAGCCCAGTGAAGGGAATTGCTTTAATGAGCTCGGGAAGGGGCGACGCGTGGCGAATCTGGGCAATTTGTGTGCACAGCTTCACAAGTGCTCGGGACAACTGAGCTGAAGGCAGCGGCAGCACTGCAATCCTTGCCTTGCTCCTGCTGTGGAAAGGAATATCCCACCCACGTCCCACCCCCGTGGAGCAGCACAGAGGCAATGCCACAGGAAATCGTGGCACAGACAGGCAGCAAAGGCACAACAGCACAGCCGGACGCTCCACCTGCTCCAGTTTCCTTCCCTTGCCAAAATCCCAGCAAGGGGGACTCCCGCACTCAGCAGCTCCAGGGAGCACGGGCAGAAAGGTGCAATTCCAGCCCAGGATCCCTGGGGAGCTGCCTAGGGAGGACCTCACGGCAGAGCTGGCTCCATGGCAATGCATATTCATGGCAAGGAAAGCTGGATCCACAGGAACAGCCTTCTCCTGGGACACTCCTACCCCGTGTGCATTAATGAGCTTTCAAAAGTTACCATTAAATACCCGGGTCTGTCCCAAGGGATGCTCCCTGTGCAGCTTCCAGGTATTTATTTCATTAGACATCCTGATGTCTGAGCTGTTTGCCATGGGTTTGGTGTTAAACTCATTCCAAAGATTGTTCCCATGCTCACTGCTCCCTTCCTGCCCCACGTTCCTGCAGCATTCCCAGGCATTTCCCACAGACCCTTCTGGGAGATTCTCTCCGTCTTCCCTCGGATGGATCTGTCCAGGTCAGCCTGGAGTATCCCTAAGAAACACCACGCAGCTGAGTTTGGTGCGAGAACCCAAATTCTCCACTAAAACACCTGCTCGAGTTCTCAGCCTGGTGTCACCTCCCGCAGCTTGGAGGGACCAGAGAGCGTAAAACACTGCAAGCTCCATGGAAAAAATTCCAGATGGACCAAGTGAAGCTTGTTTGCACTTGCAGAGGCTTCCCCAAGCACTCGCAGTGTTTAGTCCTTTGAGATGTGTCCTGAAAGATAAACCCAACCTCACTGTACGCGTTAGGCCAGAGCACCAAAGGCATGCAAGACTCAAGTTGTTCCAGGGTTGGAATCCAAGATCAACCCAACCTCAAACAGTTCAAAAAGAAATCAGCTTCCATTTGCTGACCATGGAGAAGGCTCCATCCCCTAAAAAAGCCCAGGCAGCCAGCACTGATAGGAAAAGCAAACCACAGTTCCCAGCAAGGAAGGATTCCCACATTTCCTGGGAGCCAGCAGCAGTGACAAACCCTGGGAGGGGCTGCCTGCACCCCACGGGATGCCTGACACACAGAATGGGTTCTGAAAAGCCCCCCACGCTCCCAGACCATTTGTACACTTTCAAAGCAGTGACCTCAACTCCTCATCTCCAACAGACAAAAATACAAACGTGTTTCTAGGGACTCATTTCCAACAGTTTGCCAAAGAGAGGAGGAGCTCAGCTCCAGCATTTAATGTTCCTGTCTCACTTCCACTCGCTTCCAGCAAACTGCCTGCGTGAAAATTCATATCCTGTCTGATATCTTCAAATCCCTATGCAGTCCAAGGTCAGCTCTTTGCCTCTGGTTCTTGTTTTTTTGGGAGGAGAAGGGAAATGAAGAATTTCGCACACGCAGGTCCCGCCAGCGGCTTGGATCAAAGGCTCTGCTCCGTGCATGGGCACACGGGAGATGCCAGGGAAAGGCTGCCAGGATTGCCACGGGGCAGGGAAGCCACGAGGGGAAATCTCAGTCAGATCCAAACGCCTGCCTGAGCTGCCCTGCCTGCACAAGGTTATAACTCAATCAGAGTTTCAGAGCGAAGGTGAGCAGAGGGAGGCACCGAGCTCCCGATCAACACCGAGAGGGATCCACAAGGATTTGCTCTCTTACCCTGGGACTCAGAGCAAAGGACATCCTTACCAGCTGCTAGCTGCACTGCACCTGCTCTGCCCTCCCAGTCAGCATCTGCAACTCATCATCCTTCCAAGAGCCACCTCTGAACCCTCAACTCAGCCAAGGCGGGCGATTGCCATCCCTGGCAGTGCCCAAGGCCAGGCTGGACGGGGTTTGGAGCAGCCTGGGACAGTGGAAGGTGTCCCTGCCCATGGCAGGGGGTGGCACTGGATGGACTTTAAGGTCCCTCCAACCCAAACTAGTCTGGGATTCTCAGATTCTTTATCTGGGACCATGGTGTCCCTCCAGGGAACACGGCAGGGGAGGAGCCCACTTGCTGCTCTCAGTGCTTTTCAAAGATTACCAACAATGTGGCCACATTTTCACTGCCAGAGCCAACTGCAGCTCCCACCCATCCCTACCATACCCTGGGTTTTAGCAAAGCTTTTCAAGGAAGCAGAAATATGGGTGTAATTGGCTCATGAGGTCTCCGTGGGGTTCAGACGAAGATGGGAAAACCCACGAAATTCATCCCTCAGTGCAGAAGTCATTTTCATGCCCCACTTTTTCAGCTAGGGAATATTTCTTTTGGAAAATAGTCACTTACAAGTAAACTCCTGGGGATTTTTTCCCCCTTAGAACAATAAATATTTCCTGTGAAGCAGTGTTCTGAAAATCCCAACTGGTTTAGAGGTCCAGTTTCATACAGATGAGCATCCAAGAGCTCAGCTGTGTATCAGGGCTCCTTTGATCTCCACCCTAGACTGGAAACCCAAAGAGAAAAAGCTTTCCTGCAAGATTTCCTCTATTCCTAAATTTTTTGCCAAGCTGTAAGCAGCTTCTTGCTTTTTATTTCCACCTCGGCTGCAAATGAGACACAGGAACGATTGCAAGGGAGGAGTTCAACTCAGAGATCAGCTCGGACGTACAAAACACACGGGAAAAACACTCCTTTGCACACTGATCTTGCAGGAAAAGCTGGCAAAAAACAGGGTTTAACCTCCTTAAAGGATCCAAGAGCACGGGGGTTTGCTCAGAGGACGGTGACCTCGCACAGGCTCACACCTTCAGATCAAACAGCAGTGATAAGTGAATATTTGATAGCAAGCCCAGAGCCACCCTCAGGCCCTTCAGCCCCAGCAGCTGCAGCACCACAGTGGGTTAAGCCAAGGTGCTGTGCTTCAGCATTTCCAAACTTGCACAAAAGGCCTGCAAGTGAGAGGAATCTTCCTCTGCAACACGATTTCTGCCGCCAGGATTGCATCCCCCCGTCCCAACGTGTGCTCCCGAAATGAAGGGCCCCCAGTGAGGAGAACTTAGGAAAAGTCCTGCTGGTCCCTCCCTGCAGCCACCAAGCCCCCGAAAGCACTGATGGGGACAGCAGGGCCCAGTGTCACATGAATGAACGTCACCCAGGGGCTCAGAAGGCCGGAGACACGCTTGGAGCTGCAGGATTCAACAATGGAGAGGCTGCACCCATCCCACAGCACGGAGGAAATTGGTGTCCCAGTGCTGTTCTCCAGGAAAGGGCGGGGAGGGCAGTGCAGGGGTGTCCCCAGGCAGGGGGGTGAGCTGGGTGTGAGCAGCCAGCCCCTCTGCAAGAGCAGGCTGTGAAACCCCAGCCAGGCGTGGGGCCTGCTCATTCCGCTTGCTGGGGCACTTCCCACGCACCTCCAACACGGGATTCGTCTGGAGTGGCCAGGAACAGGGAAGGGAGGGAGTCTGACAAGCTGGGAGAGCTGGGGGTGTTCACATGGAGAGGAGAAGGCTCCAGGGAGAGCTCAGAGCCCCTTCCAGGGCCTAAAGGGGATCCAGGAGAGCTGGAGAGGGACTGGGGACAAGGGGGGGAGGGACAGGACACAGGGAATGGCTTCCCACTGCCAGAGGGCAGGGATGGATGGGATATTGGGCAGGAATTGTTCCCTGGGAGGGTGGGCAGGCCCTGGCACAGGGTGCCCAGAGAAGCTGTGGCTGTCCCTGGATCCCTGGCAGTGTCCAAGGCCAGGCTGGATGGGGCTTGGAGCAGCCTGGGACAGTGGGAGGTGTCCCTGCCCATGGCAGGGAGGTGGCACTGGATGGGCTTTAAGGTCCCTTCCCACCCAAACCAGGCTGGAATTCTGTGATTTTGTTGTGTGGGGCTCGGCCCTGCTTTTCCCTTTGCACCAGAAGACACAAAACTCATCAGGTGGATCTGGAGTGAGGAAACCCAAACCTGACCCTGGCAGAAAATCACCTCTCAGAGCTGCCTTGCAGGAACAGGAAATGGCAACACAAAGGGCTGATTTCAAAGACATTAAAAAATTAATTTATCATCTTCTGCTGTTCCGTACTCGCTGTGGGTTAACACATGAGGAATGAAAGACACCTCAGCTGGGGGGTGTTACTGGGAGCTGGCATGGCCTGGGGGCAACAGAGACAGCCACCAGGTACCCAGAGCTGCTGAATTTACCCCAAAACTCTCCCTGTCCCTGTCAGTTCTCCTCAGTGAGAACACACTGCCCTTCTCTCAGGCTTTAATTAGGGAGGCGTTTATAGCAGGGATTTTTAGACACATCTCAAATAATGACTTTTTAACCCAGAAAGTTCACTATTAAAAGGAATTATTCCTATAACTTTTACTATTTAAATGCCTTTTTTATCTGAGCAAAATAATCCCACTGGGGTTGTGCAAACACTGTTCCTCAGTGGCTCCAGGTTTTAATAAACCCCTCACCATTCTGAAATGTCCTCTTGGCTCTGCTGTGCCAGCTGGGTTTGCCTCATCTTGGCTGAACTCTGGGACTGAACTCTGTGCCAGAAGGCCCAAAAATCCTTAAAATTCACCTTATTTTCCCTCCCATTGGTGTGTCTGGGGCTGCTGCTGGCATTGGCACTCGGAGCACGGAGCAGAGAGAAAGCGCCATCCCCCTCCCTCCATTCCAAGCTCTGATTTCAAACCTTCCTCCCCACAGAGCAGAGCTCCTGCTGTCCCACCTTCCCCGAGGCTGGAATGCTGCATCCAAACCAGAAACACCTTTGGCCAGCCGGAATGTTTCATCAGAAAGGAGCGGAAAACCCCAGCAGGAACCTGCAGGAGCCCACAAAGCCGTGACCTGACGGGGAGGGACCTCCTCCCACCCCAGAGTCTGCGCCCTTCGTGAGTTCTGCAACTTTTATTTCCTGCTTTGGGGTTTAACACCCATGGCCACTCAGCCATTAAATAATAACTTCAAGGATTGAGATCCTGAGGCAAAAATCCAGTCCTTGGAGGAACATCCAACCCAGGAGCTTGTGGAGGAGAAGAGATGGAGGAGGACAGCTCAGTGTCTCTGTGTTCAATACAACCCCTCACAAAATACACTCTGGGGAGTAATTTACTAAGCTTTGGACTTCAAAAAGCAAATGGTTTTTGCAACTCCGGTGATTTCAGAATTCATGGTTATTTTCCAAGAAAAATGTGGAAACGCTTTAGGTTTCCAGGTAAAAATATTAAACATAACTGCAAAGAATCCCAGAATCCTTAAGGCTGGAAAAGACCTCCAAGATCATCGAGTCCAACCAGCACCACCACCACTAAACCATGTCCCCAGGGGCCACATCCCCACTGCTTTGCAACACCTCCAGGGATGGTGACTCCCCCGTTTCCCTGCACAGTTTGAAGTTCCAAGGGGAATAAAGTTTAAGTTTTTTTAAGAACAGTGAAATACATTCGGAAATTCCGGGTGCAGTAAGTTGAGAAGGAGGTTTGGTGCTCACACTTTCTTTGGGGCTGTTTGTTCTACAGCTGTTTATCAAAACCTACAAGGTGACAGCAGCCAAGATGTGCAGATGCCTTTTTTCCTTAGCTGGGAAATGGAGATTTGATGCACTGGGATAATATTTCAGCTATCAAGGCTATTGGCTTACTAGCACAAAGGAATATGCACAAATGATGGGACATTCCTGCCTCTCTCTGGCCCTTTTGCCTGATGCTCCCAGGATTTTTTTAATCCCCTTGGAGCAATTCAAAGAATGGAAATTGAATCTGAATGTGGCTTTTACCTGGTGCCTATTTCTGGCTGGTTTAGATCTGGTATTTATTTCATTTGGGTCGTGACTAATTGCTGAGGTGCCACCCCAGCGTGTCCAATCTTTGTGTACAGGGATGTATTTTCAGCTCTTCTTCAGCTGGGCCTCTTCTTGCAGCCCAAGAATGCAGCAAAATGCTCAAAGCCAAGGAAAAAACATCAAAAACGTCACCTTCCCAGCAGATCACCTCAAATAATCCCAGCAATGTGTCAACTACACCAGCGATCCATCATTTTCTTGCTTAGAAGCCTCACTGGCGTTCAGGAAGCTAAAAATCCAAGGGGAGGCTGAATTTGATTTTCATTCCGAGCCGTGGGCGCTGTCCACACTGATATTTCTGACTATGCTACTTATTACAGGTGAAATCTGCAGGAATTTAAGGGCTCCTTCCCTCCAGCAGCAGAATGGGAATGTTGGATCTGACACTTCCCCAATATTCACATTTCTCTGGGTACAACTGAAAAACACCTTAAATTGCCTTGGTTTTTCCTCTGGGACACCAAGTACTGCTCTAAGATGTTATCCTGAAAGGTTGTGGATGCCTTTTCCCTGGAAGTGTCCAAGGCCAGGCTGGACGGGGCTTGGAGCCGCCTGGGATAGTGAGTGCCATCCCTGCCCATGGCAGGGAGTGGAAGGAGATGACCTTTAAGGCCCTTCCAACCTAAACCATTCCATGATTCTGTAGTGGTTAGAGCTCCTTATTATGTTTAATTTCATCCACTGCAGGTCCCACAGCTCTGGACCAAACCCAAAACCTCATGTAATCTGCTTTCCAAAATTTATTAACCTATTCAGCTGCTTATTCTTATAAACAGGAATGGAAATGTTTGGGGCCCTGAGAGTAAAGAAGGGAAGCGCAGGGAGCAGCGCCCTTCGGAGCCCTCATCCTGACCCTGCCTAGGGGGCACTGCTGAGGGAGGAGCTGGCAGGAATCCTGTGAAATCTCTTGGATTTGGAGCCTGTCAGACAGGAGCAGTGCTGGGAAAAGACACAAGGCTGATAAACCCTGTGAAATGTTGGCTTTTATAGGGGAAAAAGATGCCAGCCTGCCTAAATTTGGGATTTCACAGGGAGCTGTTTGGGCTCTCTGGGAAGAGTTGGATGTCAAGACAACTTCCTTTGGGAGCCACAGCTCCGTGTCTGCTCCCAGAGGGGACTGGAGCAGGGCTGGTCCTACCCAGACAAGGGGAGAACACAGCACCAGCATTTATCCGTGGTTTATCCATGGTTTATCCACGGGAAAGTGCTCCTGGCCCGCAGCAAAGGCATCGCCCTGTTCAGTGTTGCACCCGAGATGGATCCTGCGGCCCAGTGAGGCCACACTGGCTGCAATACTCCAAGAATATATTTGATCTCCTGGGAGCTGAGGGACGTGGAATATAAAGCACCTCTGCAGGTTTTCAATTCAAACATCAGCAGAGTTGCAGGCTTTGAAATGGCTCTGGCCGCAGCACCCAGCACACAAACCTTTGTAAGCTGGAAGCTGACCCCCAGCTCTCCCAGTGCAGTAATCACGCACGGGCAATAACTCTGCCCTCCTTCAGGTGCAAAGTCAAAGACAAAATCCCGTTTATTGCGCAGTGCCAATCCCCTAAATACCCCCACAGAACAGGATATAACATCATGGAAACAGGAAAGATGTTCCCCACAGGGTCTCCCCATCACCTGGAGCAGTGCACAGACGTTGCCTATTATGGTAACAGGTAAACAATACCCTGTAAGGTCACAAAGTACAATCTTCACTTCTCACAGCTCCAGCTTTGTCCACAAGCCACAAACCTCTCTCCGCCCATCCCCGGTGCCCTGGATACAGTCCCAGGGTCACCTCCGGGCCCTGGAAAGAGGTTGTCTCTCCGGCCTCCTGGGCTTATCTCTCTGTCACCACATAGTGTAACCCAACAGCCCAAAACACGGGATTTTATCCACCTTGGGCTGAATCCCATTGTGGATGTGGTGATGGAGTTTCTCCCACACGTCAGGTGAGCCCAGTCCTGCAGCGTGGCAAATTTAAAAGATTCCAAACAGATCAAAGATGTAAAGATCTCACAGTTCCCACCAATGTAAAAGATTCCAAGCAGATCCCAGGCATCTCAGACCCCTCCAGTACCTCAAGGGGGCTTACAAGGAGGCCAGAGAGGGATTTTTCACAAGGGCCTGGAGTGCCAGGACACAGGCAATGGCTTCCCACTGCCAGAGGGTGGGATAGATGGGATACTGGGAAGGAATTGTTCCCTGGGAGGGTGGGGAAGCCCTGGAATGGATTTCCCAGAGAAGTTGTGGCTGCCCCTGGATCCCTGGAAGTGTCCCAGGCCAGGCTGGACAGGGCTTGGAGCAGCCTGGGACAGTGGAAGGTGTCCCTGCCCATGGCAGGGGTGGCACTGGATGGGCTTTAAAGTCCCTTCCAGCCCAAACCCTCCAATGAATCCATGATTCTATATTTAGGAAGCTCTAAAGCCTCACAAGAACATTTAGGAATGCTCCTGAAAGGATTAGCTTGGAGAATAAAATGCGCTGCCGAGTGTTCCAGGGTGTGTGTCGGATCACAGTAAGCACACAGGCAGAAAAGGGAACCCCCACCTACAAAAGCTCCAATCAGGAGCAAATCCAATGGCTGGCACCTGCTCAAAGTCCACGAAAATCACACTTTGTGCAGGCAGTCCTTGCTTTGGGATCTATGCCTTGGGGCTTGGACCCTGCCAGGGATCCAGGGGCAGCCACAGCCTCTCTGGGCCCCCTGTGCCAGGGCCTCACCCCCTCACAGGGAACAATTCTTTCCCAAAATCCCATCTATCCCTGTCCTCTGTTTAAAACCATTCCCCTTCTCCTGTCACTATTGGCCCATTTAAAATTCACCTCACGAAATCTCATTCGTGACCCTCAAGTGCTCCATCAGAGGAGACGGATAAAGAAGCAGCAAATACAAATACACAGGATATAGATACACATAGACAGCAGCTCCTACAGGTCACGCCCCTGCCAAGCACAACCATATGTTAAATGCAACCACAACGAGCATCGCGGCAAATTAACGAGCTAATTAACACCAGCACAGAAACACTGAGCAATCACACACTGTCCTCCCACCCCAGAGGAAGCAGGAGGAGGATCTCATCCGGAGAAACAGAGCACGTGGATGGAAAACTCCATTGTGACTGTGGCCCGCAAAGGAACCTCAAGAAGCCCTCATTGTTTAGGACAAGAGAACCACAAAAATGCCCCAAAAATCCTTCTGACCTACCCAAAATGATACCCCTTGTGTTTAATCCAATGTAGTGTTTTAAATACGAGCTTCGTTTAGCTGGTTAAAAACAAAATAAGAGTTTAATCACTCTGGGCAACTCACCTCTGCCATGCCAAAAGGAAAAAGGAACTGACCCGTTCTAGCTCCAGAAAAAGCAGTTAATTGCTTAAAATACACAGACTGATGTTTAGGAACAGCTTGCATTTTTTTCCATCTGCACTGCAAACCATCTGTTCTGCATGAGAGATTTCATGACTTCCCAGGTCCATTTCTAAATTGAAATGGATGTTTTAATGATGAAAAATGGGGAGAAGTGATGAATACTTCATTAAAACACATTATTTCCCTGTCAACTTTCTATTCTCCTGACTGTAAGCAAAAATAATGTCTGAGCAGAGTTAATGTCTCGGGTTATCAGAGCTGCAGATGCCTCTTGGCATTTGCCTGAACAAATAAGCTATTTCATAAACCTGCAAACAGAAATGATTCAATAAATTGGAATTTCTTCCCCTTCTAATGAAAACCAGAGTTCACCAACTCTTTCAATTACCTCCACGGAATGCAAAAGACACTAAAGAGAGGGTTTTTCTCCCTGTTTGCTTCATTCTTAGGACCTTAAAGGCGCATTAAAAACGTCAATACCTTCACAGGGGAGGCTCATCCACACTTCCTTTGGCAAACTGTACCTAATTATTTCAGTAAGACGCAAGGATATCATTTCCTACCAACATGACGAGGAACCAAATTGTCCAAACCACTCGTATCTATCACAAATAAACACTTCCTGTAGCATTTCTCAGCGTATTTGCCAATTGCCTCATTTTTTTTGGACTGAAGCAAGTGTTAGCTGAAGCCCAGAGAAATGCTAACAGAAATATGCTAACAGAAATATCCAAGCAGGGCTTGCTTTTGTGCTTAGGCAATTTATTAAAGCAACAAGACATTCCAGCGTGCCACGAGAGTGAAAAACAATGGGCTGGAGGAGAGGGGTTGTGTTGGAATTCTGGAGAAACCACCAAAAGCCTTCAGAAGCATCAAGCAGCAGGAAAAACCCCGCAAGTCCCAAGGTGCTCTGCTGTCCCATGCTCTGCTTGTGCCAAGACTTCCCAAATTCATCCGATTTCCAGCATGGCCCCTTCTGAAAACGCCCAGTAGGACACTTCTTAAAATCCCCCAGTACTGGAAGGGTCTCTCTGGCACCTTCCCCAACCAATTCCCTCTTCAGCCATCTGAAGGATCAATGGACATTTCTAGAAACGTGAGCCTGTTAACCCAGCTTGAAGTTTCTTATTAAAATCCTTTTTTATTAAGCCATTCCCAGTGAAATAAAAGCCAAACCCAAAAGCTGAGCTGGCTACCTCAAAACCAACCCCTGGAGATAACAAGCCAAAATATCTGGGCTTTTCCCTGAGAACCTCCAGTCAAAACAATTCCACACAACCTCCTGGGTCCAGATTCCCTGATCCTCAGAGAGGCTATGACAGAAATAATTCTGCTGGTTGAAATCTTCCCCCTGCTGTCAAAATTAAAATCATCCAGGAATATTAAAGCAAATTCACTTTAGCCATCCAGATGTGGGACCCAAAACTCTGCCCTTGAGTCTTCCTCCCTGTAGGTTTAGGGAACAGCTCAATATCTGGAATTACTCCCAAATAATGAACAGAGCAAGAGCTCCATGAAGGCGCAACGGTGTCTTTGTTATTTAACAACAAAATTCTGCAATATGGGACAAAACTCAATTGAAAATTCAGTATTTTAATTACAAACCCAATTTAACCAGGCAAATTCCAGCTTGCCAGCAGGCACAGGGCTATTAAGAACAAGGAATCTTCCTGGATTTCTCCGTGTTCATCTGAGCAGGGTACGAGGAGGAGAACGATGGCAGCAGAGACGTCGGGCGATCGATCCATAATGAACCAGCTCTGCAGCAATAATGTTTGCCTTGTCGGTGCCTGCTTCTTGTCTTCATAATTGATTTTGCACTGAAGGTCTCAGATTGCATAAGCAGCCTCAAAATCACTGCGCTGAGCACTGCCAGTTTCTTTTATTCCTCTTGTATCTTCTCCCAGCGAGTTAATCCCAGGTGGGAAACACTGCCCTGATAAAGCCCAGCAGTGCTGGATTTCAGGAGCCACTGCATTTCTGCTCTGTCTCTCCAGCACAAGGACTCCACAAACGAGTTCTCTCTGCTCCTGGAGCTGGGCCAGGGCAGGCTCAGGCTGGAGATCAGGGAAGGGTTCTTCCCCCAGAGGGTGCTGGGCACTGCCCAGGCTCCCCGGGGAATGGGCACGGCCCCGAGGCTGCCAGAGCTCCAGGAGCGTTGGGACAGCGCTGCCAGGGATGCCCAGGGTGGGATTGTTGGGATCAGGCGTTGGATCAATGATCCTTGTGGGTCCCTCCCAGCTCAGGATATTCTGTGGTTCTACTCACACGCTCAGCTGGAGTGTGACACTGCCATCTGCACCTCTGCTGGATGAAAACCCCACACATTTATTTAAAATATCCCATTTCACACACCCTTAAAGGAGGGGTTACGAGGGGATTATATCAGAAACAGTGAAGATCCTTTCATGGCAGTGAAAAATATCCTGGCAAGTGTACAGGTCATTGCCAAAGGCAAGGAGCAAAATGGGATCTGATTGCTGGGAGCTGCCTGCAGCCTTTAAAACCAGTTTTGGCACCACTAGAAAACACATTTCTGTTGGTTCAGGGAAGGAGAAGCAACAATGGAAACTCAGCTTTTGAACCAGATCTAACAGAACTTGGGGTAAAACATCTGTCTGTCATTAGTGCTGCTCTGCAGCACAGATCCTCCAGGCGACCCCAGATGTGTTAGATTGTATTTATTTTATTATTCACATTATAGCAGTCGCTTCATACAGAAACTGCTGTGTTTCTCTTGGATCCGGACCTTAAACTTTTCTGACAGTTTAAAAAACCCCATGTGGAGCCAACAGGATTTTCAGTTCAGGTTTATTTTCCTTTTGGTGAGTATATTCCATATATAGCTGTCCTTCTAAACTCAGAATGCTTCCATATGTAATATAAGAAGGAAGGCAGGATTTAGAAATAAACCAACTAAGGACAAAAGAATTCACCAAGATAAATGCACAAGCACAACAAATTCTACCCTTTCTTTTTTAAAAAAAGAGCAAAATCAAGAATAAAATATTGTCTCCAAACCAGTTTGCTGAAAATACATATTTTCAAGCCAAGAAAACACCAAGTAGAGGTTGTTACTCAACCTATTCCATCACTTTAAAGATGGAATTCCAGTGGATCAGGTTTTCAAATGCCCTTTTCACGGAGCCGCCTGCCAAAATTTCTCTGGATTCACATTGCAGACAAACTGTTCTTCTCCTGGACAAGTCAGGAAAAAATTCCATACAAAAGCAGAGGAGGGAAGGACGGCTGAGACATCCATGGTGAAATCCTGCTTTAATCACGCTATGATTAAACTTTAATGGAGAGCCAAGACGTATTTGAGCCCTAGCAGTGAGAGCAGCTCTGTGGGATAGGATGGCCCAAGGTACCCAAGCTCCATTCACAGGCTGGAAAACAAGCCTGGGGTCTTGGGAGCAAATCCTGGGCACTTGCAGCAGTCACTGACTCAGAGTCACTCCCTTCCCTAGCACGAGAGCCCCTTTAATTCCTAATTACATTGCATTTGGGTGTAAGCTTTTGGGGCGGGGCTCTGCTGCCACTTCTGGAACCTGCAGACACATCACCCCAGGCTGGTTTGGGATGAAAGGGACTTAAAGCCCATCCAGTGCCACCCCTGCCATGGGCAGGGACACCTTCCACTGTCCCAGGCTGCTCCAAGCCCCATCCAGCCTGGCCTTGGACACTTCCAGGGATCCAGGGGCAGCCACAGCTTCTCTGGGCACCCTGTGCCAGCGCCTGCCCACCCTCCCAGGGAACAATTCCTTCCCAATATCCCATCTAAATCTCCCCTCTTTAGTTCAAAACCTTGTCCTATCTCTCTGTGCCCATGGAAGAAGTGCCCCCACTGCTTTTTCAGGCCTTGGAAGGCTGCAGAGAGTTCTGCCCTCACTCTCACTGAAAAGGCCATGGTGATTTTTCTCTCCACAAGTAATAAAAGAAAATAGCCAAGAGCCAGAGGCCACGAGGGACGAGCAGAGCCCACTCTCAGCCAGCTCCCTCTGCAGGAAAGTCTTCCATCATCAAAACAGAAGAGAGAATGAACCACTGTCTCCTGGCTGCAGCACCACAAACACACTTTTCAGACCTGCATGCAGAAAAGCAACACCTCAGTTCCTAAATCTATCCCAGTCCCTGGGGTTTGGAACCCAGCTCTCCAGCCTGTGTTTCACTGTGTAAGCCAGAGACCTGAGAAGTTCAGCCCTCATTCAGCACCTCGTTGTGCTCCTGCTGCCGTTCTGGGGCAGAGGGGTTGATTTCCTGGGCTGATTTCCATTCTTTTCCATGGATCCAGCAGCTGGCAGCGATGCTGCGCAGCTCAGTTCTGCTTTTCTCTGCCCCTACAATTGCATTTCTGCAACTACCCAGAGCTGGAATTCCTGGGCATTGATTCGTCTCAGGATGAGGTTTTCAGGATACCAAACAAGGAGGAGAAAGGAGTGCCTGAAGGGAGCCTACAAGGAAGATAAAGAGAGACTTTGGATGAAGACATGGAGTGCCAGGACACAGGGAACGGCTTCCCAGTGCCAGAGGGCAGGGATAGATGGGATATTGGGAAGGAATTGTTCCCTGGGAGGGTGGGGAGGCCCTGGAATGGATTTCCCAGAGAAGCTGTGGCTGTCCCCTGGATCCCTGGCAGTGTCCAAGGCCAGGCTGGACCAAGAACAACCTGGTCCATGGAAGGTGTCCCTGCCCAGGGTCAGAACTGGATGGGCTTTAAGGTCCCTCCCAACTCAAACCATTCCACGATTCCATAATTCCATAACCTTTACTATCAGCAGTTCAGTTCCAATTGCAGACCTCTGAGGAGATTTTTTTCTCCTCACAGAATCTTTTACCCCAGTATTATTTACAATAATATTCCAGGCAGTGCTGGCCAAAGCCATTATTACAGTAATTATTTGCCAATCCCAGTCTCTGAGGTTTGCAGGAAAACACATTTTGCTGGGAAATGGATGCTGACAGGGAGATCAACAGCAAACACTCCTCAATGCCTTTCTGTAGGACTGCTGATTAGCACCAAAATCCATAAGCTTTAGGGAAACAGGGACACTCCCTACACAAGAATTGTTCCTTCAGGGACACTGGCTCTGCCTGTTCGGGTTGCTGAGGCCCTGAATCCCTGGAGACTTCCACCGTGAGACAATTTCAGTGCAAGACACAGCCAGGCAGGCCTGATTTCCAAAAATACCAAATTGAGATTACATAAAACGAGAGGGAAGACTGACAAAAAATAAAAAAGCAGGGTTTTGATCAAACAATTTATGGCATTTCTGACTGGGAATGCAAATGAATTCATCTCAGTGACCTTAAAAATGAACTGAAGCAAGGGGTCCTTGGAGGCACGGTGTGAGAATAGGAGGCTTTTTTCTCAGAGTGAGATAATGCTTGGACTAGAGCTTTTTAATGCATTGTGCTCAGTAAATTCAGCTCAGGGACAAAACTCCTGTGGAATATTTGATTTCTGGCATGGAAACTACTACACAGAATTCCTAAATCATTCTGCAGTAAGTTAGGTTCTGGAGGCTCCAGAACATCTATTTTCTGGAGATTTGTACTCACTCACTGATCACTTTCATAGGCATTAAGTAACAAATAAAGGCAGTTCTTCTGAAAAGGGCTTTATTTTGCTTTCTTATGCAAGAGCTGTATTCTGTTCCCATTTTTTCCCATAGGAAACTGCTGATCTTAGCAGTATCCAAACTTTGGAAGAAATGTCAACAGAGGAGACGTGGAAAAAATTCCCACCCTGCCGAACGTAATTTTTTCCTGTCTCACATAAGACGTTCCCAAGAAACCCTGAAATATAATCCAGCCAGATCTCCTTTTGTAGGGCTTATCCAGCTTCTGCAGCATTCCCCAGGGGATGCATCGCCAGCGATGCTTTATCCCAGTCCGTGCCTGGATCCCAACTTCCAAAGGAGAGCTTCCCTGGGCAGGAAGCAGGAGATGGAGCCCTTCAGCTGGCAGGTGCTTCCCAAAACAGCACTCCAGGGTTTTATTCCCACCTTTTCTCCAAAACTCTCTTTCTTTTCACACCTTTGCTTTGGCTGGCTTTGAGCAGCTAAATCCTGGAAAACCACTGGGATGGAGAGCCCACAGCCTCTCCGAACATCCCTGCTCTGGCTGTGCCTGGAGCAAGAGCCTGGGGAGCAAGGGATGGGAATCCCCCTCACCCAGCTTGACGTGGCTGATCCTCGTTTGGCTTTGCACTAATTAGCAGCCATGGGATCGGAGAAGTGCTGGGGGTGGAGGGATGAAGGAGAAGCTCTTTTTCCCTCCCTTGTCCAGGATGGATGACGGACACTGGAGGTATTGGGAATCCAAGCCTTTCCTCAGGCCACCCCAGCAGTTCTGCACAACAGAAACGTCTCCTAGCAAAGGAGAGGGGGAAATCCCACATTATTTCTTGTCTCTACCTAAAGTCTCCTTCAGTCTAAACTCACCAGCGACTGAATCACTCCCAGTTTGAGTGAAACATAAAAAAAGAAACCTTAAAACCATAAAAAAAAAAGACTGCAAACACAGTCATGGAATCTAAAATTAACAAAAGCAGAACCTCTAGGCTGCCGTGGATTTTCTCTGAGCTCAGCGGGCCCCTCTCACCAGCCCAAAGTGCCGATGATTTCCTCTCCCACATCCCACAGAACCGTCTGCACCCCAGGCAGGGCCTGCTCTGAGAACCCCAGGGGCCTTCCCTTTCTCCAGCACTAATAAACATCGTTTTGAAAGAGCAATGGGATGTGTCATCTCCATGAGCTCCAGCACCCCTCCCGCAGTCATCCCACGGTGTTTGAGTGGTACCAGACACATCACAACTATTCCTGCTGCTCCCTTCACACAGGCTCCTCACCACAGCTGCTCTGCTCTCACCTATGGATGTGCACCTGGCTCAGAAAACAGCTGAAAGACTCACCCAAAATGGGGTTTGTACAGTGGAAACGCTGTGGTTTCACCTTCGGAAGCCTCATCAGTAGGCAAAGCTTTCCTTTCACGTGGCTGTGTTTTTGAAGCACAGTTACGGCCCTGTTCCTGCATCAGTCTGGATGCCAAGGGAAGAGTATTCCATCAAAACCACCAGTCAGGCTTTGGCAGCTGGCACAGCAGCTCTCCAGAGCACGTAGGAGTTTAAGGAGATGACAGCTTCCCAGTTGCTTTCCAGCAGGGAAGCAGCAAAAAATCACCTGCATGAGGTGGGCAGGCTCCCGGTGCCAGCTGCGAATCCCTGCCAGTTAGGGCAAACAACCATTTAATTTTCTTGCAGAGAGGGACAGGATTGACTTCCCATTCCAAGCAGCCCTGAGAAGGTCAGGAGACACCAGGAAATACTGAAAAATCATGCCAAAACCCAAGCCAAGATAGGTTTCAACGTGCTCTGAGGCAGGGGCTGAGCTTTAATGTCACCAAAATTGCAAGTGCAGAGGAGCTCCAGGAAACGGGAACAAACTCCATCAGGAACGCCTGGAATGCTTGTGATGCCCCTCTCTCTTCAGATGCTCTACAACTGCCACACAATCCCTGCTCCAGATAAACAGTTCACTCCTCTGCTCAGGTTTTAAGAGTGAATTCCTCAGGTAAAAACACCCTGTGCCCCCACTGCTAAACTCCTCAGCCTCCTTCCCAGCTTCTTATGGCACGGGATTCCAGACAACTTCTGCTGAAATTATGGTAAAATTTACACAGGAGCTCAGGGAATGTCAGCAATTACCAGCATGACCTCAAGGCTTAGAGAGGAATCGAGATTAGAGGGAGACTTGTTTTTCTGCAGTGATTTGGTAGCAGATGGTGACTTTTATTTAGCCCTTCTGAAGAAAAGTAGCCTTGAAACGGGCACTTTCCCAGCTTCATTAACATGACATCGAGAGAAATATCAAATGTCTGAAGCAGGGACAGTTCCCAGAGCCTCACACAATCTTTAACTAACCCAAACTCTCGTGCTGCAATCTGCTCGGTGGCTTTTGGAGCCTCCAAGTTCTGCTGCTTCTTCCTCTGTGCTTTCCAATTTCATTCTGCAGTGAAGCCAGTCCAGCTCAGCTTCTCCACTCTTTGCTTGGAAAACTCCGAGTGTTTTCCAGCTCTCAGCAGAGGCTGAGACCACTCAGCTCTTCCACCTGCATTTTGTTTGCTGATAGGTAAAACAAGTAACCAGCAGCTCTTCCCTTTATAATGTGAGCTTCTTCTCAACCCACCCTGAGCAGCCTCACTGAACCCCCTGGGCGTGCACCACAACTGGAGCGGCCTGAAGTCTGAAGTGGCTTCAAAAGTTTCAAGTAAGAGCAAGGAAAGAGTCAAATGAGCCAAGGTTGAGGAAGCCAACAAAAGCCTGAATTTGAAGCACTTAACGAAGGGTCAGAAGTCACCAGCATCACGTTCAGGAGGACAATCTGTGGGCAAATAGTCAGGATAAACCAGACATGCTTACAAAATAAAATACTGCCATGTTTCGGCCTCTCTGGATTGAAAACACTCTTCTGGTCAGAGAATTCTACCAGAAGTACCTGCCAGCCTCCCCCTGCCTGAAGAAAATCCATGTGCTAGCTGCTCCTGTGCCTGAGGCTCAGGAGGATGTGTTTACACCAGTGACATTTCACAAACTGTGTCCCCATTCCCCTCCCACTCAGTGCTTGACAGAGACAGCACCAAGCCTGGCCTGATTCCTGCTAACAGGAATAAAAATGCTCCCTTTCAGCTGATAAATGGGCACGGGTCAAGAGGAAATCAATTACAGATGGCAAATACACATTTCTAACCTGTACATTTAAACAACTCCTTTATAAAGGCTGAGGTACAGCTGAGATATCTTCAGATCTGTTTTACCCTGCTAAAAACCCTGCATTTAGTGCTGGCTTGCAGCACATATGGCACGCCAGAAAGCACATGAAGGAATCGTATGAACAAACAGCTCCTGCTACATAAATGAAGGAAAAATCAATTCTCCCTCCACTTACTATTGAATGAAAAACATGCAGAACCATTAAACATTTAGAGGGGAAAGGAAAAGGCCCTGAAAACTGAAAAGGGAATTGAAGAATTTGCTTGTTTAACTCAAATCATGTATTTCTATTTTGCTGTAAGGTTTTTGATTTCACTGACCATGGAATTCTAGAAGAGTTTGGGTGGGAAGGGACCTTAAGGACCATCCAGGGCCATTATTCCTATTCCCAACATTCTCTCACCCATCCTTCAGCTCCACTGCTTTTAAATCTATTACCTTGTGTTTATTTATTCTGCAGTGCAATCCATAAAAACGCTCAGGTTAAATCCCCCCCACCATAAATTCCAAGAGGCAATCTCCAACCGAAGGAATTAGTTACTCAAAGTGCTCTCAGCTCCCAAAACGTGCCTATAAAACAACTCAGCCCAACCTAAATCACATTAGATTGGTAACCAAAAAAACTCCCGATTCCTGTGTGGAGCTGCCAGCCCTCATTAATCATGTCCTGATGAATGAAACTCTTTCCAGTGCTGGCAAGAGAGATTTGCTCGGAAACGGTGCAAATGTTTCAGGTTAATCTTTTTGACAAAGCAGTCGATTCAGTGAAATAACTTCCTCCACATCCCCTGCATCCTCACCAGGATAAATCCACGGAGCTGGGCTGGAGCCGAGGAATTCAGGCTGATTTCTATCAGCTGTGGTCCAAGCCAGAATTTTTTTCCCTGTTTCAGTGCCTCGGTTAAAATCCTCAGGGAACCCTGGGACATATTTTCACATGTTCAGCTGATGATCTGCTCGGAGAGGCTTCCAGATGGATTGGAGAAGACAAGCTGAAAAATGCATGGTCATGCTCTCCTCTGAAATGGTGCTGCGAGGGGCCCAGGTGACCTTTGCTGAAGTGTATTTTAAGAACAAGAGTCACTTGGGGAATACTTCATGTCTTGGGAGAGATATATTTAGCTGGAAACGAGACCTAAACAAGAACAAGGTATTTAGAACTGGCTGTGTGTCGTAGCCTACTGTACTTACAGTAGCTTCTCTTTACAAAAGAGGGGCACAAAAATGAGAATTCTGGTCTTCAAGTTTTCTTTGCCCCTTTTATAACTGAGCGTGGCAAGTGCAGCATCACAGCACCAGAGCAGAGAATGTTTAATCAAAATGTCACTTCTGATGGGGAAACCCCACTCCTCATTTTAACAGGCTCCAAAAGGCATTTTTTATATCACTTAGTGCTGAAACTTCATTGCACAACATGTGTTTATCCTGAATTAAGCTTTTTCCACCTTTCTGAAACCACGATAATGGTTAAGGTTTGGGGGTTTCTTCTCAACTTGCAATCCCGTAAACAGGCCTGGGCCAGAGACACTGGGAATAGGAACAGTTTTTGAACCCCTCCAGGGATGGTGACTCCACCACTGCCCTGGGCTTCTGAAAGCGAGGGCCAGAGCAGAACCTTATATTTTATCAGCTCTCAGGTTTAAAGTTATTTCTTTGCTGTTCAAAAATCTCATAATCTCCTTCTCAGAACTGTAATTTGCAGGATTCTTCCTGAAAGGATCACTTGACACACATGCATACAAAAACTCAAATTATAAACTTATCTTCGCTGCAAGTAGAAAGGGAAGGGTAAGGAAGGTCATCGGTGAGTGGTGCTGGCTGAAGGTCACTCTGCCCTGGCTGAGCTTTTAAGTATCAGCAGAACCAACAGGGATCAGCAGCAGAGAGTCAAAGGTGACACGTATTAGTGAGACACGGGATTGCAGTGGGTGGAAGGGGAGGTCTGGCTGCAAATATTTACACAAACTGGAACAGATTTAGGACAGGCTGAGCCAGCCCGGCCAACCATGAGGCAAAGCAAGACTTACTCTGAACAACCCTGAGTTTGATATTTACTGTGTCCTCTGGGGATTCAGGCCTGGCTTAGGCTAAGTCAGGTCAATAAAAATGAAGTCCAGCTCCCAAAGTCTGGTAATAACTCAGCAATTCAAAGGATTAGAAAGAGGAGGTTAATCCTGGAGCTAGAACTAGGAGCAGGGTGCCTGTGCTGAGCCCAAACCAGACATTCTGGGCTCCTCAGCACAGCAGGGCCAGGGAGCTGCTGGAGCGGGGCCAGCGGTGGCTGCGGAGCTGAGGAAGGGCCTGGAGCATCTCCGTGCCCAGGGAAGGCTGAGGGAGCTGGGGCTGCTCAGCCTCGAGAGGACCCCCAGCTGAGAGGGGCCCTCAGCCCTGGGTGTCCCTGGCTGCAGGGAGGGCTCCGAGCAGGGCCCAGGCTCTGCTCCGGGGGCCCAGCAATGGCACCAGAGCAACGGGCAGGGCCTGGTGCCAGCAATTCCCCCTGCACAGGAGGCAGAACTTCTGCCCTGGGCAGTGCCCAGCCCTGAACAGATTGTCCAGAGAGGCTCTGGGGTCTCCTCCCTGGGGCTGTTCCAGAGCTGTGTGCACACAATGCTGTGCCCTGTGCTCTGGGATGGCCCAGCTGGAGCAGGGAGGTGCCACCAGGTGCCCACTGTGCTCCCTGCAGCCTGAGCCATCCCGGGATCCTGCGGAGTGAGGTGCAACATCGACCCTGGAGCCACCACCAGTCCAGGTAAACATGGAAACTCTTGGAAGCCTCTCCTCTCCAGAGCTCTCCCAGCACCGCAGAACAGCCACGTCCATCCTGCCTGGCCCTGGAAGCAGCTGCAGATCCTGCAGAAGGCCTCTGCCTCGCCCACAGCCCCAAGTCCCTCAAGGCTTGCAGACCTCCAGGCTACCTGAACTCACCCATTCGTTGGCAGCTGCTGCTTTGCAGACTTTTACCAAAACCTCACTTTGTGGGTGGAAGAAGACAGCAAGAAGAGCAGAAATTTCTACTGCTTTGGAGACTATGAAACATTTCCCACCCTGTCTCAACCACTTCGTGTAACTCCCAGCTCACCCCAAACAGGAGAGTTCTCTGAGCCAGGCAGGAACCAAGGCTAAAAAGCAGCTAAAATTCATCCTAACAGCAATACATAGCTACTGAATAAACTAGCTGGGCTTGTCACAGCAAATCCCTGCACTCAGGGCCCGGGGGGACAGCAAGGGAACACAAACACTCTGCCCTTTACCCACTGCTTTCCCAACCTCTGGCTGGGAACTGCACATCGTTGGGACAGGGTAAAGTGGATTCTGTGACTGTAAAATACCCTGCCAGGGCTGTGCACCCAGTGCTGTGGATCACGCAGGAGTGGTTTGGTTCCTGCTGAGCAGGGCTTACCCTCCTCAAGGACTCTGGAGTGTCCCATGGGACAATCCATGTTTTCCACTGGGAATGGAGGAATGAGCGTTGAAGATGGAGGCAAAGAATGCATTAAACACCTCAGCCTTGTCCCCGTTTATCACTGACCATCCCCACCCGCCCAGCCCACCCCAGCAGGGATCACCCCCTCCTGTTCCCAGCCTGCCCAGTTTCCAGGCTCAGCACGATGTTCTGGAATATCCCTCTGGCCAGTCCGGACAGGCTGTCCTGCCTGTGCTCCCTCCCGCCCCCTTGTCACCCCCTCGCTGGCACAGCAGGGGACATGGACTGTCCCATGCAGAGTCCTCAGGGAGGCCAAGCCCTGCTCAGCAACAGCCAAACCTTCCACCTGTAACCCACGGCATTCCCAGCCTGAATCCAAACCCAGCGCTGTGCCACTTCCTGGGAAGAAAGGAACCCCGTCCCAGTCAAATCCAGAACAGTGGGAACACGCACACAGCTCTCTGGGGAAATCCTAATTTCATGAACACTAATCCCCCTCAGAACGTCTCTCCTGCCACCACAAACGTCTTCCTGGGGCGCGGTGCCCGTCTCGGGGCAGCCTCCTGGAGACAGCCGAACCTCCTTGGTGTCCTGGGGCTCGGCTCCTCCACCAAGCTCGGGCTGTTCCCAGCTGGCTCGGCCACAGTGTCCTGGGAGCCCTGGGGTGGACACTGGTGGCTGCAGGACACTTGTTCCTGTGCCACCTGCTCCTGGGAACGCTTCCCCGGATCGGGCTGGGCTCCCGGCTTTCCCTGGCCATGTCAGTGCTCAGGGGCTCCCCAGTGGTGCTGATCTCCATATCTCCATGATGCTTATCTCTGAGGGAGCAGGGAGAGCTGTCCATGGGCTCCTCACATTCCAGCAGGGCTTCCTGAGACTCTAGGAGGAATGGAGGCTTCCAGGAGCGACGTTCTGAGCGGGGGGAAGGCACTTGGAGAGAACAAAGCACCTTTGAAGGCACAGGACGTTGAGGGGCTGGGGACTCTGTGGGAATGGAGGCTGTTGGCAGGTGCTGGCAGGGATGGGGGTTCTCAGGGATGGCGAGGTTCTCAGAGGGAGGGAGGCTGTCGGAAGGAGGGAGGTGCTCAGAAGCAGCAGGGGGCTTGGAGGGTTGGAGGCCATCAGAGGCCAAGGAGGCTCCTGGCACGATGGTGGATCTCTGACGGCCCGAGCTTCTTGGAAGGATGGTCGGTCTCTGGTGGAATGTCCTCGGCGGGTTGGAGGCTCTCCCAGGAATGGCCATTCCGGGCGGGAGCAGCCTCTTGCAGGGCCGGAGGCGCCTGGAGCAGCGGGACGAGGCACAGCAGGGCAGGTGGCCTCACTCGCCCAGGCGCTCCAGGCGTGCCC
>VZTE01003808.1:294417-348222 GCA_013397775.1 Eulacestoma nigropectus
ACGGCCCCTTTCTGCCGTCCCACCCCGCCCGCCCCAGGGCAGCAGGAGCGGCTCAGCCCTGGGTGCTCATGGCCAGGAAAAGCCTGGGAGTGAAAAGGGGAGCCCAGGGCAGGGCAGTGAAGCGTTCCCAGGAGCAAGGGCCACCTCAGGAACAGGCCTGGTGCCCCCAGCGTCCGCCCCGCGGCTCCCAGGACGCTGTGGCAGCGCCAGCTGGGAGCGGCCGCTGCTCTGGGCCTGAGAAGATCCTGCAGACACACAGGGACTGCAGTTCCCCCAGCCCTGCCGAGCTCTCCCGGCCTGGCTGGCCAGGGCCAGCAAGAGGCTTCTGTTTGCAGCTCCCCAGCTCCTGCAGAGCCTCTGTTCTGAACACATCAGCATCTCCCAAGGAGCTCTCAGGGTGCTCCCACTGCTCTGCTTCCAACTGAGATAGGGATCCTTTCTTCCCAAGTGCTCCCATGGTTTCCTTGGGAAAAAGTGATCATCTCTCAAAGTATGGGCATTATTCTCCCAGTGCAAATAAAAACATTGGGCTGGGTTCTTCATTTCTAGTATTAGCTGCAGCTCCCTGTCACACAGCAAGATATAAGCATGAATTCCCGAAAAAACAACATCTTAGCAACCTCGTAACATTCCAGTACTACAGAACAGTTTAATTTCTAGTAAGAAGATGACACTGGGAAAAAGGAACTTCATGGATTTCCTGGTACACAGCAGCAGGGGAAAATATGACAATTTTAATATTTATTCCTGCAAGTGCTGCACAAACCAGGAGCAAACAACTCCACCGAATACACAGGACATCTCTTATCCTGACAGCACAACAGAACGCTCCTTACCCAGGAAAAGGAGCAGGAAAAGGCACCACACAATGCTCACATCATCTTCCCCACGGCTGCCTCGGCCCCCCAGTCACAAACCACACACAACTTCCAGGCCTGGTGTTCCATGCTCTGCCCCCACCAAAAAAAATGAACATTAACAGACCTCCAAGACAGAAAAAACCATGAAGGAAATCCCAAAGTCAAACCCCACTTGCAAACCTCCTAATTCTCGTGCTATTTAATACTCAGGGTAAGCAGAAATCCAAGGAAATTAAAGCTGCTATTTGGTGCAATCCAGCCACAACCATCACCTGAAGTGCCACAATTCCTGCCGGGTTTCTGGTTCTTCTGAGCTGTAAGCAGAGCAAGCCCCCTGAGTTTTTTAATAGAAGAGCTGACTCCTTTCCCCCAGTATTACTTCACCCGATAGCAATTAATTATTCAGATTAATAGGAGGGTAAGCAGAAGTTGTGCTGCCAAAATGACGCCTGGGCTGGGCAGGAGCAGCGGGAAGGAAAAGCACAGGCACAGCCTGATTGTACCCAGCTCCTCCTCATTTTTCCCCTCTAAAGCAACAGAAGCACTGCAAACCTCCAACCAGAGCAGCCCCTTTGCTGCCCAGGCATTCCCAGATCAATCCCACAGGAAATACTCCTGCTCTGTTCCAGCGAGTCTCGGGGCACTGGGAAACATCACTGTGGCAGGCGCTGGGGCTGCCTCAGTGCTGGAGACTGCAGGAATTCCAGAGCAGCCATCCCGGCTGGAATTGCCTGCCCAAGAGGCATCTCTCCAGCACTGCCTCTGCTCTGTGGGCAGCAGCCATCCCTCCTGCACACCCTTTAGCCAGGTTTTCCCTGCTCCTCCAACCCAATCCTGGCTCTTGCTCTCTCTGCCACCCGCATCCCAACCCTTGTGTAATTCTAGAAGAAAAAATATTTCCTTGTTTTTATTATCTTTTCCTTTCCCACTTGCACTTTTGAGTTTCCTGCTAAATGAGGGGAAATCCCAGAATGGTTTGGGTGGGAAGGGATCTTAAAGCTCACCCCTGCCATGGGCAGGGACAATTTCCACTATCCCGGGTTGCTCCAAGCCCTGTCCAATGTGGCCCTGCAATGGTCCTGACCATTCAGCCTGGAGAGGAGAAGCTTTGGGGTGCCCTCATTGTGGCCTCCCAGGGCCTGAAGGAGCTACAGGAAACATGGAGAGACACTTTGGACAAGGGCTGGAGGGACAGGACACAGGGAATGGCTTCCCAGTGCCAGAGGGCAGGGATGGGTGGGATATTGGGAAGGAATTGTTCCCTGGGAGGGGGGGCAGGCCCTGGCACAGGGTGCCCAGAGAAGCTGTGGCTGCCCCTGGATCCCTGGCAGTGCCCAAGGCCAGGCTGGACATTGGGGCTTGGAGCAGCCTGGGACAGTGGAAGGTGTCCCTGCCCATGGCAGGGAGGTGGCACTGGATGGGCTTTAGGTCTCTTCCCACCCAAACCATTCTGGAACTCTGTGATCTGCACATCCCGAGAGGACGGAGCTCTCTGCCTGCATCCCACAGTCAGTGACTCTCTCTCGTGTGCCATTTCTTGTGCTCAGCAGTCAGGAGGCAGCGCAGGGACATCCTGAGGAGGAGACAATTAGTCCAGACAAAATTTAATGCCAGGAAATCTTTTCAGAAAGGACCTGACTCAATGAGGTGACGAGAACAGCAGTGCCTGATGAGCTGGCACACACACCCCGGGCAAGCAGGAGAAGAAAACAACTTCTCCTTTAGAGCTTGGAAACTTAAGGATTTTTTTGTGCTTAAAATAAAGCCAACAAATTCACAATGTGCCCCTGCAAGGGAGATGCTGGAAAACATTGATCTCAGGATTATTCAATAACCCTTCTCTTCCCTGTTGTTCTGATGAATGGGAATTGGAGCTAATATGCTGGAGTGAATTATTTATTGTTATGAGACCTTACGGCTCGCAGATGGTCAGTGCCATTTTAAGAATTGTAGGGGACCTGCAGCATCTTGCTGGGGCCTCTTCTGCTTTAATTCCAGAAGGAAACACAACTATCTGCCAATTCCCAACGAAGTCCATTCTCTGTGTATTACCACTGGAGCTATAACCTCTTCCCCCTGCTGGCTGCCTCCCTCTTCCCAGTGAAAGGCATCGAGTGCAGATTGGTTTCAAAGAGAGAGAACTAAAGCTCCTTTCGTGGAGGAAAATGAACTCGCAGCAAGGAAACCCTGCTGTAACCAGGATCACTCAAGGATTGTTCCTGCCTCTTCCCACAACCACAACCCTCACCCCCAAGGACAGAGAACGTTGCACACTCCAATAAATAAATCTAAGATAATAACCGCATAATTATGTGCCTCAGATTCCCCTAAAATTCTGAGCCACTGAGCTCATTGGCCCCATCCACCTCGGATTTGAGGCTTGGGCTTTGCCAGGAGGTGAAAAACCAGGGGGCTGAGGAATTGCAGCGAACACTGGAGGTCTGTGACCCCTTCCCCAAACAAAAATATCAACAGCAGGAGAGCAGCAGGGCTCTGGTTTCACCCTGCAAGAGGCCAAAGTGCTGCTCCTTCTGTTCCAGGAAGGGGAAAAATCAGTGAGTGAATTAGCAGAGTTTCTTTGCGAGGTCTTGGAACATTAACTCCAGTAGGACAAGTCCCAGGATGGAGACTCGGGCAGCTGGCTGAGCCTCAGGAAAAGTGGGAAGCACTCAGCTTCCCTCAAAACACTCAGTGATACAGTATCATGGTGATATTCTTTTTTTAAATAAAACATTTGGGTTTTTTTAATAGAAAACATTTCGTTTCTTCACACGTAAATCTGATTATCAGCTACTCCAGCAGGAAAAAAAGGAGCAATTAGATTTGGAAAAGTGTAGCCAGCAGTGAATGTGCACACAAAGTGATTCTGGAGTGTAAACAAAGCTGGTTTAAACCATTCTGCTTTATTCTTTTTCATTAGTTTGCAGAGATTATATTCAACTATTTGCTTTTTAATCACATTTGAAAACATTCATTTCCTATCAACAGTCCTGATTTCAAGTGCAAACACTGCTTAATTAGAACTCGTGGGGAAATGGTTTTAGGTCCTGTGGAAAATGAGCCTGCTTTCATTTCACAAAGTAAAGCCACTCGCAGCCCAAAGGTTATTCCGTTTATTCCTGGGGAAAATCCAAATGCCAGAGATGAAATCTAAAAATGCAGGTACTGTTTGACGTGCATCAAAGTTCCCTCCAATTCTCCAGGACAAAGTATCTGGTGAGGTAAAAAGGATGGTCCATCCACGGATGTTCCATCCATAATGCATGGAATCACACCTTTCAAAAATTCCAGAGCCTAGAAAAAGCAAATTCCCTGGGGAAATAAAATTTACTGATAGGAAACCAATTTTAAAGGGGAAAAAAACTGCAGCCACAATAACGATAACAAGAACCTGAGGATCCGAAAGCTTTTTTAAAAAGTCAGGTGAGGATACAGAGTCTCTCTCTGCTCATTCCTGTGCTTTCTTCTGGTCATGGAATCACAGAATACCCTGAGCTGGAAGGGATCCCCAAGGATCATCCAATCCCACTCCTGGCCCTGCCCAGACACCCCAACAATCCCACCCTGGGCACCCCTGGCAGCGCTGCCCAAACGCTCCTGGAGCTCTGGCAGCCTCGGGGCCGTGCCCATTCCCTGGGGAGCCTGGGCAGTGCCCAGCACCCTCTCAGGGAAGAACCTTTCCCTAATTTCCAACCTAAATCTTCTGTGGAAGGGAAGGGAGTTACTAAGTTGTGAATTACTGAGCTTTGTTTGCCTCAGCAGAACCAAACAGGAGGAGACACGGGCTCTAAAAGGCTGAACTTAATAGGACTGTAACAGGTAACCCCAGCTGGTGCAGAAGGTGGGCACAGGGAGGAGGTGATTAAATCAATCCACATTTACTTAAGGAAGTCACATAAGAAGTTATTTGGAACGAAGGAAAACAATACAAGAAGTAATGGGAGCTTTGTGGGAGACAAATCCATAAAGCTCCCCCCCCAAACAGCCACTGTGGCCATTGGAGACCCCATTACTGCTCCTTAACCACCTCCGTTACTGCTGGGCTGCATTTCCTGGGAATTCCCAGTGCTGCACAGCTGACAAAGCCCGCCACAAACACAGTCACAGGATCCCAGGATGGCTCAGGCTGCAGGGAGCACAGAGGGCACCTGGTGGCACCTCCCTGCTCCAGCTGGGCCATCCCAGAGCACAGGGCACAGCATTGTGTGCACACAGCTCTGGAACAGCCCCAGGGAGGAGACCCCAGAGCCTCTCTGGACAATCTGTTCAGGGCTGGGCACTGCCCAGGGCAGAAGTTCTGCCTCCTGTGCAGGGGGAATTGCTGGCACCAGGCCCTGCCCGTTGCTCTGGTGCCATTGCTGGGCCCCCGGAGCAGAGCCTGGGCCCTGCTCGGAGCCCTCCCTGCAGCCAGGGACACCCAGGGCTGAGGGCCCCTCTCAGCTGGGGCTCCTCTCCAGGCTGAGCAGCCCCAGCTCCCTCAGCCTTTCCCTGTGAGAGGTGGATGGCAGCAGAGCCTCTTTCATCCCCCAGGATGTGTTGTAGTCTCGTTTCTCCAATTAAACAAACACTTCTCCTACAGATTACCAAAATATCCACTTGGAGCATCCAGCTACTGAGTGAAGCTCCAAGCACCGGAGCAGTCTGGCACAAACGTTTTCACTCAGCACAACCAATATCTTCCTTTGGCTTTCCTCCTCCTCCAAGTTCTACAGGATCATAACGGAATGGAACAAAAGGGGCTGTGTCATTCAAACCCTCTGGAACTCAGAGAAACAGAGCCTGTTGGACTCGAGTTTGTGTGAGACAATGCCCCAGGCTGATACACAGACAGAAGGGTGATCCTTGCCCCCAAAATTCCTAATTTCCCTTAGGTACTCTCAGCTGTTCTCAGCACTGGCCATTACCTTGTGCCTTGTCCTGTCATTTCTGCACTGGAGTTATTTGAAGAGCACAAATGAAGGTGCATAAGCACAGCTGACCTTTCTTTCAGTGCTCAGAAACGCTGGATCCGTAAGGGGATGAAACAGCCAGGAAATTTTTCATCTTTTATTCATCTGACTAGCTCTTACTGCAGAAGAATTGGGAAATTGAAAATTAGAAAGTTTGGACAGACCTAGGAAAGCAATTCAAATGCAAATACCAGCAGCTTGGTGCAAAGACAATGAAACTCAACACATGGACACTGAGTTACAACAAAAAATTCATTAGGAGAGGTGTCGGACCAGACAAAAAACTGAGTAACCTGGTTCAAACCACGATGGCAGAAATTTCAACAAATCCGCTTTACAAAATAATCAGGAACTAAGTATTTAATGGAAAGCTTCACCAGACACCTGGTGTGCAGGTGAAGTGTAAGGCTGGGGCCATGCCCTGCTTCTCCTCGGGTTTATCCCAGTTCCAAAACTCTTTCTGTGCCCCATACAAGGAATTTCCGTGCGCCTCTCACTGGGAACACTTCAGGCAGTTAGCAAGGCTCTCATTTTTCTCCAAATAAGTCTGATTGGGTGAGATTTCCATCAGCACAGAGCCTCTGCATGCAGCTCTCCAGCTGCTCTGGGGTTATCAGTCCACTCCCGAGTGTCCTTCGGGATGAAGACGCTATTCTGGCCTCCCTCTCTGCCTCATCCATCCTCCCTAGGCTTGATGAGATCATTGTCTTGAGTGCTCCAAGGAGTGAAGAACACACCAATTTTTCCAGCCACGAGTGCTGGCCCTGCATGCTAAGGGCTGGCTGGCTCAGGGGGTGTCAGCTGGTGTCCCAAAGAGCCGCTGGGAATGGCAGGGAGGAAGGAGAAATTGCTCCTTGGATGCCTTGGCCTAAAAGTTTGGAAACTCTGAGGTTTCACAAGTACAGTGTGAAATATGACTGCACACAGGAGGTGTCATTCCCAGCAGTGTGAGGATGACCCAAACCCTACACTTGTCCCCAAGTGCAGCAAAGCCACCTGGCACAAGCGTCCCAGCACGACTTCAGGTGACAAAGTAACGCCTGGCTCTGTCAGGACTCGGGATAACTCAGGGAAGTGGGAGGAGGTTCCAATAAAAGTTGGCAGAATCAGCGAGATCGGAGAGCTCCTTGCTCTGCTTTTCACTCCTGCCAAAGCCCAGGTTTTCCAGGTGCCCAGCGCTGCTGATGAACCCAGCATATTCACTCTGGTGACTTCTGACTCTACTCAGGCTGTTTGCCCCAAATGCACTCCTGCCAGCACTCCTTCCAAACTCCAGTCACTTTATACCAACCTGGTAGAGAAGGACACAACCAGGAGGAAATCCCAGAGTGGTCTGGGTTAGAAGGGACCTTAAAGTCCATCTTGTCCTCCCCCCCCACCATGGGCAGGGACACCTTCCACTCTCCCAGGGTGCTCCAAGCCCTGTCCAGCCTGGCCTTGGGCACTTCCAGGGCTGAGGCAGTGAGTTCTCCATGTCTGGGATGTGTGGCTGGGCTGCCCCAGCCCTTCCCCAGAGCCCAGAGCTGCTCAGCATGGCCTGGAAATGCCATCAAGCTCCCCATGGAGGACACACATCCACATGAGGCAGGAGACTCCAGCTCCTCCCTTTCTGAGGGATGCTGGGAAGCTGTTTGGCAGGCATGAGGCTTTTATTGCCTCTTGTTCAGGTCAGCAGCCAAGCGTTCCTCCAAATGACGCTTCCAAACTCACGGCTATTTAAGAGCAGTAGGGAGGAATAAGAGACATAAGGATTTCGCTGTCCAAACATGATCTCAGCTTCCTCTGCCCTCCTCTAGGACCTCCAGCCAAAGTGATCTCCACAAGGATGAGATGTTTGCCATCTCTCCCCCCCCCAGACCTGCATGCAGCTCAGCAGCCTCTCCCCTGGCAGCCAAATTCACTCGGTTTCAGTTAATATGCAAGAGAGAAGGCCGTGGTTTCTGAGAAGCTGAAAATGAGCATCTTCCAGAAAAACAAACCCATAATAAACAGCCCAGTAATGCCTGACTGCTTTATCTCCATCGCACCCAGGCAAAGCACAGATTTTCTGCTACATCATATTCACTACACAAACCCATTTAAAAAATAATACCTCATAAACAAACAACTCTCGCCACAAGTTTTAGGGGTTGCTTTTGTTCGGGGCGTTCTTGTTGAAAGGACACAAACCCAGCAATCCTGAACGTCTGAAAGGCTGCAATTGCTGCCAAATCAGAACTGAATCAGCTATTAAACACCTCTACAAATTACTCTGGTGGCAGGAAAACAAACCATGCCCATGATAGCCAGAACCATTGGAGGCTCTGGGATGAATCACAGCAGTGACGTGGCTGCCGTGCTTGAAAGGACACAGTCATGATGTGGGGACGTCACCAGACGGCCCAGAACAATCACCCACCAAGACATATTTTTTAGTAGCTGCTCTCCAGAGCTTTTCAGGTGCAAGGCTGGTGTGTGCTGTGATTTATTTTGGGCTGGGAAAGCAGCAGTCTCACCTTATCAGATACTTTATCGACCCATTAAGTAGCAAATTCCTCTTGAATCTTGCTTTTTCTTTGAAGTACCTTCCAAAAAGTAAACAAAGGCACTTAAAAGGTCAGAGACAGGTTTTCTTTGCTACACATGAAAGATGGAGGCATTTTTAAGCCTGCCAATATTTTCAAAGCCAGTCTTCTGTATCGCCTCCAAATAGCTGGGAGAAGAGAAAATGTGTTTCTGCACCTGTATTTTCCACCTCCGAATGAAAGGCTTGTTTCCCGATCCACTGAAAATCATGAAGCGGATCAAAAATGACAGAAAATGTTTTCAGACTAAGGAAAAAAGGACTCCTGTGGGCAAATGTAATTCATCTGAGGAGGGGATGGCAGAGTGGATCCGAAATAAATGAGGTGCCGAGCGATCTCACCGAGCTTGGAACAGCAAGCAGGTGAAATAACCGTGCATCCAAAAAGGGAAGCAGATGTTGGCATCTGCTTGTGTGCTGGGGAGAACCAAAACCTGCATCTCCTCCGGAGTTACTGCCCAGGTGAGACCACGCTCTACGAGGCAGGAATGGATGGGGAAGGAAGAATGAAGGAGAAAAGCATGACCCTGTCAGAGGGGTGTTCCAGCGCCCGAATGTCCTACAGACACCACCTGGCCCACGCTCCATCTCGCTCAAAAGGAAGCCAAGGTCATGGAGTGCAAGTCCCCAGCAGAAAGTGGGATTTCTCTCCAAGCAAATAAGACTTGGGAAGTGCAATAAAACCTTTAGCCACTGCTCCCTGCCACAGGGTTCGGTCAGTGAAGCACACCAAAACTAACAGGACAGTTTTTCCCTGGATTACTGATGAAAAAATTGTGGAATTGCCCAATATGCATTCACTGGGGAATATTCAACAAAGGGAGCCACTGACTAATTGTTGGTGTGCAGCTCGCTGGGAACAGCTCCTTTGAATACTGATCACCTGGGCAGATTAATTCATAATTAATGTCTGCAGGGAACCTGGGGGCTTCTAAAAATAAATGTCTCTTCCCAGCCAGGACAGTCGGGGTTTGTTTTGGATCTTTGGAGGTGAAACCAAGCTCTTTAGGAATGTGCTGTGCTTTTCCAGGCTGAGAGTGCTGGGGAGACCCACAAAAAAAATACAATCCCTCAGACTGTGTCACTCAGCTCAGTCCTGTTGCACTCTGCCTTAGAGACTCAGCCTCAACCTGCTGGCCAAGGTAGCATTGGCTTGTTCACAGCACCAGGTGCTCCTCTTTCCCCCTGCTCAGGGTTTACTCCATGCTTTGGGCAAGTTTACAGCTCGTCCCAAGGCTGGGCGTCCCCACGGAGCACAGACTCCATCCCCGTGCTTCCTCTAGCAGGGAATTTCTCCTCCTCCAAGCTTTCCTGTCAGCCCCCAGCAGGTAAAATTACTTCATTAGCATGACCATTCTGCCATCCCATCCCAGCAGTCAACAAAACCCTTTCTGTCTGTGCTGCTTTCCCTCAATGATTTATCTGTTTGCTGATCGTTTTTCCCCCCTCACTGAGACACAAATCCCACACACTGTTACTCCATTCCCCAGGTTCCCACAGTGCAGGGATCGATACCTTTTAAAGGCAAACGTAAACTGCCTTTTCCTGAGGCCAGCATTCCCTTCCCCTCCCCGGGAGCCTGGGAGGGGTTGGCTGTGAAACAAAACCGTTTCTGAGGTTATTAACCTGCACAGGGGAGCTGATGGGAGAATTCCGCACATCCTCTAAAATGGATTCCTCTGGATTGCACAGCAGCCCAAGGAGTTGTTCCCTGGCATGAATAATACGCCAGACACACCAGTGACTGTTTTCAGCCCACGTTTGAGGTTATGGAATTGCTTCTTGCTGAGGTTATTCTTGAAATTAAGAGAGTTTCAGACTGCCTGGGAATGCAAATTCTTAGGGCAGCTTAGCAACAACAGCTCAGGGGGTGACTTGTAACAATGACAGAAGGGAGACAATAGGAAGGACTGGAAAAAATCTCCTGCAAGACCTTTGTTAAAACTTGTCAACATCAGAACCTGGCTGCTCTTCCCCTATAAGAATTAGGTCTAACTGGTAAATACCACAAAAACCCCTCATTTTGTCAGCTAAAATCATTTCATTTCTACACGCAGTACTTGGGTTATTGTGTAGGGAAAGTCCTTAACAAAGCAACTCCTGATCACATCAAGAAGTTTGAGATGTGTCTTGAGATCAGGACAAACCACACAATAAGGACTGTGGGGCAAACTGTGATCAGGAGGTCATTTAGGAAGGCTGCAGGGGAAAAGTACAGATCTCTCCAAAGACACATTGAGCAGGATCATTGAGCCAAAGAGCAGAGAGTGCCCTGTGATGCTCGGGCTGGAGGTGCTTCCACCCAGACTCGCACATCGGGATTTTCATATTCACTTAGCCTTGATCGTAGCTCCATTATCAATATTTTTAACTGGCAGAGTCCCTCCAGCTGAACTTCCCACAGCAAAGACAAGATGCAAGCACTTCTTACACTTCAAGAAGCAGCCCTTAGCTCTGCAAAGGACAAAGTTTTAATCCCAAGTCCTAAATCATGCACTGAAGAGTAAAAATGCTGCAAAAAAAGAATACAGTGAACCATTTCTGTCCAAGAGTGTATGAGAAGCACAGTGTTTATACTCCCATTTTCCAGGAAGATCCCTTGTGTCCCAGTTGTTTCCTTCTGGTTTGTTATTGTGCCATTAGTCAGCCATGGGGGTGTGGGGCCCGAGGGGTGGAAATGTTCTCGACACTCCATCAGCAGTCTCCAGCCTCCCTACAACTGGGACTTTCAGCCCTATCCAATATGAACTGGAGGAAAAAATCACTCAGCTTCCCTGCTGGATGACTTGAGGCTTTCCCAGCCAGATGTTCCACCTGAACATCCCTTCTCACCACAGAACAAGCAGGGAAAAAGCTGAGGCGCTTTGCTTTAATCACCTTCATTAACAAAGCAATCATTAAAGCTTAATTTCTTCACCAGATGATAAATTCAGGAGTTGTTTTCTCCCAGCAAAGAGCAGTTTTCAGGCTGGTTTTGTGATGGGAAGCCCTGAGGAGGAGCTGCATTGTCCACTCCTCGGAGCAGCACCAGGACAGGCTGGGTGAGTGAGCATCCCAGCCAACCTCTGTGCCCAGCTCACCATCGGGAACAGGGAAGGTGCAATTCCCTCTTAAAGCACTCAGGGGAATTGGATTGAGCCACTGGAGCTGGGACACGAGGGAGTAACATCCGATTTTGGAAAAACTCAGTCATCTAACAAACCCAGTCCTCTTTTCTCAGCCTGATTCTGATGTCCTGAAGAACTTGAACCCCACAAGGAGAAGCAGGGCGTTCTCCCAGCTCCCAGTCCTGCCCGTGGGAGAGGATGATGTTAGAATTCCAAGCAGGCTGGACACAGCAGCAGCAGCAATATTCCAGCACATTAGCAGTCATCTGCCATGGGGAGAGCTAATTTTTGCCTCATTAGAGCCTGATATGAATCTGTGATGTTGAACAGTTCTGTTTACAGCTGCTCCCAACCTGTTCTGGCCAGGTTTTTGTGGTAATCATCAGGCTGGACCAGAGCGGGGATGTTGGTAAAGCATTTCTTTCCAAAGAAACATGGTAGCTGGTAATGCACTCCAAGATTCAGTGCACCCTTCTGGTTGGTTAAAGGGTGCCTTTTCCGTGCTTCAAATCTTTCCAGGGATCAGGAAGGACATCTAGAGATGAGCAATCACAAGGTCTCACAAGCCACCAGGGATATATTCCAAATATCCTGCACATAGCAAAGATGACAGAACAAATGCCACGGAAGGAAACAGCTACGCCAAATTAATAAAATTACACATTCTCTTAGGAATAGACTCGTACTCGACATGTAAAAGTTTCTACATTGCTTAAGGAATTGTTTATGTAAGATTTGTGTCCTGTCTTTCACCACTGAAAAAAAAAAGTTTTTTTGCTCTTAGAGTTTGTTGCCTGTTTGGGTCTGCTGGTGACTCCTAATGGTGGAAACCCCCCTCGCCCCTGGCACGTTTCCATTCCCTCTTCCCCTCCTCCACAATATGGAGCACCCTGCTCTGGTGGAAGCTGTCCCTGCCCATGGCAGGAGGTGGAGCTGGATGGGCATTAAGGCCCTCTCCAGCCTGGCCTTGGACACTTCCAGGGATTGGGAATCCAGCCTGTGCCAGGGCCTCCCCCTTCTGGGGAGTAACATCCTGAACAAACACAGGACAGTCTAAATCAGCCTGACAGGACTCTGAGAAACCTCACCACTGATGCTCATCACACCCACAGCACTGTCACTGCATTAACTTGGTCATGATGAGCTTTTAAAAATGATGATTCTTTCTACTCCTTATGGAGCTCTTAAAATCACTAACTTGTAATACTGGAGTGAATACTCCCTGATTTCTGTTCTGGGACCAGAGCAATTCCTGATGCAGATATCCCACAGTCTGACAGCTGATCTGCATAATGCTGTGAATGTGCTTATAACTCATCTCCAGACAGGGAAATAAATCTTCAGCTCCTTTTTGCTGTGCGCTGCAGCACAATGCACAGTTCTGGAAATGCCTCCTGATGCCAGTTCTGACTTGTGGGGTTCAGAAGATAAAAACTGTGTTATAAAACATCATTTTCATCACTTACTCAGGGGGAACAAAAGCCCAGTGAAGGTTTTTAACCCTTAACCTGTTTAGACATTGGTGACGCTAAGGAATGGGATTTTTCCAGCCCTGGGGCCCAGCAGAGGGAGGACCTGGAGCTGCCAGAGAGAGGTCAGAGGAGGCACCAGGATGATCAGAGGGATGGAGCAGCTCTGCTGGGAGGAAAGGCTGGGAGAGCTGGGATTGTTCAGCCTGGAGAGGAGAAGCTCTGGGGTGACAAAACTGTGGCCTTCCTGAAGAAGCCGACAAGAAAGATGGAGAGACTCTTGACAAGGGATGGGGTGCCAAGCCAAGGGGGAATGGCTTCCCAGTGCCAGAGGGCAGGGATGGATGGGATATTGGGAAGGAATTGTTCCCTGGGAGGGTGGGCAGGCCCTGGCACAGGGTGCCCAGAGAAGCTGTGGCTGCCCCTGGATCCCTGGCAGTGTCCAAGGCCAGGCTGGATGGGGCTTGGAGCAGCCTGGGACAGTGGAAGGTGTCCCTTTAACAAACCTTTTGTGCTCCATCCTGCCTTGGCCCGATCAGCACTGAACAATCCTCGCTGGAAGTCCCCACATCCACATCCCATCCCACACTCCATTGCCTCCCATCAGCTTTCATTTACTGTGAGATTTGATGTTGTGCTTTGGCCCCAGCTCTCACTCTCTTTTTCAGCTGCCGTGTTTGAGGCCAGAGCACGAAGGAAAGGTTTCACTTACTGCTCATCTTCCTCTGGTAAATAACAACATTAAACAGAGCATGGAGGCAGCAGCTCGGTGACAGACGGGGCTGTGCTGGCTCGTGTCACCCGAGGACCTGGCTCTGAATGCTAACACATGGAAATCGCCCGGCCGCGGAACGGGGAAGCAAATCTGGGGACAAGGAAGAGGGATTAAGAGCTCCAGCCCTGTTTTTTTTTGTCAGCTAAATCAGAGGCTTCCCTGGAAGCGTTCCAGGGCAGGTTGGAGCAGCCTCGGGTAGTGGAAGGCCCATGGCAGGGAATGAGATGAATTTTAAGGCCTCTTCCAGCCCAAACTGTTCTGGGATCTAGGATTTACTTTGCCAGAGTAAGAGAGAAAACTGAGATTACCATTAAAATTTAAAAGGCAAAGCAGCACAAGAAGCTGTTGGGACTTCTCAGCACTCCCCAGCCCCTTGATCTTCATAACCACCACCCAAAGCTCCCGAGGAAACCCAAATGCTTTTGTTCAGTCGACAGAGCACAAGAGCAGAAAATAAATGATCCTCCCAGCAGCAGTGATGCACAAAGTAAGTTCTGCAGGGTTAAATACATTCTGCAGGGTTAAATATGTTCAGCCAAGTGGGGGCTGTGAAAAAGGTCTGGTTTCTCGAAGAAGGAAAACAGTGTCCTGGAGAGAGCTGACAAATGATACTAGGCAGAGGCTGCTGGTGGGAAGCAGAAAATAAACTTCCTTTCTTTTCATTCATCATGCAGCAGGTCTGCTTGTTCCCTCCAGATGAACATTCCCAAGGACATCTCCTTCTCTTATCTTGTACTGGCCAGGAACAGAAACATTCCTCGCTTAAAAAAAATGATCTTCCATGGGTTTATTCAGTCCAAATTTGAGCACAGGAGCCCAGGGTTAAACGGAGCTCTCAGGGCATGCTGACCACTTGGCTCTAATAAAACTCTCTCCTGAGACCTGACACTTGGGGCTTTTCCTCAGCCACTGTGGAGTTTTTACCCCATGAGTTACTACAAACCTCCAGGGATCACTGGAAACTTAAATTTCAGCAGTGATGGCAGTTTTCCATCTTACTTCTGCCAAATAAATCCTAAAATCTGGGTTGGAAGGAACTTCAAAGCTCATCTCGTTCCGTCCCCTGCCATGGGTTACAGGTTTAGGGGCACAAATGGCTCCATAATCCTTAGGAATATTTTTTGCAGTAAATTCCTAACTTATTCACCGTTTTCAAGGACACAATCGTGCACCAGGTGCTCTGGGATGACCCTGCTGGAGCAGGGAGGTGGCACCAGATGTCCCTTCCCCCGACCTGTCCCATGACCCTGAAGGCAGCAGAGCTTTGCCACAGCCAGTTCCTCACTCCGCACTGCCCATCTTGAATCCATGTTTTAACTGAACTTCCCTTTTCCAAGGGGAACGACTGTCAGAAGAGAACAGGGCAAAAGAACACAACGTTTTGGGCTGAAAACTCTGGGGAAAAAACCCCCTCATTTACGTCAGATTTCCCATAGTTAGGAACAAAGACCTTTTAAAAGCTCCTGGACCTCTCCATCCCCCAAAAAAGTAATGAGAGGAAAGAGCTGGGAGCAGAAGAACAACAAGCAACACAAATACAATTAACTTTAAGGAGCCTGTGAAGTTACACATCACTACCAGAAAAATAAAAAAGAAAGCCCCACAATCCAGGCAGAAAATGGCTTCAAGTTACCTCCTACTCCAAGATAAGAGTTTACAGAGTTGCAGCAGAGATAAAGAGGCCCTTGTGGAGCTGCACTGGGAACTTGGGGCTGCAGAACTTCCCCAGGATTATTGCTTTTCCAGATCTGCAGCAGCTCCAACCTCACTGCTGCTGTTATTCAGAATATGAGAAAGCTCACCCGGTGTTATTTCATGTTCTGGTAGCTCCACAAAATAGCTGTTTGCAGTCAGAACCGAGAGGTTATGAAAATATTTAGCACAAGGATGGCAAACATCTTATTTTTATTAGTTTTTCCATCTTAAATCCAACTTATTCTGATTGCATTTAATTATCATCTGTGCCTGGATGTGCGAGGAGCAGCAGCTGCTGGGATACACTGTAATTTCCATTATTTTAGATAAATACAGTGCAAACATTGATCTGACATTTTGATTTGTTTCCTAAGAGCAGAATTCTCATTTTTCCCCCAAACCCATCTGCCAGGGCCACAGAGAAGTTGCAGATCAGGACCCCGTACATCAAAGCACAAGAAAAATCGGGAAACTTTGCCAAATAATGCAGTGCAAACATCTCCCCCCCTTCCTGGTGTTATCCTTTTGTTTGGATTTATTCTCAGACCTGTCCCTGTCCAACCTCTGGGCTGCACAAATCCATGGGAGTTTTTCCCACCATTACAAGGAGAAGAAACCTCAGTGGAGAAGAAAATGCAGAAAATGTTCACATGAGCTTCCCCTGGGGTGAAAAGATGTTTAACCAAGGTGAAGCATTTAGGGAACACGGAAAAATTCCCTGAGACCAAGAAGACTGGTTTCCCCATTTCACCCATTCCTGCCTGCAATGGCAATGATGAAGTCACTACTCAGCAGTTCTTTGGGATGAGCTCCTACAGGAAATTCTGCAGGATTCCGGATGAACCAGGAGCTGATCCTCATAGGATCCCTTCTAGCTCAGGCTGTTCTGTGACTGTACAATTCTGACCCAGCCTCTCCCGCCCTCCCCTTCCCAAACTGGTGATTTTGAGCTCTCTCCCCACAGCCAAGAGCAGGAACAAAGGGCACCGAGCTCCCATGGTCGGGTTGTTTTTGGAGATGAGTTTTCCAAGCAAACAAGGAACCCAAAGCCGGTGGAGCCCACCCACAGGGAACACTTTCCCTTTACTGGTCCTTTGATGACAGTTTGGGTTCCAACAGTGGAATTTTTCTGTCTGCACACACAGCCTGAATGCCAGAGCCCTCGAGCTGAAGGGGCACAGTCAAAGGGCAGAATCCAGGCTCCTTCATGTTCACTGAGAAGTCCTTTTATTTCACATTTCACTTGTAGGAGTCGCAACAAAAGGGAGTCATGGAACAGCGGGGGGGACAAGAAAGACACTTGTGCCTCCCTTTCCAGCTGCTATTATTAATAAACTGAATGAGGCTTTATCTCCCCCATTTCTTTGGTAAATAAACCCCCTTCACCACAAAGCAGTCTTTGCGTAACTGCTGAGCGGTACAGAAATAAACGGCACGTCAGCTGTGATCCTAGGCCGGGGAAAAACCCACTATAATTCTGTTTGTCATCCAGCAGGAGTTGTTTTGGGAGAGGTTACACCTATCCTCTGTTTTCCCTGGAGAGGGGAAGATGGATATCTGGCTGCCTGGGGATGAACCACGTTGTAGGAAAGCACTTACAGAATAATTTATCTGTTTGATAAACTCTGAGCGCTCCGCCCCAGCAATGAATTCTTGCGGCTTCTGCCAAGGCTGCCCCAGTTTTGTGTCAGTACCACACTGCAGAAAGACTCAGAGAGGCTCACGTAGTGATTAAAGGAATGGCAAGAGGAGTAAATCACTGTGAACAAGAGCAGATCCCAAAGAAAGCCGGGCATTCACTGGGAAAATGAAAGGAATTCTCAGGTCAGCTCGACACTCAAACTTTTACAGCCCTGCAGAAGAACCAGCAGGCCACTCTCACCCAATTTCAACGGGAATTTGTGCTGGCAGCAGGGCTTGGGTGAGCATAGAGACACGAGACTCAGGTCTTTGGGGGATTTATATGAGTAAATTATCAAATACCCTCCAGTCCCTCCTCTCCTCTGCCCGTCTGGCAACACCTTCCAAACTTGGGAGGGCTGAAGTCACCAGGTCTCAGCTTTGATTCCATTTTCTTCTCCTCCCTACTAAATATTGGCGTAGATTAACTCAAGGTTAGGCTTTTCTTGCTGAAAAGGAATGATTTCACCATTGTTTCTTACTGCGTTTGAAGTGCTAGGGTTTAGTCCTGCAGCTTTAAAAATAACTGCTGTATACAGAGTATCAAACCACATCTGTCACGAGCCCAGTCATCCTTTCACGTCCCATTTCATCTCATGAACGTTTCATGAAATAAGTGCAAGAAATGTTTAATTCCCCATCACTAATATGGGTAAATAATACTCTTGGGAGAGTTAATTATTAAGACAGCGTAAAATTAAAATAACGAGCAGATACCAGTGGAAGATCTGCATTGCCTTGCCCTGGACAACCCAACTTCTCCAAGAGGCAGGAAGCCCGTGAAGCCTGCAGGATTCCAGAGGGGAGCAGAGGGAAAATCCCTGCTCTGACTCCAGCCCAAGCCTGCAACACCAGGACGAAGGAATCAGAACTGAATAGTACAAAAGCAGGTGAGAGCATGAAACAGTAGAGCACAGGAGAAACTGCTGCCACAGGACATTGTCCCAAACCCCATGGAAAGTCCTGGGAAAGGCAGGCTCCTCGGAGGACAGTGATTTGTTGGCAGGCTGTGCAGAAATTTCCACCTTGCCGTAATTTCTAATTGATTCCTTGCCACACCGTGCTCGTCTAGACACTGAGTAAACGCTCCCCAGTGTCCAGAGCCACCCAATACCTGTGCAGCGAGATCCTATTTGGGATGTTTGCTTGGGAAAGCAGATCCAGGCCCCTCCAGAGGAGGTTTGGAGGCTCAGGTAGGGCCCAAAACTCCTGTTCTGAGAGGCAGGACAAGACCTGGAAGCAGAATGGCCTGGGTTGTGTTGGAAAAGCCCTGACTGCAATGGATGTTGCTGGTATCACCTTCCTGAGGGCCCCTGTGAGATGCAGAGAGCTGGGAATTAGCCACAGTATCAGGAATGTACTTGGAAAAAGCACTCAGAACTGCCTGGTCCTACAGCAAAAAGGAGGGAATTTCCTGGAGAAAGCCTAGCAAGGACAGTATTTGGGCATGCAGGACAAACCACACTGTGCAGCCAGGAAAATCCTACCTGAGGGGCACAGCTCCATCTCTCCAGGTGTGACCCCAGGGCATGAAGGTGACCCAAACACTCCAGCACACACAGAGTTCAGCCAAACCTGTGCCAGGGCCTCCCCACCCTCCCAGGGAACAATTCCTTCCCAATATCCCATCCAGCCCTGCCCTCTGGCACTGGGAAGCCATTCCCTGTGTCCTGTCCCTCCATCCCTTGTCCCCAGTCCCTCTCCAGCTCTCCTGGAGCCCCTTTAGGCCCTGGAAGGGGCTCTGAGGTCTCCCGGGAGCCTTCTCCTCTCCAGGTGAACACCCCCACCTCTCCCAGCCTTTCCTGCCAGCAGAGCTGCTCCATCCCTCGGATCATTTATGCTCCTCAAAACCAAACAGGTCTGCGTTCTCCACAATTTTTTTCATTTTGAAGTATCATTCCCACCAAGCCCTTTCCCTGAGAGGAGGAGGTTCTCACTCACCAGACTCTACAAGGGAATTCATCCTGATAAACCAGATCCATAAAAAGAGAGGAAAGAGGGCTCAGAGGGAGGTGACACAAAGGTGATGGAGCATCCAAGAGCCTGCAGTGATCCTGGGGGGAAAGCAGGGGACTGCCCAGGTGGGAAAAGCCAGCAGGAGGGAAAAGGGAGCCGTGGGAATTGAGAAGTGTCAGTGCCAACACACCGAGGATGAACCCGCAGGGCAGAGGCTGTGCAGGCAGGAGGAGCAAGGCCATGCCTGGGGGAACACTGACAACATCCCTGAGCCTGCTTTGCTTTGGATTCAACAGGAAAAACCCCTGGAGCCTCCCAGAGGAGCACTGCACCTCTCTGAGACCCCATGGAAGGGCTGCCACAGCCTCCCCCGTTTGTCTCTGTAGTTCAAACGGCCACAGGGATTTTGTTTGTGTTCCCTTATCAACACCCAGCTTGTCCCGGCAGATCCTGCAGTTTCTAGGAGTACACTGCTTCCCAAGACTCCCAGAAACCCACGTTCCCATGGGAAATCACAGTGAGATCCTTCCTTTGGAGGAGCTACCGAGAAGGAAGCAAGAGACAAAGTCACCTTTAAAAATAAAAGGCAAATCACCGCGCCTGAAGACAAAAATAAAAGGAAGCTAAAGAGGAGAGGAAAAACTACTGAAACAGAAGCTGGGGGAAGTGTGGGTTGGTTCTCAATGGGCTTCTTTAAAAGCTGCCTCTTCCCTGTCCATGCCTGGAAAAGCTGGAGCACACAGGGGACTTTTCTTCCCTCAGGTTCTCCAGGTGTGTGCAGAGGGGCAGCCTCAGAATTCATCTGCAGCACCCACTGCCAATACAAAACCCCCAGCCACGAAAGAGTTCATCCAAGGAATTTCCACTTCCCCCTGTATCACTGACTTATTTCTCCAAGGCTTTATGGGAATGGCACCATCCCTGAAGGGAGGACTCTTCACACCCATCACTAAAGTTTAAAAAACCTGAGAATATCTGTTTATTCACAGGAGAGCCTCAAACCTGGACCTCGTCACCTGATTTCTCCACAGGATTTTCCTGCCCTAATCCAACCTGACACCCTGCAGCTGACAGGCTCAGCCAGAGGAGACAACTGGGGTCGGAGGTGGGATATCACATTTATCCTCATTAGGACAGCTCCAGCCTGTCAGCACGGCCCAGATCTGAGAGATGGATCCCTCTGAAAACACCTCTCCAGGCTGCCACATTTTCAAGTGCTTTCAGAAAAATTGTAGGAATGTTGTGAAGTCAGCAAATGCAAAGCTGCAGAACTACCATTTGGAAAATGTTCAGGTTTTTTCCCCTTAAAGAAAAAAAAAATGGAGATGGCAGACTCATTTTAGAGGCAGAATATGATTGATTAACAAACTTTTTTTGGCTCTAAAAACCCTCCAATTTGAAGACAAATAATCTGTTGAACCCCTCTCAGAGCAGCAAACTTTCTCCAAGGAAAGGGAAGATATCCCATAAATAAGTTTCTTTTCCTCTCACAGTTGTTTTCCCTGCAGAGCCAGTGTGGAGTAGCTGAGCTGTTCAAGCCAGAGCATCACTCATCCCCCTTTTCACTCCCAGTCTCACAGCCTGCAGGAATATTCCTGCTGGAGGTGGGCACAGCAGGGATGTTTAATGCTGCCAGCGATCTCAGCCCCGGATGGATACTTGTCACATCACAAAAACATTCATTCCCACCTTCAAAGCACAGCTGAAAGGGAAATTTGTTGGTGTTGCTCGAGGTTTAGGGCATCTCTTGGCCCATTTCAGTCAATAAGGAAAAGGTGAAGGGGTTTCTTGCTACTCTTTGAACACAAGGGAATCAGAGGGTGTTCCCAGAGGGCTGAAGTAGCAGCACAGGCAGGGTGAAGCCAGAGAAATAAAGGGTTTTAAAGACTGGGATGTGGTGGGCCCAGCACCTGAAAGCCTGGACCGAGGGCCCTCATATCCCTAGAGGTGGGAATTCGGCCAGCATGACACAGACTGTGGCTTAAGTCACTCCAGAATACAAAAAAAAAAGGTTATTAAACTTACTAAAAGCAAAGAAGCTCTAAATTCAGGATTCTGATTGCTGAGAAATCTCAGCTTCAGCTCCTGACTCAAAGCTCTAGTTTTTCACACTACCAGCTCAAAGAAGAGGAAGAGCCCAAGGAAAAAAGGAATTAATGGAAGGAGGACCGCATTTACTTGATTTTTGACAAAACACCTCTCAGTAATACCCAAAGATGGGTCCCTCCAGGAGAGTTTTCTAATGAACAGAGTTTTTATTTGGGATTATTGTGTTAATAATTGAGAGGACACAGAACGACAAACCCAAATGAGCTCTCAAAACCACAACCCAACCTATCTAATAATGTCCTCTCCCATTTCCATGACCTCATCATCACTCATTGCATTATGTCTAAACATAGACTGTAAACTCGCCATAATTGGGTTTGCACAGCATTATGCATATTTAGGGAGCTATCTAAACAATCTTAAATCAGGTTACAAAGCCAAGGGAAGAGCCAAGCCGTGCCCTCACACACACAGGGCTTCCAGGAGAACATGGAAAAGTTTAAATGCCCAAAAGACACAGAAGCTGCCTCTGACACACATTTGTTGCACACTCATCAGCACATTCGTCTGATAATAATAACCAGAAATACAATAAAATCTATCAGCAGTACAGGGCTTTCTGAGTACCAAGCCGTGCTCAATACCCCAAACCACGCTGGAAACAGTCCTGCCCCTAAATCCCCCTCAAAATCCTCCCCAGGGAATGGGAAGAGGCTGAGCAGGAGGTAAATACACCCTGAATCCAAAATGTCCTGTTCTTCTGGGGCTTTCTCAAGGGACAACATTGAACACAACATCCCAAAAGCAGCCAGGCACCAAAACCCCATGAGCGAACCTCTGGTGTGGGGGGAATTTGGGAAGCAAGCACAGAACGGCACAATGCAAATCCTCCACATTTCCACTCTGAAGAAAATACTATTCAAGAGGTATTTTAAAGCAGTTTTTTATCACCAGCAGAAGAGATTCTGCACCTCAGAGTAGGCTCTGTATTCAGAGGACTGAAAACCTCAAACCTTTCCATGCAACGCTGGGGGTGGAGACACAGAATTTGCTTTGGCACCCCCCACTTCGCAGAAAAACCATTTCAACGTGCAACTTTTAAAACTCTGAAAAGCCAGAGGAATTAAACCTGTGCCTTGAGAAAGGACTTAACCTTAAAAGGGAAGAAGCTTCAAGTTGTTTTGGGAAACCAGCGAGGAGCATTTGCAGCTATACAGCACGAGGAATTTGGCAGGAAAGCTTGTTTAAAGGATGGCTTGCTGCCTTGGAAAGATTTTTGTTTAAAAGAACCATTTCAGATACTAAAATATAGATTGGCAAGTGAAAAACCTCCACTCCCTTTAGGTGTTATCTGGCCAAAATGCTTTGAGTCCACCAGACAGTTCTGGTGAAGAGCAAGGAGAATCCAATAAACATTTATCCATTGTGGTACCAAATCACACCAGGACGGAAAACAGGGATATTGCCCTCAGAAGTCAGGATCAGCCACTCTGAGGAGAGGGCTGCTGGGTGCACACAAGGTTTGATCCAGCTCGGCAACTCCTGCAGCTGACAGGCACTTCCCTAAAAATAAACAGCACAAACACACACGGAACACGCTCAGTTTGACACGTGGAGAGTGAGAGAACCTGGGAAGAAGACGACACCAAGCACGAGGAGCTGGGATTTTGGAAAGGCAGAGCACTGGCAACATCTGTTAGAAGATTTTTACAAAGCTGAACACCCCCTGCTCTGGTGTTCCCTGAGAAACCAGACCCAGATGTGCTCGAGCACGGGTGCTGCACTCCCCTTGTGCCCAGGATGCACCAACACCATTTCCCACCATCCCGAGCACAGCCCCACGTGCTGCACCAGCATTTACACCTGGCAGGAGGCTGTGACCACGTTCTCCCTGTCTCACAGCCACCTCCACTTCCACCCCACCTTTCCTGCTGTGGAATCCCTCGTTCCTCCAGCAAACCAGCACCTCCAAGGCCAGGAACTCTGCTTAGGGGAGGTTTATTCCAGTGCAGGGTTCACAGCTTCCACCTCCGTTCTCTACCCAGGCAGGCACACAGATACAGGCAGAATTTTCCAGGCAAAAGCAGTCCATGCAATTTTTCAGCAACCATATTTAGACAACCTCTTTCTCCGAAACCACTTTTCCCACAAAAGTTTTTGTCTCGAAGTGTTGAAAAAAAGGAATAAATAAGATCATTTCCAACCCTACCTTCCATGACGTAGACCAGGGACCCCACATCTCCCTCCTTGATGATGCAGCTGTCCTTGCCATACTCCACGGGGTACATACAATCCACAATCTCCTGGATCTGGGACAATTCCAGGTTCTTCATGAAGTCATTGTCAAGGATCGCTTCCTTTATTAGCTCCTTGGACCTGGGGGACAAATACATTTTAAAAAAATCAGTATTTTCCCTAAAAATGTGCCAAGAAGTCAAAGAAACAAAGTCACAGAGATGTGAATTGCAATTATTTTTTGTAAATAAGCTTTAGATACGTCCAGCATCGAAATAAAAATAGATTCCATGGGGTTGCAAAATCCTCTTTTAGCTACAAGTGTCACATCCACCATAACATGGCCACTTGGAATATCTTCCATACACGCAAGTGAAAGGAAGCACAAACAAGAAGCTAAAGGATTTATTACTTGGTTTATTATCTTTTCTATTCATTACACAAACTGGAGCACACCAGAGGGTGACACTGCCCTGATTCCCAGGTTATTTATGTTACAATCACCACAGAAGGCATTTGGCACAAAATCCCTAAAGCAGCTTGTGCAGGTGGACAACTGGGAATGTTCAATCCCAATCTAGACCGAAACTAAAACCCCTAAAACACCTCCGGGCTGGACAGCAGCTCCTCAGCTCTTCATTGCCTGCCCTGCAGCTCCACTTCTGGGGGCTGAACTGTTCACAGCCAGCAGCTCCCTGCAGAGCCTGAGCAGTCAGGAGGGCTTTAGCTATTGGAAGGATGGGTATGAAACAAAGTGTTCAAAGAAAAACACTTCAGTGGGTCGTGTCTTCTTGAAAAAGAGCCAAGCTGGGACTTGAGGAGACTCAAACCAGCCCAGCCTTGGGGACACCACGGTCCTTGCACAGGGTTAGAACCAGCTCAGGGTTCCACCCACCACAGAGCCAGCTCAGGGATGTTTAAGATTCTTTTTGATAGTTTGGAGGTTATTTCAACAAAGCATTCAGCTGGACACCAGGGGCCACCAGAACTGTCCCTGCTGAAGGGCAGGAGGGGACAGGACGAGGCTGCGGGACGAGGCGGGCTCGGGGTGCCACAAAGCCACTCCTGAGTCTGAGTCTGCCTTCACACCAGTTCCTGACCGCCACTCCCGTCCCTGCTGCGTGCAAACAACCCCCAGGAACACCCGCACCCGTGGGACGTCTTCCTTTCAGCCAAGCTGGTCAGGTAAGGTGCTGGATAACCCCATTTCCTCACCCCACCTCCTGTGCCAAGCCAGACGATGCTTTCCCTGCTGTGCCTTAACTCAGCACTGCTGTTCTGGGCTCAGCACCCCAAATCCTCGTAACAAGGAGCTCGTTATTAGCGTTGCCCAACTGCCCACCACAGAAAGCCTAATTAAAGCTTTTGTGTTCATCGTATCAACCTGCACTCCAATTTCAGGCATTCGTTTCATTCCAAGGCTCATCATTTATTTCATTTCTCCTTGATGAAGTCAGGCTTTCAAGTGGAGTTGTTGCAAGAAATCCCACAAAGACTGTGGGGAACTCCTGGCCCAAGTCAAACTTCCCTCTGGATGTAGAGATCCTCAGGACACAACAGTGCTCTCCTTGCTGGAATTGAGCATGGGAAAGGATTTGAGGAGGAGTTGGGAAATTTGGTCCAAACAACAGCAAAGGAACAGGAAAACTCAGTTGGACTCAATGAGCTCAAAGGTCTTTTTCAACCTTTAAGATTCCAGTTGGGTCACAAGCAGCAAACCAGACCCAACATGAACAAATTTAGGGAATTCAAGAGCTTAATAACATTATCACAGTGTAAGAGCATGTCTGAAGCACCTGATTCAGCCTCTGTCCTCAGCACAGGGATATCAGAGCAAGCTCAGGGACCTCGAGCCACCCAAACCCTTTCAGCCATCCCACAAAACACAGCCATTGTGAAGGGAAACACATTGGCTGGGACATCAGTGAGACACAGCTTCATCTCTGCCACGTCTGAGCATCCTAAAATTAAATACCCACACGGAAAGGGCTGGATAATAACTCGGTCATGCTCGAATGTGAGCAAAATAGGCTTTGTTATTAGGGATAATTAGTTAAGATGAGATTTGACTACAAGGCCTGTGAGAAAAGCACCTCCAGCTGCCCTCAAACAGGGCTGGCTGGAGGAGCAAAACCCCCTTGCTTATTTATGAGAGTATTTCACAGAACCTCAGACTGCTTTGGGTTGGAAAAAACCTTAAAAATCATCTCGTTCCACCCCTCCCATCACAGACTAAAGCACCCTCCATGGTTTGGGAGCTCTGAACCCTTCCAGCAGGAAAGATTCCATCCATCTTTTAGAACCAAGTAAGAAAACAAGCTGAATTTGACATACTTGAAAAGAGTTGGGACTAAAACTACAATGTCAGAGCCACAAGCAAAGCTCCTCTGTTGTTCCCTGCGGGAGAATATTCGTCACTCTTAATAATTCACAGAAATTATTCACGCACGGTGGCTTGCCAGTCCCACACACTCACACGTGCCAGGCCTCAAGCAACTTCCCCATTATATTATTATTATTATTATTATTATTATTATTATTATTATTATTATTGTGTGCTTTTCTTTCCCTGTAATTCACAGGTGCCATTTCAGATAAATGGGGTTTTTTCTATTGTGTTTATTTGTATGTACAATCCCAGAATCTTTACGGTTGGAAAAGATCTCCAAGGCCGTGGAGTCCAAGCTGTGCCCAATGCCCACCTTGTCACCAGCCCAGAAACACATGAAATTCAGAGCCCATAAATTAACTCATAGTTCCCGATTGTTCCATAACAAATGCTTCTCCAAACCACACCATTCCTTCACCTCCATGATTATTTCAAAACAGCATCTACCCCACACATGTGAACACAGAAATCTACCCAGTCATAGAAAATAAAAGGTATTCAGAATGGTTAAAAATCGCACTCCTGCCAGGGCGAGGAAGTGGTTTGAACAAGATACAGCTGTTCCATCACCTCTTATTTTCCAGCAGGATTTATTCTGCACTTTCTGGTTCAGGTTTCTAACAGGAACAACGCACAAACAAAATAAACTGCAGTACTTGTAAGGGAGCAGGAGTGTTTCCAAAGGAGCCTGTGTGAAGGAGGAGGATTTCCATGAATATTTACTTAGCACCGGAGTGAATGTCTCTGCCTTCAGAGGGTCACTCAGAGTGGAAAGCAGTTGTTGCCATCTCCCCTCTCCAGAGCAAGCAGCCTGGCACCAAGCCACCCCTACTTTTCTGAAAGATCAATGATCAGACGTGATGGAGGCTTGATGAAGAGTTTAAAAAGAGGGCACGATCCTCTGCAATACATCCTGTCCCAAATCAGGTTAGGTCCATCACCGTAATTAATAAGGCAACAGGAGGAAGAAGCTAATTGCATTCGAATTTGCAGAAGTCATGCAAAAAGAACCTTAACAAGTTGGCTGCAAATACACTGAATGCATAAAAACCTGGTGCTGCTGCCTCTCAGCAGCAAAGCACACAGGGGGGTGTCCACCCACACAGCTCCCAGTACCGTACTGGGGGTGCTCTGCTCCCCCAGCCCGACCAGAGCCAGCCACTGACCTCCCCAACAAGCCAGAAAAATTCAGTTTTTTGTCCCAGCAAGCAGGGGCCCTGCTCAGAAGCCGTGTTGAGCTGTGGAAAGCCTTATGTTAAAGGTTTGCAGCGGCCATAAAATGCTGAATTTCAAACCCTGCTGTGAACCAGCACAAAGGCAGGAGATAAATAACAATGTTGGTTTGTAGCAGATGGGGAATAAAACCCCTGAGGTGCATCCCCAGCAGCGTGGGGAGCTCCAGAGAGGGGATTCTGCCCCTGTGCTCAGGTGAGACCCCACCTGCAGAGCTGCCCCAGCCCCAGGGCCCAGCACAGGAGGGACCTGGAGCTGCTGGAGAGAGTCCAGAGGAGGCACCAGGATGAGCAGAGGGATGGAGCAGCTCTGCTGGGAGGAAAGGCTGGGAGAGCTGGGATTGTTCAGCCTGGAGAGGAGACCTGAGAGCCCCTTCCAGAGCCCCTAAAGGGGCTCCAGGAGAGCTGGAGAGGGACTTGGGACAAGGGATGGAGGGACAGGACACAGGGAATGGCTTCCCAGTGCCAGAGGGCAGGGCTGGATGGGATATTGGGAAGGAATTGTTCCCTGGGAGGGTGGTGACACAGGAAAGCTGTGGCTGCCCCCGGATCCCTGGCAGTGTCCAAGGCCAGGCTGGACACTGGGGCTTGGAGCACCCTGGGACAGTGGGAGGTGTCCCTGCCCATGGCAGGGGTGGCACTGGATGGGTTTTGAGGTCCCTTCCAACCCAAACCAGTCTGGGCTGCTTTGCAGCCTGAATTAATCCACAGTGCTTTGCACCCAACCCTGCAGCACAGCCTGTTGTTATCCCGACAGGAATTCCCATTTTCCAAGGAACACAATGAACACTCATCCCAGGCTCTTCCCTCACAGCAGCAAAAGCCATGTTCCCTCACTGGGTTTGTACCTTCTGGCACGAACAGTAAATACCAGAACGCAAAGTTCATCTTCATCCCAAAAGGGCTCATTCCAACATGGAAAAGCCACTTGCTGGGTGTAAGGAAAAGAAGAATTCAAGAGCAGATGGAAAAACTTCTGACAGACCCATCCAGGGACACTTCCAGAAACCAAAGCCCTCCCACCACAGCCCGTACTGGTGCAGCCCCAGTTTGCAGCGGAGCCTGCAGGAATCATTCCCCAGGGAATCTGCTGGGGGCAAGAGCTGATTAAACAGAGGTGGATCAGGAAGAATTAAAGAAATTAAGAGTTCAGTGTAGACATTAGCAACCCAAGTTTGAATTTAGGGTGTTCACCACCACAGCTTTGCAGCACAGCTGTTTTAAACTACCAGTAAGGAAAATGAAAAGCGATGTACTGGTTGGACAGGCGGGAAGGTGCCTGCAAAGAAGGGGAAGAAAAAGCACACTTTGGGTTGACAAAAATAAGCAAGACCATTTCTTTAGCTGTTTCCCTCTCCAAACTTCGAGCAAAACTTTTCAACTAATGCGGGGAAGAAGTATTTTTTCTGAAGTTTCCCCCCTTAGGAATTAACAAATACTACTAATAACCTAAAGCCCCATATTTAGGAGGGAAGCATCCACAGGAATTTGACCAAGCAGACAGACAGAGCTCAAGTTTACAGCACTAAAAGTGCAGGGCCCTGGGAGATGAGAACTCCTGATTTACTCACAGGATAAACCCTGCTCAAAGCTACTACAACCAGTGGCACCTTTTTGGGCTGGGTCATCACTGCTGTAAAAAATCCAAGTTATTTGTAGAAACTCATGCCCAAAAGCATTGTTTTTTGAGATCTTCCATATCCCTGCCCAAGGAATTAAGCTCATTTCAGAGATAAGAAGCACGGAAAAAAAAAATCTGCAGCCTCTGCCCCCGAATGTGACGAGCGATGCAAGAATCCAGCCAACCCCCACAACAAGCGTCTGTTTAAAATCCATGCCGTGAAATGTTTAAAAGTGTTTACTTCTACAAAATGTGGCCATGGAAAAAGAGAAAAAAAAAAACCCTTCCTTAAAAAGGGAAAACACAGCCAAGGATTCTGCCTGCTCCAGCTTTCCAGAGACTACCAGCAGGATACCAATACACAGCAAGAAGTGTTAGACAGGTTTTTTTTAAGCTGTCCTCAGACATCCCTCCCTTTCCAAAGGGGGTATCCACTCCAAGTGGCACAAAAAGCAAAGGCTGCGAGTTTCCAGCAGGGCTGGGGAAGCTTTTTGCTCAAATCTCACCTCTGTAGAGCTTCTAACTCTGTTTTAAGCCCTTGTGTATTTCAAAGAGAGGTAAGACTAAAACACACACTCAGCGCTGCTCTGGAATGGAGTCCCAGAGTAGTTTGGGTTGGAAGGGACCCTAAAATCACCTCTTTCCACCCCCTCTGGGCTGTCCTAAACACCTTCCACTATTCCAGGCTGCTCCAAGCCCCAGTGTCCAACCTGGCCTTGGACACTGCCAGGGATCCAGGGGCAGCCACAGCTTCTCTGGGCACCCTGTGCCAGGGCCTGCCCACCCTCCCAGGGCAGAGTTTATTCTGTATATAGAACCTGAATTTCCCCTCTGTCAGTCTGAACCCATTCCCTGTGTCCTGGCACTCCAGTTCCTGCTGCANCTCCAAGCCCCAGTGTCCAACCTGGCCTTGGACACTGCCAGGGATCCAGGGGCAGCCACAGCTTCTCTGGGCACCCTGTGCCAGGGCCTGCCCACCCTCCCAGGGCAGAGTTTATTCTGTATATAGAACCTGAATTTCCCCTCTGTCAGTCTGAACCCATTCCCTGTGTCCTGGCACTCCAGTTCCTGCTGCAGGGTCCCTCTCCAACTTCCCTGTATCCCTTCAGACCCTGGAAGGAGCTGTGAGGTCTCCACACAACCTTCTCCTCTCCAGGCTGAGCAGCCCCAGCTCTCCCAGCCTGGCTCCATAGGGGAGATGCTCCAGTCCCCTCAGCAAGTTCAGGAATGGCTCCAACAGTTCCGTGTCCTCCTTACACTGAAATACCTGCATAACTCGTCTCCTGTGGCCTGGCCATGCATCCAGAGGTTCCAGACTGGCAGCTGAGAACCACGAAGCCTTCAGTGACACCAAAATGAGCATCAGCAAGAGACAGCAGTCCAAACCATTCCTGGCACTCCTCCCTTCCCAGTAGGCTGGGTTATGGATTGTTGGCAGCTCCCAGGTTCCCATCTAAGAACCACAGGCAGGAAGCAGAACTTCCAGGAGGATTATTTAATCCCTCAACCACCAGCTTGAAGCCCACACCCTTCAGCAAAGCTGCTTTTGCAACCAAAGTCACATTCTCGGTGCCAAGGCGAGGTGGAGGATCCTCTCCCTGAGCGCCTTCAGTGCCAAAGCTCCCGGAGCAGGAACAATCTCCCAGCACGGGGCACTTCCTGAAGGGGGAAACGCTGGATAATGCCTTCAAATCCTGAAACCTGCAAGGGAACAAATGGATCTTTGCACAGCTCACTCCAAGGAGCAGAGCAGGAGAGGAAAGCTCCGACCTTTGGGTAAGAGCTGGGGCTTGTTTGGGCTCCAGTGCCATTAATAGCTGATAACTGCATTAGCTGTTTGTTTTGGCTCTGGATAAAGCCCACTATGGATGTTCCTTCAAGAGAATTTTAAATATAGCTCCAGAGAGCTATTCTTGTCTCAGTAACTGGGAATAAGAGTAGGATTCAAGTCTGGGACCAAGTAACATGAAGGCCTTTAAATACACTTGTGGATTTTCTTTACAGTGTTTCCCTTTCCCACAAGACACAACCCACAGCCCATCTTCAGGTTTTAAGAGGAAATTTCTGAGCAGGATCTTAAGCATCTTCAGCGAGGCTGCTCCTGCACAGCTGGATGGAAGAATGTTCTTCACAAGAGTCCACTAAAATTCTTAACCAAAATGCCAATTTTAAAAAGAGACAAACAACAGGTTAAGCAACTCTAAACCTGTAGACCAGGAAAATAACTTCCTCATTTCCAGGTTTTCCTGTACTTCAGTACAACTTAGAGATGCAAAATCAAGTTTCTCTGCAGAGAATGTTGCTCAGACAGCTCCACTTAGGATTTCTAAATTTATCAGTGCACTGCTGTTCATTATATCATATTTTGGCATTCGACATTTAAAAAGAAAAATCATATCAGCAAAAAAAATATTCAAATCTCTTTTCACCTACGCTGAAAATTGTTGTTGGTATAAAAATACTGTAGGCAAGAGTTGGTTAACTTGCATTTTAAAGTGTCTCACCCCACAGATCTTAATTTACCACCCTTTTTTAGGCTCCTCTTTTGCATCCTACAAAGCCCCAGGTTTAGATACCAGAAATGTTGGCAAGCTGAGGCAGGAGAAGAAGTTGGCTCTTGCCAACACAATTTGCCTCCTCCTGCAATCTCTGACAGCTCCGAGGAACTCCCACATGAGCTGCATTTTGAGAAACCACTACCAAGCCCTCAGAGCACGATTAAGCAGCTCCTTGATTACGTGAAGCAAACAGCAGAAGCTTTGGGCAGCTAATTAGAGGTGAAAACACAAAATCAGAGAAGCATTTGGGTTGGAAAAGCCCTCCCAGCCCATGGAGTCCACCCTGTGCCCGATGCCCACCTTGTCCCCAGCCCAGAGCACTGAGTGCCACCTCCAGCCCTTCCTTGGACACCTCCAGGGATGGCGACTCCAAACCTCCTTGGGCAGCCCCTGCCAAGGCCTGAGCACCCTTTCCATGGAGAAATTCTTCCAGAATTCTTCTGGAACATGTAGCAAAGCCATGGTGAAGGGGGATGGGTGTCTCTCAGGGATGCCTGGCCAAAACCAGGCAGACTTTGGAGGGGTGGTACCCCCATGCATTTCACAGTTTCAGCACTCACATCCAGCACAGCTGTGCTGGAGCCTTTCTGCATCTACAGAAATAGCAGACAAAACACATGTCCCCATATGTCTCCACACCTAGGGACCCAGAAACAACCCAAACTCCTCCAGAAGGAGCTCAGCAAGCAAGACGGAGTCACAGAGACCCAGACAACACATCCTGAAGGTCACGACGATCCACCTTGGAAAGAACCACGTAGTTGAAAGGCAGGAGTTTCTCCAGCCATCAAACCATTATCCATGGAGGCTTCCAGTCCTGGCAGCTCCACGCAGTGACCCCTGACTGGAGGCAGGGATGAGGAGTGCAGATAAATGGCAACTCCAAGAGTTCCCCCAAGTTCATCAGTGCCTTTGGAGGGCTGCGTGGCTCCCTGGGGATAAATGAAGGTGTGGGCAGTGAGCTGCACCCCGATTCCCTGGACAAGGGAGTCACTGATGGGAGTTGGCTTCACCCTGGTGCAACAGGCAGGAAATCTGCCAAGGGGATGATAACCTAATTTACATAGATGCAGAAATCCAATTAGAGATCCTCTGAGCAGAGACAGCTCACTCTGCTCTCCTGGATTAGAGGCTGGGAACATGTCAGGAGCTCCTTCAAATGCACTGTGGGCCAGCAGAGATGGATGGGCTCTGCAAAAGCACTTTGCTCCTCCCTGACATCAACACATCCACAGGGAATGCTGTCACAGCCAGGGAAATATAGAGCTGCTCCAGGGAAAGTTTAGGAGGGAGATTCACAGGAATTGTGATGGATGGGGAGGGGAGAAAAGCAACAGAGATTTCACATCCCTCACTCTGATTCACCCAATGCTTGGGATGGATGGGACTGTCACCAGGAAAGCTCCATCAGCTCTCTCCAGCCTGGAGAAGTCCCTGGCTGAAATGCCATAGGTGTGTGACAGTGGAATGCAGACAGCGCTTGGAGCCTCAGTCTTCCAATAAATATTCTCGGGGATTTTAGGGAGAACTATTTATTCCTACTTCCCGAGCCAGCAGGAGGCCTGACGCTTGCAGGCAGGCTCGCAGACATAAATATTTGCAAGATGCGTGGCATTATCCAAACAACCCCCCCCGCCAAGTGCCAAGGAGCAGCCGGTGGGGATGGAAGGGCAAGACGTGCCTCCTCCCAGAAGGGTCACTCCAGGATACAGCCGTGGCAGCACATCCTGCAGGCTCTGTCTAGTCTGCCAATAAACCAGATTAGAGCTGGACAAGCATCTTGTGGCAGGCAGGATGAACTCTGAGCCGCCACACAACTTGGTAACGTTTAGCTGGAGAAAGAGCAGCAGCAGGAAGCTCAGGAGGTGTCTGTGGAAAAGCAGGAGGATGGGGCTGGGGGCAGGGCAGGGCTGCTGCTGCTTCCCTTCCCCTCAAAGGGGGGTGGGGGAGAGGTTGGCACATTCCAAATACTATTTTCTCACTCCTCTTTCTGCTGCAGGAGCACTGACCGTGACAATCATGCCGAGTTTGGAGGCATATCCCAAACACAACTGCTCTGCACAACTCCCTGACAGGAGGGGGCAGCCGGGGGGGGTCGGGCTCTGCTCCAAGGGAACAGGGACAGGACAAGGGGAAACGGCCTCAGGCTGGGCCAGGGGAGGCTCAGGTTGGACAGCAGCAGGAATTTCTCCATGGAAAGGCTGCTCAGGCCTTGGCAGGGGCTGCCCAGGGAGGTTTGGAGTCGCCATCCCTGGAGGTGTCCAAGGAAGGGCTGGAGGTGGCACTCAGTGCTCTGGGCTGGGGACAAGGTGGGCATCGGGCACAGGGTGGACTCCATGGCCTGGGAGGGCTTTTCCAGCCTCAGTGACTCCGTGATACTAAAACAAAATGGGGCTTTTGCTCAGAAATGCTCTTGGCTCATCTTGTTTTAGGAATTCCAGTAAGAATCCCATGTCTCATGTTTGTGAGAGATCCCCACCCTCATCTCTCATGGTTGTGATGTTGCCTTTGGCCATAACTAAAAGAGGAACCAAAACTCTGAGGCAGGAGGACACGGCCTCAGCACTGTCCCCCCGGAGGTTAGATCCCACAGCCACAGCAGGGATGAGAGCAGCACAAGGCAAACACCTCCAGAGAAACCCTCTCACCCAAAAACCCACAACACAAAAACCATAACACAACCCCAGGCATGGAAAGCTCCAGTCTCGGGGCAAAGTGGCCATAAAATCTCGGATTGTAAAGAACAATCTGCTGGGGGCAATTGGAGGTGGGTTGGGGATTCACAGAAATTCCTATAAACTATTCCTAATTCCCGTACACCGTGTGATTGCAGGGATACCTGCAATCTATCCCCGACATCCAGCCACACAAAAACACCAGACAGAGAGAACTTCAAGGAATTGTTTTGAAGAGTAATAGCGACAAATGTACTCGGAGACAGCAAGCTCCGAATTCTGATGGGAGGCAAGGAAAATATGAAGCGCTTTGAATTTGAAGGGCTTTAGGAAACAGCCCTTTTCTCTGATCAAAACAACTCTCCTCCAGAGGCACTGAGTGTTTCCAGGATTTTCAGCCTGGAAGGATACTGAAGGGGAAACGTGCTATTTCTAGCAAATGGGAGGATATTTTTGCACAAGTATTAACCTCACATTCCATGGCATCACTTGTCCCCCGGAGAATCCTAACGGGAATGGACAGATGGAGGCAAAAGAAAGATGCAGCAAGACAAAAGGTGCTGCCCAAGGAAAGCTAAGGAATGGCATGGAGACTGGGGAAATCACAGTCATCAAGGTTGGAAAAGCCCTCCCAGGCCATGGAGTCCACCCTGTGCCCGATGCCCACCTTGTCCCCAGCCCAGAGCACTGAGTGCCACCTCCAGCCCTTCCTTGGACACCTCCAGGGATGGCGACTCCAAACCTCCCTGGGCAGCCCCTGCCAAGGCCTGAGCACCCTTTCCATGGAGAAATTCCTGCTGCTGTCCAACCTGAGCCTCCCCTGGCCCAGCCTGAGGCCGTTTCCCCTTGTCCTGTCCCTGTTCCCTTGGAGCAGAGCCCGACCCCCCCCGGCTGCCCCCTCCTGTCAGGGAGTTGTGCAGAGCCAGAAGGGCCCCCCTGAGCCTCCTTTTCTCCAGGCTGAGCCCCTTTCCCAGCTCCCTCAGCCGCTCCTCACAGGACTCACGTTCCAGACCCTGAGCAAGTTTTGGAGACCACTCCATGGTCTTCAGGAGCAACTGTGACCTGCTGGTGTTCCAGCCTGGCAAGCCAGAATCCCAGCATGGGATGCCCTGAGGTATTCCCACAGGAAAGCTCCCCTTTCCAAACAGGGCCAATTCAAGGGGAAGCAGGAGCAGCACTTGTTTCCGGAGGACAGGCAGCACCAGGCGTCAAGGCACACGGCTCTTCTGTGTCCCCCGGCAAGGCAGGAAAAAGCCAGCCAAAATTCACATTCAAATGTGCCACCCTTCTGTTGCCCAGGTTCTCAGCAGACAACCTTTGGCCCAGAGGAAAGCTCCAAACAGGGCACTGGGGAGAAAAACCAGGTCTCGAGGCTGAGAACTCTGACAGAAAAAATCAGCTAGAGGAGGGCAGAGAATTAAGTTACCTTTATCTGCACCATATGAGCAGAAAACGAGGTTTGCTCCCATAATGAACCCGTGGGATCGCTTGCTTTCCCTCGCATTACTATCCTGCACTTAACTCTCCCCTTCTCCACCACCCTCGTGTCTCATCACCTTCCCACACCCTCTCCCCACTCCAAAATGCTTGCTCCCATTGCAGCAGCTCTGGATCATGTTCCTTTTTCATCTGAGTGCCTCATTTGCCATTCCTAGTGCAGAGAGCATCATGGATTTCTCTTTCCCTTCCTTCCACCATCTTCCCAAACATCTCCCCTCCTGCTCCCCCTGCAAGTCCCTGCCCCTGGCTATTCCACTGCTTGCATGGGGCAATTGAAGTATCAGCCAAAACGAAGTAGAAGGCTGAGCCCCAGGCCAGGAGAAATACTCAGGCTGGGAACGGGGCTGCAAGGAGCCAGAAAGACCCCAAGGGTTTAATGTGGCAGAAGAGGAGAGGAAGACGGAAACAGCAGAGGGAACTTGCATCAGATGTGGTGGGATATTGGGCAGGAATTGTTCCCTGGGAGGGTGGGCAGGCCCTGGCACAGGGTGCCCAGAGAAGCTGTGGCTGCCCCTGGATCCCTGGCAGTGCCCACGGCCAGGTTGGAGCAGCCTGGGATAGTGAAAGGTGTCCCTGCCATGGCAGAGGCTGGGACTGGATGGGCTTTGAGGCCCTTTCCAACCCAAACCCTTCTCCATGATAATGAAGCAAGACAAAACCACAACAAAAAGCAGAACAAGACATCAGTGCATCACAAAGGAGACAGAAATGGTGTTTCTTCCAATACAGCACACATGGGTTTTCAGGGAAACAGTTCCTTTCCTCTGTCCCAAATATTTCACAGGACTCGGAAAGAGCCCTTGGTCCCTTTCTGCAAAGCCCTGCTGCAGCTCTCCCATGCTCTGAGTCTGTTCCACCCTCCGCAGGCTGCGCTGAGGAAATATTTACACGAAGGAATACACATAAAGAGCTAAAAAGGGATGGAGAAAACGTGCCTGCCAAGGAGCAGAGTTATTTCCGTGGAGGAAACAGGAACTACTGCAGGGAGCTGAAATAATTCAGATCCAGTTTAATCCCAACCGGCCCAAAAAGTGTCGTTTGAAATTTAAGTGCATTTTAAAGATAACAATTCTTTTTTAAAGTCAAAAGCAGACACAAGCTCTTGGAAAAAAAGCTGATATCCCATATATATCCCATATATTGAGGAGCGGAGGTGATTGGAAAGATCAGCCCAAGCCTGTGTTAAACACTGAGCAATGGAATTAACTGGCACTGGAATTCTTGGAAAACACACCTTCCTTTAGTGAGTTTAAGGAAAAAAACATTCCAGACTGTCAAGTCAGTGAGAAAACAGCACAACTCTGAGCATTCTTTTTTAAAATCTAAATTCAGCCTGTTCTCCATAACAGCAACAGCAGCCAGAGCTCAATGGAAAACTCAAACCCCAGAAAAAGCAGCCAAACCCTGTGCAGGTCGTTGTTCATCCCGGGGGCTGCACTTCCACATCTCCTTTTGCAGCAGCTTCAAAAAATCCTTTCTTTCCAGTGGAATTCTGTTTATTTACCCCTATTTCACCCACTAAGATCCACCAAATCTGAAATGAAACAGCTCTGCTCACCTAACAAAGCATTTCAGGCAGCTGTGATGCACAGGCACATTTTGGAAAAGCCCTTTCACTGTGTCCTTCGAGACAGTTTCCCTCCAGGAATGAGAACTCCTGGGATTTCCCATTATGGAACACTAAGAAGAGGAATCCACCTCCTCCAGCTAAGGGAACTGTGAAATTCTGCTTGCTTGGACCCACTTTGCCAGGACACAGGGAATAGCTTCCCAGTGCCAGGGGGCAGGGATGGATGGGATATTGCGCAGGAATTGTTCCCTGGGAGGGTGGGCAGGCCCTGGCACAGGGTGCCCAGAGAAGCTGTGGCTGCCCCTGGATCCCTGGCAGTGTCCAAGGCCGGGTTGGACATTGGGGCTTGGAGCAGCCTGGGACAGTGGAATGTGTCCCTGACAGGGCAGGGGTGGCACTGGATGGGCTTTAAGGTTCTTTCCACCCCAAACCATTCCATGATTCCATGATTTTCCCCCTTTATTCCAAGAATAAAATTACCAGGTCTTTAACAATCTGTAGCCCTGGTGTCCTTTAGGTGCAATGGTTCTAAATGGGTGCTAAAAGCAACACTCAGATTTGAATTCCCATGGGTTTTCCCTCTCCAGCATGTGATTCCAGCAGCTGGCAGCACTCACATCCCATCACAGAACCACTGAGGTTGGAAAAGCCCTGTAAGATCGAGTCCAACCATCAGCCCAGCACCACCAGGTTCACCACATGTCCCCAAGTGCCACATCCAGGCCTTCCCTGGACATCTCCAGGGATATGGGGGACTCCACCACCTCCCTGAGCAGTCCCTTCCAATGCCTGACCACCCTTTCCATAGAGAAGTTTTTCCTATATCCAGTCTAAACCTCCCCGGCACAGTTTGAGGCCAACTTCACATGGTGCTCACCCATCCCAGCATTTCCCTCCTCCCAAACTGCAACTCTTGCACGAGACCTCAGGAACACAACACTTTGCAGCTGCCACTTTCATGGATCTGCCTTTTTTTGGGAGGGGGGCAACTGTCCCAAAAAGCTGCTCTGTGTGGAGCTGTTCTCTCCAAATGCTCCTTGGACAGTTTGCCTTCCTGCTCACGGAATAAAACCTAACAGTTCCTCTCTGTGCTGGTTAATAAATCTGCATGCTGCTTTCAGGGGTTTTTTTGTTTTCCAGTAGAAAGACAAGGCTGTTCTATTTATAAAGGTCAAGTAAATTGTGTGCAGTCTGTGGAGCCCTAACATCTCGGTGTTATTAAAACAGAGTATTTCATTTCAACAGCCCCTTTCAGAGAGAAAAAAGAAATTTCTCCCAATAATATCTTTCCCTGCCTCCATTCTGAGCTAAGGTCTGTGCACGTGGAGGAGAATGCAAGTGTTGGTTTGTTCGTCACTTGAACTATAACAACTATTATTTTTTAAACACTCTATAACACTTTTACAGGTTGTTTGGATAAGCCACAGCCATAAATCCTGCCCGGCTGTCACACCAGGAAAAAGCCTGGCATTATCTTATGGGCAGGGAGAAAAGCTGCCAGGAACAGCACAGGGGTTGGGGCTGAGGAGGGGTTAAACAAGGTTTAAGAGGCTTAACCTGGACAAAAACATTGCCTTCAGACATATCTGTGCCATCTTCCTGTACTGGAATGGTGTCCTGAGGGAGCGATACTTCCACATGAATTTCACATGAGGTCAGACAGGGATTCAAGAGCTGCCAGCGCTCAAACCTTCCTCAGGTCTGTGAGAAGCAGCAGACTGGTTTAATCTTTATCCACTGAACAGCAATCGCAAATAAGCAGGTTTTGTGGTCAGAGTGGTGATTATGGCCCAGCAAAGTGGGGCAGACAGCTTAAATCCCAGGTACAGCACCTGTGGAGCTGCTGGCACTGCACAAAATCCATGCAGGACTCCCAGGAACACAGCAAACCAAGGAGCAAACACAGAAATCCCATCCAAGCCCACCCCAACCACAGCATTCCCAGCTGAACGCTGTGCCTTGCCCTGAACCCACAGCACAGGAGCCATTCCTCAGGTGGACCTGCACAGGAACCTGAACCCTCGATGGCATTTTGTGTTTGATGATCTCCACCATGGGCTGGTGGGTGTCTGAGAGCTGAGGGCTGTCCTGTGCCACCGAGCCAACGTCAGAGGACACAGGTACAACCAAAACCGGAGCTGAGCGAGGGATCTCCTGAGCTTGGTTATCATATTCTCCCCCAGAGCAGCTCAGAGAAGTCTGTAAAGGCAGAATTACTCCCTGCAGGTGCTCTAATTCCATTTTTCTGGAAAGATATGCCCAGCACTCCCAGCTAGAAGTTCCGCAGAAACCCCAAGTGAGCAGCTCTGCCCTCCAACAATCAAGCTGGGCTCCACAAAGCCTTTAGATTAACAAAAGAAAAATAAAACAAAACAAACCCACATAAAGTTTCTAACCTGAATGTTTACTATTCAAAACTCTTCACATCATTAGCACACCTCTAAGAGACATAAACCCAATTTTGAAGACTGCTGTGTGATTTCCTCTCGGGTTAATAGGAAAAGAAAGCCTTAAATCAACCTGTCATTAACCTGTATCTGCATTAACGTTTGTTCTTTAGGTGGAAATTCGGGGAAAGCTTTTCTGCCTGTGAACATCAATGTCCCTTAAATGCCAACACTGGAATTTTAAGTGTCCTGTTTTTGTTAAAGACTGTGCCTTGCTATTTAATCAGGAATGAAAAGTCATTTCTAATCACCAAGTGCCCATGCTTACGAAGCAATTATAGTTAAAGCTTCTGTGGGATAGAAAAACTCATCAGCACTGAAAGCCAGCCAGATCAGAGCCTGCAGTGGTGGGCAGAGCAAACCTTGTGCTGACCGGAGTTCTCTCCTCCTCAGCTGCAACACTGGGTGCCCCAAACTCCCCAGCTTGCTGTAGATTAGGAGGCAAAAGTACACGAAGAGCCTGAGTATGTCTGAAGAGGAAAAAATGAAGGAATAAATGAACTTCCTGCTGCTCTCTGGCCGCCCCTGAGGCTGCAAGCAGCACTTCAAGCAGAGGCTGATGAAATCCTCGTCGTCAAAGGCAGCAGAGGAGTGTTGTGATCTGCACACACCCTCTCCTAATCTGTTCTGGCAAGGCGATTACAGGAGCTGCTTCCTTTAAAAGAAGACAAATTTATGCACACACACATAAAGGGCTAACTGTACAATCAGTCCCAACAGCAGTGCCAGGAAAAGAGCCTGTTGCAAGGGGAAAATGGGATGCAAAATGCAGCATGGAAGGAAAGATGCTGATTTTTCAGCTCCTGCTTCTTATATGGATCAGTAAGGCCACAGTGGACACAGAATTCCAGAATGGTTTGGGTTGGAAAGAACCCTAAAGCCCATCCAATCCCACCCCTGCCATGGGCAGGGACACCTTCCACTATCCCAGGCTGCTCCAAGCCCCAGCCCGGCCTTGGACACTGCCAGGGATCCAGGGGCAGCCACAGCTTCTCTGGGCACCCTGTGCCAGGGCCTGCCCACCCTCCCAGGGAACAATTCCTGCCCAATATCCCATCCATCCCTGCCCCCTGGAAGCCATTCCCCCTTGGCTTTGCACCCCATCCCTTGTCAAGAGTCTCTCCATCTTTCTTTCAGGCTCTCTTCAGGTCCTGGAAGGCCACAGTGAGGTCACCCCAAAGCTTCTCCTCTCCAGGCTGAACAATCCCAGCTCTCCCAGCCTTTCCTCCCAGCAGAGCTGCTCCATCCCTCTGATCATCCTGGAGCCTCCTCTGGACTCTCTCCAGCAGCTCCAGGTCCTCCCTGTGCTGGGCCCCAGGGCTGGGGCAGCTCTGCAGGTGGGGTCTCACCTGAGCACAGGGGCAGAGGGGCAGAATCCCCCCCTCCCCTGCTGCCCACGCTGGGGGCTCAGCCCAGGGCACGGGGGGGTTCTGGGTCCCAGCTCTCACCCACAGCACCCCCAGGTCCTTCTCCCAGGGCTGCTCCAGCTGCTCATCCCCAGCCTGGACTGATCCCTCAGGGGGCTGCCCTGACCCAGGGGCAGCACCAGCACCTGGCCTGGTTAAACCCCCTGAGATTCCCAAGGGCGTGGGGGAAGGGTTTGGGGGGTTTAGGGTTCTGTCCCCTCAGCCAGCCTGTGCAGACAGTGCTCGGGAAGGACTGAGGAGGGGACAAGGCTGGAGACGGGGACTGTGTGCCCAGCACTCGCCTTTCCCACGTGCAGCTGGGACAGAGGTCCCTCCCTGCCGCTCCCAATCACTCCTCTTGCGGGGAACAGAAGCCACCAGCAGCTCAGACATTTGCAGACAGCCCAAAAAGCAGTTTTGAGGGTGTGAGGGGGAGGGTCAGAAGCAGAAATGTGTTTATTTGGCACCTAAATATAGCCCAGTTAACTCAGCAAACATTTTCTCCCTACTACATTGCTATTTTGCGTGCGTGCAGAGCTGCGAGGAACCAGCTGCAGCATCACCATCTGATTACATTCTCTGATGAGGAATTTGCTTTTGTTCCCCAGCAGAAATTTCTGCCACTACGTGCCCGTGACCACTCTCCTGAGTCATGGGTATAAAAATTCAGTTTTCTCCTAAAGCCCCAGGAGAAAGAAGGAGCTTTTCACCTCAGCCTTACACAGAGGAGCTGAGCTCAGCCATGCCTGGCCAGGAACCAAGCCCTTGATAATCAAACAGGACCATCAGGTGGCTGCTCTGCCAGGCTGGCCACCGTCTGATTAATTATTTCATTCCACACCAGGTTTATTAAGTTCTCTCATTCCACACCAGGTTAATTAATTCTTTCATTCCACACCACCCAGCTGCTGCTAAAAGGGAGGTTTCTCAACCAGCTGCATTCAGAGTGGAGGCTGCTGCTCAGAAAAGCCTTCATGGACAGTAACCAAAAATAAGATTGGGCATTTTGAGATTCTTGTTTAAAAAGCATTATAACCCTTCAGAGTATTTTCAGGGGGGGTTTTACCTCTTTGTTACTTTTTTTTGTGATAGGACTCCACACCTGGACACCTGTAGTATGCAGAGGAAAACTGTTCTCATTACGGAAATTAGAACAGAATCCCAGAATGGTTTGGGTTGGAAGGGACCTTAAAGCCCATCCAGTGCCACCCCTGCCACGGGCAGGGACACCTTCCACTGTCCCAGGTTGCTCCAAGCCCCATCCAGCCTGGCCTTGGGCACTGCCAGGGATCCAGGGGCAGCCACAGCTTCTCTGGGCACCCTGTGCCAGGGCCTCCCCACTCCTAAAGTAAAGAATTTATTCATAATTTCTAATCCAAACCCACCCCCATCAGCTCAAGGCCATTCCTCCTTGTCCTCTCCCTCCATCCCTTGTCCCAAGTCCCTCTCCAGCTCTCTCAGACCCCTTTAGGCCCCAGAAGGGGGCTCTAAGGTCTACCCAGAGCCTTCTTTTCCAGGCTGAACCCCCAACTCTCCCAGCCTTTCCTCCCAAGAGAGGTTTTAAATGATCCATGACTGATTTTTTTCCCAGAAGCACTTAAATCCAACCTTGCCTGCAGTTCTACCACGCAGGCAGATCCCTGGCAATGCAGCATCTGATTTACCCTTCTGATGAGTCCAACTGACTTAACTTTTCAAAAGCCCTCCCTGCACAACAAATACTCTTTAAAAAGCACAGGCCACAGGCAGGAGAGATTTTGAGTTTTAAAAAGACCAAAACACCAAAATACACCTCTACAGTTCTTCTGCAGGGCTTTCACACTAATTTGCTGAGGTGACTGCCTTTTATCCTCAGTGTTTGTACTGCAGCAAAGTGCACTTGAGTCGACAAAGCAATCCCAGAGAAAATGGTGTCAGGGCACCGAGTGGCTGTGGCTGAGCAATCTCAGGATCCCCAGCCCAAAGAGATTTAAAAAAACAGCTTTTAAGTCTTCTGAAAACACCAAGCACAAGAAGGGTTTAAAACGAGCAGATACTGGTGGAAGGAAAAAGAAAACAACTGTTGAGCAGTGAGAGATGTGCCAGCGATGGGTCTGAAGCATCAGCAAGGGGTGCTCAGGGTCTGCATCCTGCAGTCCTGCCCTGCCTGTCCCTTGCTGTCCAAGGGGTTTGATGTCACCTGGTGGCTGCAGACACTTGGAATTTAGGGTGGGAGGGTCCCTCTCATCATTTTACTGGGAAGTGACGCAGAGAGAGCCAAGGCAGCTCTAAAGGAGCCACAGAGCAAACAGCCTGACAGCCAGGCAGTTTTTTTGTGCATCCTGTTCTTCAGAGGAGCTGATAAGAATTCCATTAAGAAGCTTGGAATATTATCTCCCCGTGATATACCATTTCTTCAGTATGAGCAAAGACACAAAATATTCCAGCTGCTGACCAAGGAAATCGGGATAGGTGATAGAGCTGAAGGCTTCCCAGGAAGCACCTCAGCCTCAGAAGGCTCGTCCAGCATAAATTAAAACTCCAAATCCTTGTGAAGATCCCATTCTGGGTACATTACACAAGCATCCATATTTTCCACACTTAACCTGAGCTTCTGCTTTGCTCCAGTGTGCAAGGCAGCTCTCTTAAGTTCCCCTTCCCGATCCTGCACCCTGCCAGCACAGCTTCACTAAGCTTTACCTTTTGTTTGCTACATATTCATGTGTTTTCCATCAATTTAACAACTCTGCCACAACGCTCTGAATATTGCTCAGCTGTATTTATTAAACAGGAGCCTTCTTCAAAGCCCTGCAGCCAAAATTTTTGTGCCCAGAGAGCTTAAACTAATAATGGGACTCAATTTTATAACACTTGCCCATCACAAACCACAGCAAGAACCTTTTGTGGTGAAAAACGTTGAAAAAAACAAGTGGATATAGATTAAACCTGCCATTGAAAAAGTCCTTTATAGCTCACAGATGGAATTTCAGTCAGAACAAGGAGAGCACAAAGAGCTGCTGTGCTCCAGAGGTGCCATGAGAGTGACATGGACTCATGTCCCTGGCTCTGCCCCGTTTCCAGCTGGTCTCCCATGTGTTTGTCCTCACCACACTGACGGGGCAGCCTCAATCCCTGTGCAAGCTTCTCCATTTGTACCTGCAAACACTGGGATAATGCTTAACCTGGATTTGTACATCTCAGGTGATGCTCTTAGCACCACGCTACTGGTTTCCTATTCGAGCTATTTTTGGCTTTCAAATTAAAAAAACATTTTAAAAAACTCCTAACACCTGTTTTGTCTCTGCAAGAGTAATGGCACAAACCCAAAGAGCCGAGATTTGATTGATGATCTCCCTTTTGGAGTCACTTTGCCTACCTAGATCATGTTAACGCTCATCCTTGCACAAAGTCCAAAGGGGAAAAACTTGGGGATTCATGAGGGAGGGGATAATTTGTTCCTAGTCATGGACAAGGCACGAAGCACTTGCCAGGGTGGTTGATGAGAAAATAGCAGCACTTGCAAAAGAGAAGGTCAAGTGGGCAGAGGTTGTGTCTGTCACCTCACAGAGCCCAGGGCTGTCACCTCACAGAGCCCAAAGTCACTTCCCCAGTGCTGAATCCCAACAAACAGTGGTGGCACACGGAACACACCTGAGCTGGCAGTCACTGTGCTCAGGGATCCCAGCTTGCCTGCCTGCCTGCTGGAAACCCTCCTGCAGGCACAGTGACAAACCCAGCACATGAATGGAGGGAGGTTAGATAGTTAGCATTCCCTTGGGAATCCAGACTGCACTACAGCATCCACCCAGAACTGACCCAGGAAAAGGCCCCAGGAGCCTTCCTGCCAAGGCAGGCTGTGACTCTGAGGTACCTGTCAGAGTCACCTAGAAAGCAGCAGAATGTCACCAGAATGTGTGAAAGCAGAGCTGTCCCAGCTGTGTCCCTCCTCCGAGCAGGCGCGGGGACACTTCAGTCGCAGTCCAACTTCAAGCAGCTCTGGCTTCCTCCCAGCCGTGCCCTCAGACAAGGGAAGGTCGGGGAAACCGGAGGATCTGCCTGCCTCGGGCTCTCCCAGCGTGCTCATTATCCCGGGATCCCAGTCCGAGTGCTTGGGCACGGTGCTAATGGAGAAAAGCCTTCTCTCCAGGCTTTGCTTCCCTCCCGTGCCTCGCAGAGCCGGGCTTCCACCGGCAGCACAGAAAGCAGTCATGGATCCGATGAGCAGGAGATGTTCTCCCCTTTGTGCATTCACTGTCTGAACAGGATTTAAATGTGCAAGGAGGCGTGAGGAGAAACAATAGGTATTACACACACACCCCGGTTAGTGTTTAAATATCTGCCAAGTTTGGATGCACAGCCCCGTTCCAGGACTCAGACACCAGCTGCGTACGAAGGCACACTCACACTCCCACGTTTCTAACGGATTGATCCCACTCTTTGTCTGGATCCTCCCCACCAGTGAGACCTGGCTGCTGTTTAATCCACAGGCAGGACTGTAACAAGGACAAGTAATACTAAACACTAACACGGAGCCTCTGGAGCTGGGGCAGGGCACGGAGGTCCCCAGGATGTCACCGAGCCAGCGCAGGGCGTGCAGAGGGATCCTGTGACAATTCAGCTCGAAGCCACTGCCATTGCAGGGGCTGACGCTGCAGGGAAGCCTTCCCCTGCTCCCAGCAAGGGATTCCTGCTACAGTAATTCCCACAAGGTGTAACTCCAGTCCCAGGATACAACAACTTAAAGGTGTATCCATTACTGTCCCCACCCCAGTCCGTTTGGACCAGACTGTGAAGTTTAACATTGTGGTGAACTCCTCCCCTTGCCCCTGCTCCAGCTCGGGCCTATCGAGCGACCCCAGCCCCTAGGGATGTACCTGCTCCAGCTGGAGCCTTATCCACCAGCCACTGTCTCCAGGGGTTTACCTGCTGCGGTGTATTTACCCACAGCCACACTCACTCGGAGGTGCTCCTGCTCCAGCATGGCCTTACCCACAGCCCCAGTCCCTGCAGGAATGAACCTGCTCCAGCATGGATTTACCCACAGCCCCAGTCCCTGCAGGAATGAACCTGCTCCAGCATGGCCTTACCCACAGCCCCAGTCCCTGCAGGAGTGAACCTGCTCCAGCATGGATTTACCCACAGCCCCAGTCCCTGCAGGAGTGAACCTGCTCCAGCATGGATTTACCCACAGCCACAGTCCCTGCAGGAATGAACCTGCTCCAGCATGGATTTACCCACAGCCCCAGTCCCTGCAGGAATGAACCTGCTGTGCCATGAGCTTATCCATGGCCTCATGCCCAGCCGCGGACGCCTCAAGGTGTTCCTGCTCCCGCAGGGACCTATCCTTGTGCCACAGTCCCTTTGGAGGTACAGGCACTTTGAGATGTTCCTGCTGGAGGTGTAACCCCGGCACCTCCATTTGCTCACAGCCCTTGCTCCAGCTGGGATGGGGGGGCAATCAGAAGGGTGAAAGGGAAAAAACTCATGGGTTGATATAAAGGCAGTTCAACAGGTAAAGCAAAAGCCACAAAGAATTCATTCCATGTTTTCCATGGGCACGTGGGTATTCAGCCATTCCCAGGAACACAGGGCTCCATCCTGTGCAACAGTGACTTGGGAAGACAAACACCATTACTCCAAACATTTCCCACTCCATCCATCCTCCTTCCCCCAGCTTTACGTGCTGAGCATGAGTCTGTATTGTTTGGGACACTCCTTGGGCAGTTGGGATCAGCTGTCCCGGCTCTGTCCCCTCCAAATTTCTTGTGTACCCCCTGCCTACTCACTGGTGGGGCAGGTGAGGAGCAGAGAAGGCCTTGAACACCAGAGAAGCTGGACTGGCAGGAAAATCCAGCCTCCTGCGGTATCTTGTGTTCCAGTCACTGGAGGTTCTCTGCCTCTGGCTGTACACAGGAAACAAGGCAGTTTCTTAGGGAGAACACCTGGACCCCGCTGGATGGGACAGCTGTGTAGGAGGAGGAGCTTTGGGGGTGTGAGGGAAGAGAATAAGCAGCATCCATGGGATGAGAGAAAAATCTTGGGCAGAAGGAAGAGCAGGAACAAGACACCCAGGGAAGTAACACAGGGCTCAGAAGCAAAGGGAGACGAGGATGGTGCTCCACATCACAAAACACAGGAGCTGCTAAAGGATGTTAATCTCCTCCAGCTGACCATGTCCACCCTTAAGTTTCACACAACCCCCTACCTTTACTAATTTAAGCAATCCTGCAATTTCAAGGCAGAGAGCTGCAGGCTAAGTCTGTATTTCCAGGGTGCCTGATCTTCCATTTCACCTAAAGGAGTTTCTCAGGAGTTTAAGAGGCTGATTTTGAAAGCATCTCCACAGCTGAAGCCAGGTATCATTTCCAACAAGCCTTAAGGTGTAGCTGAGTGGCACTATTTGCATCACATTTGCTTTATCTACACCTTCCTGAAGGGCTTGGACACTGCCCTGATGTGCTGCTGGCAGTCCCAGGGCCATTGATTTCCTCTATTCACCAGAAATATCACCCACCAGTAAGGTTATTTTCCTCATTTAGCCTGTGGACTCCAAGAGCAGTAATGAATTCCTCTCAGCCGCTGGATCTCTGCACACAAATGACATTAAATAGGCAGTTCAAATCCTAACGAGCACTGACACATCCCAGGGACCCCCTTCCACTGGGGGCAGGGAACAGTGACTCTCCATTTCCATCACACCCGTGTTATTTACTCCTTTGCTCCTGAACCTCAGTGATACTCTGTGCTCACAGAAACCAACAGCATTTCCACATCTGGATTTGAAGGGACCTTAAAAATCCCCTCACTCATGGGCAGTGACACCTTCCACTAGACCAGGAAGGGTTCCCACAGTCCTGCTGGTTCAGTAAAAAATTCCCTCTACTCCAGTGATGTTAAAGCCTGTTTTCCCTCCTAACAAGGTGTATTTGCATGAATACAATACTCCCCTACACGTGATAAGTACATAAGCGCACATCCATCTCATCATATATATGTTTCTCTTCATATTCAGCACAAAGTATGTGTGCATTTACAAGACTCCAATTTAATGTTCCATCAACCCCAGCAGCTCCATTATGATTTCTCCTCTTTGTTCACGTCACCCACAGCCACCACCTCACAGAACATTAAATAAGTGCACGAAACGAGCTGGTCTGGGCTGGGCAGTTTCCAAATCCACATCAAGCCCAAGTCACAGAGCTGCTGCGCAGCTTTCCTGACACAGCTGGGGTGTTTGACAGGAAACACGGCCAATAAACGTGCTCCCAAAGTGAATCAAAGATGGGAATTTGGGGAAAAGAAGCTCTAGGCAGGACGTGTTGCAGCCTGACAAGGAGCTTTTTTTCACTTCAAGTTTGCTCCTAATGAACAAGCCCCGAACACAGCCCAAAGACCCCAGACTTCTGAAAGTCTGACAGCCCATTTTCGACTTGGAAAGCAGGCACGGGTGTTGAAGTTTGGCTCTCCCTGCTCAGGCTCTGGTTTCCAAGGAAACCAGTGGCTGCAAGAGCCTTGCAAAACGCCAGTCCTGTGCTCCCACTCGGAGCACGCTGTGCTGGAGCTTCCCCCGACACAAACCCTGCCAGGCAGGGGCTTTAGCAGCATTTCCAAACCACCTGGATGTAATTCCAGGCGTTCAGGATGTCAGGATACACAGAACACACCCGACTGATTGCTCACTTACACCAGACCACTTTCTGTGGACGCTGAGAGGAGAAAGGAATTGTTTTCGTGGTTTAGGCTCCAGTGTAGCAACAAATACTTTTGTTTTTTCCTGTTCTCTCTGCCCTTCAAAACAAAGACGGGCTACACAAAACGCGAATGCCAGGGACTTCTCTGCCTGCACGTACCCTCTAGAAATGGCAAAGCAGCAGATGAAAAATATTTCCAGAAATATTTATACTTCATCCTGATGCATATGCAAGGAATTGGGCCCCACGAAAAGCCAAAAGCAAAGCCCGGCAGCACAGGCAGCAAGGACTATCACTGATGGCAGTAAATAAATGGCACTTAACCCACCCCCATCTCCAGCTCAGCTCTTCTGGACCCCTTCCTTTAGGAAGATGTTTGTGTGCAGTAACTCTTATCATCCTACAGCATCTATCTCAAGCAGGATAACCAGAGAAACTGATATGTAACAACGCACTGTATCCTTTTTAACTCTGTAAAGAAACAAATTTTCTCCTTGACTCCTATTTTCCATCTGGTGCTCAGCAAGTCCAGGATTCACTCGCCTTCCAGAGGCAGCTGGCCGGGCTAAATTCTGTACTACTACGTCCATTTGTGCTCAGTTTCAGAACTCTGATCTGGATTTTTTTATTACTATTATTAATTTCAGACATGTAAGACACATCCTGTGTTTAGGAACACGGGATGCTGAAGCTCAGGAATGCTTTCACAGAGTCTGGAGAGAAGGAATTCATGTCCGTGGCCTGGGGACCTCTTTTTGTGTTGAAGCACTTCAAAATTCTCCACCTACAGCATTCATCCAGCTAAGGATGAATGTAATACAGCTCAGAGGAGTACAGGTAATTATTCCAGTAGTACAGATAAAAGGAAAAAAGTTAATTCTGAAGAAAATGAAATTATGGAGCTGTGCTACAATTTTAAAAAGACTCTTTATGTTAATTACCAGCTGTTAGCGTGCTCAGAGCTACTGTACTTGCTGAATAGCATTGTTTTGCATATAACCACCATGAAAATGTCACTGTAGTTTCTGAACACAACTACTTTGGTTTAAAACACAGTTTACTGACACCACACTGCTAAAATTAACATCCAAAAGCAGCAGAAAAAGCCAGGGAAGTCTGTGTCACTCGCAGAACAGAACCAAGGATAACTGACATTGCGGTGATGTTTTATCTTGCAATTAAACTCATCTCAGCAAGAACCAGACTGAAAATGACAAAACAACTACGTGGCTTTAATAGCTTTGTTGGGAGATTTGTTTCTTACTTTCTTTGAGTCAAACTCTGCTGGAGTTTACATTCAGCATAAACATCACCTGCCTGAACAGGACTGTTGAGAGATGACCCAAAACACTGCTTCAATAGAGAAAAATTGTACTTCTCTGCTTAACAACCTAACACCACACAGCCATCCCTTACTACTGCGAGTAAGCCAAACCTCAGAGGGTTGCTAGGTATTACACAAGGAGCTGAGCTGTCACAGTGTCCCCTTGTCACTTCCCGAGGCACTAAAGCCGCTCGGAGCGTGAGTCACACGAGTGCACAGAGGGGAGCCCCATCACCGCCACCACTGCCGAGCCAGACCTGTCAAAACACGGGAAAATCACGCTCGGCTGCCTTGCTCCAGCACTATCCTTCCTTGTGTTCACAGTTCTGTCAGGGAAAGCAGCATCCCTCACAGCAAAACCTCATCCCTGCGGAGCGCCAGGGATCCTCCCCCACCACTGGGGCTGCGCTGCTCCAGCACCACTCAACACGTTGCAATAAAATCCTGACCCTAAATCCTGACCTCTTAAAATGCACTGAAAAACCCCACTGACATTAATGGATTTTTTTTCCATCGAGCATCAGCTTAAACTACATTCAGATGGATTCAACACTGAGCACATAAAAGCAACCACAGCATTTAACAGCTCTCAAAACAAATGATAAATGCATTTCATTTAATTGCTCGCTGGACACATCAGAGTGGATTGACACCCAAAAAAAAGAAGGTTGCACCACTACATCCATCTCTGCTGACTGCTCGGGGCAAGATGCTTCACCAGAAAGCAACAGGACTCAAGAGGCCACCACCATCCCAGCTCCTGCCCCACATTCCAGGAAACCATCCCTGCGGGAGTGCACCTCAGTTCCTGCCCCCATCATCTCAACCACCAATTCCCAGTGGTTTCATCATGTACCAACCACCCCCCAAATTATTTTAGGAAGAGGAGAGCGTGGTGGTTGAGGGAAGAGGGGTTTGGGTTGTTTAGGGGGGGAGGTTTTAGATGAGTGGCTCCTGTGTACTGCAGCAGACACAGCATTGATAAACACCAGAAGAGCATTTCATGCCAACACCCTGTAAACAAAGTGCTATTCAAGGATTTCTGGGGGGTTTATGACTATTATGATCACTTAATATATGCCTCTAGGCCCCAGAGGATGTGCACATTTGCTTTCAAAGAACCAATCTGGCCGTTGCAGGGATTTTGTTAAATCTCTTGTATGGATGTTGTACTTTCCCTAAGGCTATGCAACCAAGTATTTTATATTTCTTAAACCAGACCTCTTAAACACAACTCACAGGCTGTTCCTCCCCTCACAAACGAATCTCTGGGATTTTGGCAGATTCCCCAAAAGTCTGCTAACTCCCAAAACCAAGTTATTTCTCGTTTTACTCAACATTTCTCACAAATGACACAGCACTTTGCTGTTGTCTCTGTTAACAGAGCTTGTACCACCTCAGCCGAGAGATCAGGCCCTTCACACTCACGAGCCCTGTGCTTTGTTCTACATTCTACTTCTGCATTTCTTTTTTTTCTCCCTCCTGGAAAAGAAAACACGCTGATTACACAGCCTTCCAAAAAGGCAAACAGCTGTTGCTGATCCCTGAACAAAGCAGCCTGTTAAAATTAAAGTCCTGGGTATTTTCCCATGGCAAGTATGAGGCAGGGAAAGGGAAGAGTTGCAGCTTGCTGGTAAAAAAGGCTTCTCTTTGCTTGGCTGCTCTGTACACTTTTAACTACAAACTCAGCCTCCCCGTATCCCCTCCGTGCTGACAGGCTGTTAGCAGCCAGGATACACCCTGTGAGAGGTCAGAGGTGTGGAAAAACAAACACAAGCAGCAATTTGGGAAGATGAAGAGGAGACAAAGATTTGTCACGGCATTTTTTCTGCCGCGGAAAACTGGGCAGCTTTCTCCCCTGCCTGTGCCCTCTTACTCAGTTACTTCTTCCAAGTTATTTCCTGTGGGAGGAGGAAGAAAAAAGCCATTTATTTTAAATAACTGGCTTCTAGTTACTTGAACAGGGAGACCGATAAAGATGCTAATGCCCAATTCCTCTCACCAGCCTCGTAACTCGGAAGAAAATGGCTGGACATGTCCCTCTACAGATTTTAGCTCCTCACATGAGCCCACAAAGTCCTGTTTCACTTTTAAAAACATCTTAAAATGGCCAAAAAAAGGCAAAAAAAGCCCAACCCTGCAACAGCAAGTAAAACTCTTACAGCTCTCAAAAAGCGTGGTTTTTTTAATCAAATGCATCTTAAATGGGGGTGTTGTGTGTAAGGGAAGATCCTGCAGGAGATTTAATGCTATTTTTCCACACAAGGCAGTTAAATTTACTTTGACACTTTGAAAGCCATTCATAGAATCACAGAATGGTTTGGGTTGGAAGGGACCTCAAAGCCCACCCAGTGCCACCCCTGCCATGGCAGGGACACCTTCCACTATCCCAGGCTGCTCCAAGCCCCATCCAGCCTGGCCTTGGGCACTGCCAGGGATCCAGGGGCAGCCACAGCTGCTCTGGGCACCCTGTGCCAGGGCCTGCCCACCCTCCCAGGGAACAATTCCTTTCCAGTATCCCATCCATCCCTGCCCTCTGGCAGCGGGAAGCCATTCCCCCTTGGCCTGTCTCTCCATCCCTTGTCCAAAGCCCCTCTCCAGCTCTCTTATACTCATTCAGAGTTCCACTGCTCTATAACCCAGAAATCTTCTACGTGGCATCACAGCAGCTTCCACCCCCACAGACCCTCAGGTATCTACCGTGACCCTCATGATAATTCACTTCCAACACATTTTCTGCTACTATTGATCCTACCAATCTCCAGCCACCTCTGCCAGATCAGGAGGGTAGATCCAGCATCACCTAAATACAAAAAAAGCAAACCCCACAGGCTACTTTAAAATGATTTTGGAAAACCCCTCTAAAATCAAGTCCAACCATTCCCCCAGCACTGCCAAGGCCACCACTAACCACTGTCCCCAAGTGCCACATCCACCTGCCTTTTGAATGCTTCCTGGTGCCTTGACATAAACCAAAGGTTGGGTGCCATTACCTCAAGAGTCACCGATGTGTGGTGTGAACAGGGGAAAAGAAGTCAACCCTTCTTCACATATTTTGTTATTTCCAGATCCTCTCCATCTTAACCCTCATCACTACCAGGAGTTATCTTGACCATCAAACTCTTAGGGCTGACGCAGAGCCCTCAACACTTCCCAGAGCCATGTACGCTCCTCAAACCATTAACAAGGAACTTTTCCTGTAGTCACAGACTGGTTTGGGCTGGAGGACTTTGAAACTTATCTCATTCCAACCTCCTGCACTGGGCAGGGACACCTTCCACTATCCCAGGCTGCTCCAAACCCCTGGAATGCCCCACCTGAGCGATTACAAGCTGCAGCCACAAGTTAACTTCAACATTGTCAGTAATATGAGTAGTGTTGACCATGGATGATCAGTATGAAACGCTCCCTCAGAGCAGTGGCACGCGTTACACCCCACACCAGACTGCAGGGCGGCATTTACACAAGGAGCAGTTCAAATTCCAGCTGGAAAACGTTAATCCAAGGCTTTGCCAGGCTTCCTGTGTATTTCTCTGCACACGGCGGAGGCTCCAGGCTCGCTCTGCTGAAACCTGTGGCGCTTCCCGGAGCTCTGGGAGCTCCATTTGCACTTCAAGGGCGCCGAGGGGCAACGACACTGGCAAGGAAACCAACACGTTTGGGGTTCCTCTTTCCCAGAGGAAGTGAACACCGGGGGATGCCTCATCCCATTTTGGATGTTTACCACACACGCCAGGGATTTCACAGACCGCCCGCCCGCCTGGCCTCAGCCACCCCTGTGCTGACACAGCCCTGCGCGCACTTTTTGGGGTGTTTTATTCGTTTCGGGGGCCGTGGGGAGGCACTTCCCGCGCCACCGCCGTTCCTCCCCGACATCCTTTAGAACGCGCGGCCAGACGCCTTAAAAGGACAAAATATCTGTGGCGGTGGGAATGGGGGGGCGGGAAGGGGAATGTGGGAATGGAAGCGCGGCGGGAGAGAGCGGGAATGGGAAGCGGCCGGGCGGCCTGAGGGGCACAGCGGCCCGGCCCGGCCCGGGGTCCCGCCATGGCGGCCGCCCTGAGGGCGCGCAGTT
>VZTE01003808.1:349975-402852 GCA_013397775.1 Eulacestoma nigropectus
GAGGCAGGGGCGGCGGGGAGGATGCACATGCTCGCCCCGCTCCCTCCCGCCGGCCCCGCCGCGCCCCGCGCCGCCCACGCCCCGCGGGCTGCCGAGGAGGGAGGGGGCCGGCCGGGAGCGGCTCCCGGTGCCTGCCCTCCCTGCCTTCTGCTGGAGGCCAGCACACAGGTCCGAGCCGCGGACCTGCCCTCCCGTCCCGCTGCCGGCGCGGCCCCGCTTCCCTCCCTCCCTCCTCTGCTTCACTCAAGGTGCCGCTTCTCCTTAAAGAACTTATCCCCCCTTTACTTTGCTTTTAAAGAGCCGATTTTTGTTGTCTTCTCTGACTGGAAGCACAAACCAGCGCCTAGCATGGCTCCTCCTCAAGTCTCGGCAAGCTCCGGGCTCCAAAAACCCAGATTTCCATGGGAATATCGGTCAAGTCTGCCTGCGCTGGAAAAGCCTGGAGGCAGGGCATCTGGCTTTCAGAGCACTGAAAAAAAACGCCCTAACTTAAAACCTGGGAGATTTTCTGCCTGGTCCAAATACCCACGTGAAAGCACAAGTTTCTGCCGTACCAAACCCGATCAGAGTTTCCCGGAGTGCAGGGTTTTCCTTCATGCACTCGGGTTTTCTGTGTGGCCCTACCTCTGCCATACCGCCCATGGGGCTGCGGCACAGAAATAGCAAAATCAAATCAAGGAGCTGCAGTGGCCGAGCCCTCAGTGCCAAGTGGTTCTGGGTTCTTCCGTTTGCCGCTGAAGGGCCAGCGATGCTCGCCCTGACAGCACAGCTCCAGCCTTGGCTCTCTGGGGAAGAAACAGGGGGATGTGAGCTGGTTTGGGGGTTCCTGATGAAATCATCCAGCCTGGAGGAGCCAGGGATGAAAGCCCCAGAGCCCAGCTGGACGCAGGAACCTCACAAAAGCTTCTGCAGTGCCAGGGCACTGGCACAGTTTCATGCTCAGAGGTTTTCAGCAGCTGTTTCTGCTCCCTCTCAAGGAGTTTGATTTGGGGAAGAGGAGGATGCAGCCCTGAATATGTTTTCTGGAGGTGGGTGGCACCTACGTTTGTGTCTAGACCTCGCATGCCGGTCATGAGCTGGGGATGCCAGACGTCCAGCCCTGCTTATGGGATTGAGCTCCTTTGGGTTTGCCCTTTCATTTTTTCCCTGTTACACACCAGCGCTTGCCCGAGTCCAAGGCTCCAGCTTTCAACCTGCAGCCGGTCTTTATAAAAGAAATTTAGAAAACAGAACGGGTGAGGAATCAGAACTGCTCCCTGCTCCATGCTGTTGTTGGAAAGGGCCTGGCCTCTGCTCACAGACATGAGGCTTCGCAGGTTCTTCATGCATTTGATCCTGAATTTCTCGAGGTGCACATGAAAAGGGGGGGAAAAATTTGGGTTATGCAAAACGCTTCAGCTTTCAGTCCCCTTGATCCATTTGTGCCAGGCACAAGTCCCCTGATTGTTTCCACGGGTTTAAGCCCAGACAGCATTTTTAACTGTCTGTTCCCTCCGCTTCCATCTCACATAACTCACTGGGAATAAAAGTACCAAATATCTGCTGAATATTTCCATTTTAAAGACAACAGGCATTAAACAGATGCATTCCTGCTGCCTACAAACTAGGAATCAGTGATAAATAAAATATTTTAACAGCGCTCAGCCGACACGCTTTGAGCTTTATTGCTTTCCTCCCTGCAGAAGTGAAGCCTGCAGGAGGGAGAGGTGATACAGTTACCTGAAGCCCACCGGGTTTCAAAAGAACTGCAGCCCTGGGGAGAAACTGGTGCATAATTTCTCAGTGACAAGCAGTAAAGTAACATTACTTTGTTTCTATGAGAGGGACACAGCCTGGGACTGAGACAACAGTGCCCCAGAACAGAAAAGAGCCACAGAAAACCATGAGAAATTATGGCACATAAAGCTGTCAAGGAATTTAGCTGAATGTATCTAAAATATATATTTATTTCCAGGTGGGAAGCAGATTTTCATTAGACCCTTGGAGTCTCAAGAGAGATTTTTATGGCACAGGTTTAGATTTGGGACCATAACCAGCAGCTGTCATGTTCAAGGCCGGTGTTCCCTGGTTTAAAGATGAGGCCAAAGCAGCCCAAAGGACCTCACAACCCCACAGCAGAGCTCTGCCATGGGAAGGCAGCTGGCAGTTGCCTATTTCTGGCCATTTCCTGCTCCCCTAAAGAAATCCTGATGCAAGCACAGATCCCGGTATGATCTCGGGGATCCCAGGGTACCGCTCCACTCCAATAAAAATAAATCCTATGATCCCATTCCTTTCAACTTAAGGCTCCCAGTTAAAATAAGTAAATAAATAAATAAATCTCAGGCTTGACAGAGCAGCTGCTTTGTCTGCTTGATCCAGGGAATGGAAAGAAATGGCTTTAGGGAGAAGAATGGCAGGAATGCACCAACTGGCTTGGTGTTGGAAAGACGGGGCAAAGCTGCTCGCAGCTGAAGGAAACCTTTGGCTATGAACTTCCCAAAGCCTCTTCCTGCTCCCTCCACTGCCAGAGTGTGCCTGAATGTCGAGTGGGAAGCCAAAAAAAGAGCATCTGCAGACATCTGCCCCAAAGCACGGCACGCCAGGGCTGGCTGGTGGGAATCACTCGGAGCAGGGATGTTTCTCCTCTCTGCCGTACTCACAATATTTCCTCTCTGCACAGCTCCGGGGTTTTAATAGCTTCTGCTTCTGAACCTTTTCAGGGATCATCTGTCACCAAATGCACCCACTCAGCTGCCATTTTCCAAGCTGAAACCGTATTTCAGCACTGTCTATCCTGCAAACGCCTCCCCGGATTCCTGAGACAAGGCTCAGGGAGCCGGTGAGATCCCTGACGGGCAAATGTCACCTTGCTCCAGCCGGCCAGGACAGCACGGACAGAGAGGCTGGACATACATCAGCAACCACATACATAAACATTTTCCTCCTCTTGGATGTGGTGTTTCTTTCCTGCCTAATCCACTCTCCTCTTTTCCCAAAATATCTGCAGGAGCAGATCAGCCCCCGGCAGAAAGTTGAAGCGGCTGGATTTTGTGATTGATCATCCTGCTGGTGGGGGCTTTGTGCAGGTTTGGGGGAAGGTGTGTGACCTGCAGGGCTCTGCCTGCCACTGGCACACAACCAAATTCCTTCCCTACCTGCACTGTCACAGCAAAACCTTTATGATGAGAAGGAATGACAAAAATGCAGGAAAATTTCGAGGAAGGCAGCCCAGCAGCTGAACCCTTGCAAGAAGCCCCTTGTAACCAACTCGAGGTGCAGTCACACCTGAGGGCCGCCACACCTCCCCCGTGGGATGGCACCTGCTATTCCAGCACGTCCCCAAAATCCACAGCAGTCCCTGAGGCAGAGCAAGGAGTGCCACCTACTGAAACATGGGCACACCCGGCTCCTCCCTAGGGCACATCTGCCCATTCCTTTTGCCCCAAAGTGCCTCTGGCAGCTCCTTCCAGGGCCACAGGGCCCTACAGATTTCTAGGAGCCAGCTGGGAACTCATTCTGCCCCCAGGGATGGGGATGAAGCTGAAATTACTGTGTCAAAGCAGCCTCACCAAGACCAAGGAGCAGGAATTTAAAATATCTGGGGAGTGCTTCAGCCTCTTTTCCCCAGGAAAACAAGACCTACTTTCTCATGACACTGGATGTTCCTATTTTGGTCCTTTCCAGAGCCTCTAAAACAGAACTGAAAGCCATTTGTTCCTCCCCACAAAGGGATGGAGATATCCAGCTCTGAGCACTGTCATTTAAACCCCATTGATTCCTCCGTGCTGGAAGTCAAATCAACATCTAAACTGGATTATCCTGATGATTTTCCTTTAGTGCATCAGCTCTTTCTGTGCTTGGTAAGAAGCACTGAGAAGTGTGAAGAGCATGCAGCCATTCCAGCCTGCCTAGGAAATGCTCCCAGGATGAATCTGGGCTAGAGTGCATGAGAAGGAAAAGAAAAACACCACGAGGCTTATTAACGGAACAAAAAAAATCGCTCGCTGCAGAAGAAGCCAAAGGAAAAAAATAACAATGTGCTGTTCTGCAGTTGTAATGCATTTAGCTTTTTATATCACGTTAGGGACACGCAGAACACAAAAATGAATGTTCGTGCCATGCAAAGCCGAAGGAGGAGACATTGGGAGTGTGAAATAGCAGAGGATTCTCCAGGTAACACGGTGGTTTCCAGCACGTGTCACATCACACTGAAGATCTGAATTCTCCTTCATGGGCTCTTTGCCTGGAAAGAAGAGATGCACAAAGCACCTCCTGTCAGCACAAGGTGAGAGATCCCCCTCTCCTCATTCTTTTTCCAGGCTGGAGCAAAGCCTGGGCTGTGCTTCCTGCTGGCTGGGCTGCAGACCTGAAACAACACGAGTGTCACTCGTCTCATTATGAATTCTACAGAAAAATGGCACCAAAAATATCATTCTCAATAGCCAGAAGTTCAGCAAGCCCTTCAAAGGTTATTCCTTCCATCAGAGTAACCAAAACCATCCCTCTGACTTCTTCTCCCCACTAACAAGACCCTATTCCCACCATCTCTGCCCACAGGTCTGCAGAAAGCTCTGCCCTCTGAAAAGCAGGAGTTTTTTCTCCCATGATCACATGGAAAATTGGATTTCCAGCAGCTCACCCCACCAGCTGGGTGCACGTGGTGGCAGTGGGTCCCCACAGCCTTTCAGGGTTGAGGGAATGCTATGGGATTCCGGGGAGCACTTCCCACATCCTCAGCCTGAATGACACCCTTGGGGCCAGGCTTTCTCCAGGAAGGACCAAACACATGATCCCGATCCCTCCCGTGGGAACCAGTGCCATGAGCCCGATCCCTCCCGTGGGAACCAGTGCCATGAGCCCGATCCCTCCCGTGGGAACCAGCGCCGCGGTCCCGATCCCGCCTGTCCAGACACACCTCAGGTGACCGGTTCATTTTTCCCACTTTCCACAAAAGGCTGGACTGCCCAGCAAGGTCAGACACAGGCAGAGTTTAAACACTTCTGGGCTGCATTAAGCCAGAAACAGCTTCAAAATGATTCAGCTGCCTTGGGAAGCCTCCTTAGGCTCAGACTAAGCAGAAACTTGTTCTGCAAGCTGCCAAAATAAACACTCAGCGCTCTCTGCAGTTACAATTAGACACCGGCCATGCCCTGCTTCTCTCGCAGTCCCGGGGCACTGCCTATGCAGAGCAAAAGCAGCATTTAGACAAGGCAGGCCTTGGAAATACAGATTTCCTTTTGCTTTCAGCCATAAGCAACCAGCAAATGAACCCAGGGACCAATTAAATGAGATATAAGGGAGCAGATTGAGTCGTGGAGCTGCGAGATCCAGGATGCAACGGAGGTGAAGTCTGTAAAAAACATCAACTCGGTTGATGTTGCTGGGAAAACAGGTTCGTTCTGCTCCCACACACATCTCTGCGGGACTGGGGGAATATGAAACAGTTGAAGGAAGGTGGGAGCCAAGCACTGGGTCTGATTTCCACAGGGGGATGGATGGCTGGGATGGCCAGGCCAGCTTCCTTCCACTTCTCATCAGCCAGAGCTGGACCGCTGGGGACAGCCCATGCTCAGTGACCCTGTTCCCTTCACTGCCCCCACACATTCCTCCTTGGACTGCATCCGTCCTACACCTTCTCCATGTGAAATCACCTCCTGGCTTGTCTTTATGTGGGACTCCAGCAAGCAGTAACAGCTCCCAGAGCACCCTTGGAATCCCAGAATGGTTTGGGTGGGAAGGAACCTTACATCTCAGCTCATTTCACCCCCTGCCATGGGCAGGGACACCTTCCACTATTCCCAGGCTGCTCCAAGCCCCAGTGTCCAACCTGGCCTTGGACACTGCCAGGGATCCCGGGGCAGCCACAGCTTCTCTGGGCACCCTGTGCCAGGGCCTGCCCACCCTCCCAGGGAACAATTCCTGCCCAATATCCCATCCATCCCTGCCCTCTGGCACTGAGAAGCCATTCCCTGTGTCCTGTCCCTCCATCCCTTGTAAAGAGTGTCTTTCCATCTTTCCTATGGCTCCTTCAGGCCCTGGAAGGCCACAATGAGGTCACCCCAGAGCTTCTCTCTAGGCTGAACAATCCCAGCTCTCCCAGAGCACTGGTCCTTGTCAGACGCTGGGAAAAACTTGGGCTCACCAAAAGTGAGATTAGTTCCACGAGACAGCTGCAATCCTTCACTGTTTGCTTTTAAACCACAACACAAGCACAGCTGAACTCCTCAGCTTCAGCTGCTCCCCTCTCTGGCCTGCACTGCCTTCTGCACCTTGCTGATTGTTTTAGTCACGGCGCTCCGGCTGCAAGAGGTGGAAAGCAAAACCCTCAGGAAGGTGAGAACAGCAAGAGGCTCCTTTCCCCCCCCCCAATGATATTAATTGATAGCAGCTCATTTCTCCAGCCCCATTCTGAGGTTGTTTGATGCCATTCCTTCACTTCAGGGGTTTCACAGTGACAAAGCTCTCAGCAGCCCCGAGCATTTGCAATTCCGGGTGCTCCCTCTCCTCACCCTGTCAGACCCCGCAGTGTTTCTTATCTCTCCTCGCCAGTAATGCACCACTCACCTCCCATAATTGCCTTGGTCTGTTGGGTTGATTTATCCAGCCTTCAAAACAATTCATTTATATTTGAAATTGGATTAGAAATAAACACAAATTCCGCTCCCCCTGATATGAGAACAACCAGTGTGTTACCATTATTTCATGATGCATTAAGAACAAGTGCCCTGTCTCTTTATATAACCAGATTAATCCCCCTGCTTATTAAAAATTATTATTTGGCTGGTTCAGGTATTTATAATAATAAACACAAACCACAGGTTTTAAATCTGGGGTTTGCATGCCTGGAGAACAGGCTGGTGTTTCTTTAAGTTGCACTGAGAGCTGGCTTCCTTTTTAAAAACAGATTTCTGCCAGAATTTATCCTGAAGTCTTTGACATTTGCATGTCCTGAGCAACTGCAAATATTCCATGGGAGCACCAGACTTCCATTTACGGAGCTACAGGTGTTTGTGGCCACCATTCCAGCAATGCTAAACCCTTCCCCTCAGAGCACATTTCCCAAAAAGCTCTGTCCTCAGGAGCAGAGCCCTGTGATCATTTAAGGCTCAGAATCAATGGCTGCACCCCACAGAGGAGCCGGTTTGTTACAATACCAAGGAAATATCCATGAATCATCCAGGCACAATCTGCAAACAGGGGCTCACATCAGGCTTCACAAAGGTTTTACAGCGCTCCACTGGCTTCTACAGCGATTTCTTATTTATGCTTGGGGGAACTCCATCGAGTTGGGCTCTCAGAGTGTGTAAAATGTTTATATTCACCGTTTTCTCTGTCAGTGTTTGCAGGAACTGATTGCTCTACTCATCAGAGCATTAGAGACCAGCACTCGCCTGATTTCCTCAGCACCACCAACATCTCTCAGCTGAGTGCCCTGGGTGAGTCAGGGGATGGGCAGCGCTTTCATCCTCACCTTTCTTCAATTTCTGCTACAGATCAGCAGCCAAACCCAACCCGGCTGGGCTGCAGGGCTCGCTCCTGGCTGGCACTGCACCAGCACTGCTCCACCTCCTCACCTGCCCTGCCTCTCCTCACTCCACTTCCATTCCCAGCTGCTTTTCCTCCCCCTTAACCCCTCTCCATGGCAGAGTATTCAAACATGCCAGGAAGGTTCACCTGTGCACCTCTGCCCCCCCATAAACACCTCGGGAAGGTTTGCCCCAGCTCCCCTGCCCCACCAGCTCCCAGTCTTTGGTTTGGGTGGAAAACAGCACAGTTGTCACACTTCTGGAGAATTGTGATATCAACTACTGGGAGCTTCCTCAACCGAAAGGGAAAAATCCCTTGGAAGTGATGCTGCTGCAAGAGCAAAGTGTGTTTTGGGTCTGCTTCCCTGTGGTCGGGAAAGAAAAATTTCTAGGCTGGTATTAACCTTTTATATAATCAGAGTTGGAAGGGACCTTAAAGCTCATCTCACTCCACCCCTGCCATGGGCAGGGACACCTTCCACGATCCCAGGCTGCTCCAAGCCCCAGTGTCCAACCTGGCCTTGGGCACTGCCAGGGATCCAGGGGCAGCCACAGCTGCTCTGGGCACCCTGTGCCAGGGCCTGCCCACCCTCCCAGGGAACAATTCCTTCCCAATATCCCATCCATCCCTGCCCTCTGGCACTGGAAAACCATTCCCTGTGTTCCGTCCCTCAATCCCTTGTCCACAGTCTCTCTCTCTGTTTCCTGTAGCTCCTTCAGGTCCTGGAAGGCCACAATGAGGTCATCCCAGAGCTTCTCCTCTCCAGGCTGAACAATCCCAGCTCTCCCAGCCTTTCCTCCCAGCAGAGCTGCTCCATCCCTCTGATCATCCTGGTGCCTCCTCTGGACTCTCTCCAGCAGCTCCAGGTCCCTCCTGTGTTGGGCCCAGGTGATTTCTCTGTGAGAACTGTTTGTGTTGCAGCTTTATCTCCTCTGCTTTCCTTGAGCAGCCTGGCCCAGGCAACAGGGCCATTTCCTCCTTCACGAGTTTCTGCAATCCCGGCACACAAATCCCGGTGTCCAAACCCATCCCGAGAGCACCCAGCACGCTGTGGAAGGGCCTCGTGGCAGAACAGGAAGGCTCAATATCGGTACAAGGCACAAACCCCGCACTGTGCAGCAGGAAGGGAACGCATTCCAGGAAGGGAACGCATTCCAGATTCCTGCGCGCTGGAACGGCAGCGCAAGCTCCCAGCCCGCTTCCAAACCACCCCTGCTCCTTTCCACACGCACAAAAATCGCTTTATTTTTGCTTTGCACCCGCTGTTTTCCCTTTTCTTTTTGCTTCAGAGCCAGGGCTATCAGCAGAGGCAGCGTTTGCACTGGTGGTGTGGGCACGGCGCGGCTCCCGTGCCACCTCCGCAGCGGGAGCTCGCCTGCTCCGCTCCCTTACATGGCCTGCAGCTCCGGCAGGCACCGCGTTCCCCGCATTCTTCTCTTTTTCCCTGCTTTTCATCCCCGTTTTCTCTCGGGAGGAGGAAACACAATCACGAGGAGCAAGGCCGCCCTCTGCTGCCCTGCTCGAGCTGCAGCCTCACACCAAACGCTCGGGCAAGCGGCACCACCGCCACAAAAACCCAACGAAACAGAGAAACTACCGAACAAAATCACCCCAAAACAACCAAAAGGCAAGCTAAAACCAGAAATATTCATGCATTAAAAGAACTAGCAACACTACTGCTCAAGCTCAGCGTTAATACATGAATTTATTCTGATTCTCTGCAAGGGGCCACCGAGACTTTTTAATCTCAAGGTTTTCTCCAGTTACCCACCACGACTCCCAAAAAAGCGAACACATGCCATCTTAAGGGGCTTGTTTATATAAAAACGGGCATTTATAAACCCACAGCACTGTCTGCAGGTCCTTTATAGCAATCAGACTCACAGTCTGCTTCTGCTTAATATCCAGTTTGCCCAATAACCAAATTATTTCAGAGCTGTAACAGCACTGCCTGCAGACCCCACATTTTGGGTGAGTTTCCTTTACCATTCCTGTCTGAGCTCCCCGTTAAAGGGATGCAAGAGATTGATCTGTTTCAAGTTGGAATCAATGCTTTGATGCAGTAAATGGACATTATAGCATCGATTTGCACCAGCTCCTGGCTCAAGTCCCAGCCACTCTGAGCATGCACACAACATTCAGGCCACACACACCCGAACATCTCTACTTTTTAGTATTAATGCCCAAGCTGAAAAATGAAGGGGTTGTGTTTCCTCTACACACACTACTTTTTGTCTCATTTCTTTGGATTTTAAATTATTCCATTTTCAGGAGCCTGGCTCTTTTTACTCTCCATTTATATCCCCTTGTAAACGCCCAGAAAAGTCAATTAAATTTAAACCGCTTACACTAATACCACAAATATATCACTGCAATTGCAGTTAATCCATCACCTCCCCAAAAACCCACAACAAACCCTGACTTCCCAAACTGCTCAGATCTACAGATAAAGTCGAGCTTTGCAAGCAAAGTCTGATTTTGAAAACCATGAATGCCATTTCCAGGCAGAACTGGTATTGACTGGGCAGCAGAACAGCAAATGCTGAGCATAGAGAGGTAAATTATGGGAGAAAAATCAACCCAGGAGCCCCACTAGGATGGGGATTTAAGTAAATATGTTTGTCACTCCTCCAGCTTCTCTAGATTTTTGTAGGGGATGCTCAAGACAGGGGGTAAATAAAGCTTCTAAAAGACAAATCAAACCCACACAGATGAAGCAATTCAGGAAGATAAATCAGTCCTCAGGTGAAACCTCCCAGTACCCAATTCTTTAGTGGCACAAAATCCCTACCAGAAGATGAAACTCGAGGTGGGAACCCTGAATCCAAAATCCAGCTCATGGACAAGCCAAATTCTACCACCTCTGCTCTTCCAAAAGGAGAGGAAACCATGGATTTTGCCACCCTCATTTCTCCTATTTAAAGGTTTCACCAAAACCCTCACAGCTGGAGCAGGTTTTGAGCTCTTCAGTGGTGAATTCACCTCACCTGGGTGATTCCTTGATAAGAGGCAAAGCTCAGAGCAGATCTTTTCCATGTCAGCTTGGGGAAAATCTCAGGCATTCCTTAGACTTCTCTCTCTTTAACCCAATCCCATCCTTCCCATTGCAAAGCAATGCTTATTAACAACACAAGAGCAGGGGGGAAATATTGGGAATATTCTCCACTTGTAACTCCTAAATTCTTTTTTTCTGTTCACCAGAAAAGCCTTTTAACATGAACTCAGGTTTTGCTGGCCACCGAATGGCAAGTGATGTGTTTGCAAAATTAGGCTTTCCATTTGTAGAGCGTTATTAGGACTCATTTCGTGATGCTAATGGGTTTTTAATCTATTTCTATTTTTTTTTTTAATTTTTCTGCCTCTTCAGCAACACACAGGAAATAAAAAGCAGAGACTGGCACATCACACTACTCTTCAAATTCTTGCAGAGAGTAGTGATTAAAGCTTTAAAAAATGTACCTGTTTCCCCCCTGAAGGAAAGGAGGGCTGTTGGAACATAAATCCACCTGAATTAGAGCACAGCTCGTCTGCTGATCATTCAAACCACACGGTTTAACCCATCTCATTTAACTGCAGCTTTAGTTTGTTTTGTTTTTATCTCATTTCTGTTCCTAAAAAATCACAGCAGCCCAAAGAATGAACTTAATTGCACCTCAAGCAAGCTGCACGGGTTAATTAACATAATTACTCATTCTTAGCCTGGTCAGCTCCCTGCATTCATCTGCTACACTCCCAGCCTGAATAATTCAGCAGGTATTAATTATTTAAGGGCTGTAGCTCTTTCAAAGGAGCTGTTGGCACTCAGTGCCAGTGATTGGACCTGGCAGGCAAAGCCAAGCCCTGCCCCACCAGGCCCAGCTCCGCTTTATCCCAGGGATCACAGCAAGGAAGAGGGGAAGGGCTTGCATTCAGCCACCAAAAATATCGTGTTTTAAATCTCCCCACATGCAGCACCTGATTTATAGGGGATGCCAGTGACATCAAAGGAACGGGGGGGAAAAAAATCACCTTTTCCTTTTGGCTGCTTGATGGAATGTGTTGGAAAGGACAACAGTGCAACTCAGACACTCCTCTCCTATCATCTCTGCCATGATTTGCTCTCCTGGCAATCAGAGTGCTGGCTTTAGCTAGGGAAGGAACCTACAGCCATAAAATGGGCATCAGGACCTCCAAAACACGAGGGTGTTACCTGTGCCCACCTCACCTGCAGGCTGCCAGAAAAGCCAGGCTGGAGCTCTCCTCCTGCTGGGAAGAGCCTCTTCACCTCCATCGTCTGCTTTGGTGGGGCCTCAGTGAAGAAATGGCCCCACACAAACACAGAGGGTGAAGTTTGCCCTGTGTGTGAGCAGGAAACCGGGAACTCCAAGGACAAGAGACAGCTAAGAAGGAGCTGTAACTCCTGGTGGCTGAGGCTGAACTGCTTTTTCAGAGTGCTAAAATCCCCGTGTGGCAAAGGATGCAGCTGGAGATGGTGTTGAAGAAGGGAAACAAATATCTGGGAGCTGGTCTTTGTCAAGGGCAGAAGGGGCTTATGAGAAAAAAAGCAGAATAAAAATCTTATTTTACATTGTATTGACGCTATAATGTTGATTAAGTGCTCAGTATTAAGTGGCATTTTTGGAGGAGCAGCAAAAGGCTTTACAAGAACTGGAAGATGGGTAAATCTGTAGGAAAAGTGAGGCACCCGTTCTGCACAAGGACAAGCATCCAGGTGCACGAACTCCCTGGGAAAGGGGTGGCTCACCCCCATCTCCACCTGCAGCTCCAGGTCAGCAGTGCCACCTCCAGTGCCCATCACCACCCCAGCTGGGCAGATCTGTGCTCTAAAACCCCCAAAACACCTCAAAACACCCCAGCTGAGCAGATCTGTGCTCTAAAAGCCACAAACCACCCCAAAACATCCCAGCTGAGCAGATCTATGCTCTAAAACCCCCAAAACACCCCAGCTGGGCAGATCTATGCTCTAAAACCCCCAAAACACCCCAGCTGGGCAGATCTATGCTCTAAAACCCCCAAAACACCCCAGCTGGGCAGATCTATGCTCTAAAACCCCCAAACCACCCAGCTTTTTCCCGCCCAAGTGTGTCTATCCCCAAACCTTCCCCCTTCGGGGTCTCCACTGCCGGCGCAGCCACCCCACGTCCCCTCCAGTCCCAAAGAGCTGTGCCAAGGTATTTTCCACGGCCAAGCCCTGCGTGCCAGCACACAGGAGATGCTTCTCCCCACCTCTCTGCTGGGTTTGGGGGTTTGGCAGCTCCCCCCAGGAATCCTTCCCGGGGTTTCACCGATAAAAATCCCAGAGCGGGAACAGCGTGGCCTTTCAGCCTCCGCCGGGCCAGGGCCACCTCCGGCTCCATCTGCAGCTCCTGAGGGTGCTGTGGTTACCCACAGGGCACCACTGCCACGTACAATCCTTATTCAAACCTTCTGCTTAAAGCTCTCTGCTCTGTGAGGCCTTTTATGAGGGCAGAGGGTGGGGAGGCAAAGCTGAAAGCGTTTTTTCATTCCCAAGAAAGCCGAGGGGCTGTGCAGCCCCACAGCTTTTCCCTCCCTCTAATCCCTGGCAACTGAGGCATCAGGTTTGGGGAGCTTTTTTTAAGCACTTCTCAGCGTTAAGCTGAGGGTTGTCCCCTGCATTTTGTCAGGGTTTTACCCCAAGGCGTGGGTCTGTCACTGCCTTAATCATCACACATTTCCAGCCCGTGGAAGGTAAAGCTGAAATAATCCAAGTGTTAAAGCTGTGCTCTTCTCCCAGACCTCCTTTCCCTCCCAGAAGCCAAGGCCAGGAGGGAGGTGGCATAAAACCCATCTGGCAGCTCAGCCTTACACTGGATTGACATTAATGCAGTGCCCAGACCCAGTCCCAGCCCTGGTTCTCCCAGATGGTACCAAACCCTTGCTTTTCTTGCACCACTTCTTTGCCAAGTGAACTTCTGAACTGAAAAAAGAGGGAGAGGTTGGCTATGCACAAAAGCTCAGGAGAAAGAGCCCGGGTTTGACAGTCCTTTTACCAAGAGGCCAGGGTTTTTAGGGCTTGGTGGTTCATCCTCCACAGAGAATCCTAAAGGTTGGAAAACTCCTCTGAGACTGAGTCCAACCGTTCCCCAGCACCACCAAGGCCACCTCTAACCCATGTCCCCAAGTGCCACATGCACAGTTTTGGGATGTGACTCCACCACTGCCCTGGGCAGCCCCTTCCAAGGCCTGACCACCCTTTTGGTGAAGGAATTTTCCCTGATATCCAATCTAACCCCCTCTGGAGCAACTTGAGGCCATTTCTTCATCCTGTCCCTGTTCCCTGGGAGCAGAGCCCGACTACCCCAGCTGCCCCCTTCTGTCAGGGAGTTGTGGAGAGAATGAAATTCCACACAGGGCTTGATCTTATTTGGGAGATGCCAAAGCTCCAAATCCCAAACAAACCTGCACCATTCCTCATTTCCAGCCTGATTTTTCCTCCAGTGCTCCTGAATGAGAAGCACACTTAAAAAGACAAAACTGTGTTTAACCTCCTGGACACTTTTATTGGCTGGAGATAAGCAAATTCTCATTTCTTCAAGGGTCCAGGCCTGCTTTATCCCCCTGATGAACACAGTCACTACACTGGATGTGGCTGGGGATGTGCACAAGGGAAACCGGGTTTGGGAAGGCAAAAGCGAGCAACCACCCTGAGGTTTTAAAGTTCAGCCAGTGATGGGATGACATTTCCCTTGTCCAGGAACATTTGTCTGGAATGAAAGCGATGCCTGAGCACATCAGATCAGGCTGTAATTATCCCATTATCCCTGCGTTGGGTCTGAAGGCTAAAGTGAGATAATGTCAGTGGAAAATGCTTCCCCCACTCTGGGAAATCATTCCCTCCGTAGTTTCCTTAGGGGGGTATCAGGCTCAGGCAGCTTTTGCTGCGAGCAGGAGCAGCCTGAAGCAGCACCTCAGCTTTTCCTTCAAATCCTGCTCCTTAAATCTGCTCCTCAGGATGGGGACTGGGGAGGGAAGCGCTTGGGATGGGACCAGCGGAGAGAAAAGGGCAGAAGAAACCTCACCAGAACATCCTCATGTCCTCAACAAGAGACTCGTGGCAACCCTGATGTTCTCCAGGACAAAGACTACCCCTGCTCCCAGGACCAGGTGCCTCAGACTAAGAGGAAAGGTATGGAAAAGAAAAGAAAAAGAAAAAGAAAAAGAAAAAGAAAAAGAAAAAGAAAAAGAAAAAGAGATATAAAAAATTAAAAAATAAAAAATAAAATAAAATAAAATGAGGAGGGATTTTGTATAATTAAATGGAAGTGTTAGCACGGTTTTGCCCAGGCAGCACGGGCTGGAAAGAAGAACCTCCTGCCCATCAACAGCACAACAAAACTGCCCAAATCCCACTTAATTCCCATTAATTGAAGGGGGCAGGAAGAGCCACGTGATGGGGCAGTAAATTCATGGTCACAGCTGCCTTAAGAAGGAAAATATTGGGCAAGTCCCTAGATAAAAAACTTATCTCATGAGTCAGCACCTTAACAGATAAAACACAGAGCAGGATATGAATTATGGACAGCCAAAATACTGGAAAACAGAGCGGATCAGGTCTTTACACAATGGCTTTTTAAATTTTCAATAAAAGGCGGGCCAGAGGAACCCTGAGTTTGCTCTGCTCTTGATCTTTGCGGAGTTCTGGAATACAAAAAAATCCATTTTGGAGAGCCTTTCCACAGGAAAGCAAACACTCCTGCAGGATTTTTAGCAGGTAAATGAAATCCCAGAGGTAATTGTGTCAGCCTGATGTCCAATCCTGCACATCCTTTAGGATGTGCGAGCCTCCCTTTAATTGCTGGGAAAATTAAGGCAAGACAACAAATGCCAATCCACAGGGCCCTATGGAAAACAGATCTCGGGGAACGAGCTTAGCAAGTTTTATTAAATCACCTGCAAATTGGGCTGAAAAAAGCATTTGCAGCCATGTAACGCAATTTAAAGGCTGCTGTGAAGTGGCTCAGTCACAAACTCGAGCTCGTTGAGAGCATCTCCAGCTCCAGGGGTTTTCATCCTGGCGCAGGGGGGGTTAAAAGTGAGGGGAAAGGCGCTCGGGAGAAGCGTGGGAAGGACAGCAAACAGCCAGGGCGGGATGAGCAGCTGGGCCGGGAAGTTCAGATAGATTCAGGCTGGAAATGTGGAACCAATCTTTAAGGCAGAGCAATTAGGGCAATTAATGTTCCCTGCAGCTCGCAGGGACCGCGGGGCTGCCCCAGTCACCGGCAGGGTTTGGAGCCGGGATGGGAAGAGGGTGATCTTTTTAATGGCAGAAATGCACCAGTGGAAACAAAACCTGCACAGAGGCTCAGCTCAGCTCCTGCAGACGGGGCTGGATGAGCACGGCCGGCCCCAGTGACCTCCTGAGATTCCCACTTTGGAGCTGAAGCACTTCCCGTTCATCCTCTGCCACCCGGCATCTCCCAGCCGCGCCAGAAGGGCTCCAAAGCGGCCACAAATGTGATTTTAAATCTCTCTCCCCAAATCAGGGTCACACTCTGGATTTACAGACGCCGCCAGCCCAACTTCCTGCAGGCTGGAGTAGGGATGGAGGGATTTATCAGCTCCCTGTTCCCCCTCACCATGTGAACACCATGAGCACAACACCCACACAAGGAGCTGCTGCTTCCAGTTCCCAGGGAATCACAGGCTCGGAGCAGGGTCAGGAAAGGAGTCACTGTGGGGGAAACCAGCTCCAGTGGACTTTTTCATGGGCTGCCTGGGCAGGAGCCATCAAAGAAACGCTGGCTGGGGAGATCCATGACATCATTCCATGTGAAGTTTCCCCCTGTGTTTTCCATTTGGTTTAAAGCTTTTAAAAGAGAGTTGATTTTTAGCTGCTGAATATTTGGCAACAAAACGAAGGAGAAGGAGAAGGAGAAGGAGAAGGAGAAGGAGAAGGAGAAGGAGGAGAAGGCTCCCCAAAATAGACATCAACCAGCCCAACATAAAAGATGGGAATCAGCTGTACTTTTAATCTCAGAGCAGAAACTACAATTTAGGGGTCAGCCCAGCCAAAAAGGTGCAAGAGACAACGAGCAGCAGCAGCAGGAGCTGGGTGTGTGAGACACAGCTGTCCCAAAATCCAATGGTCCCTGCAACTCATGCTTTAGGGTGGATTTGGCTGCACAGACTCGGGAGCGATTAATCAGACCTCAAAATTTCTCTAAAACTGGCCTTCAGTTGCCCCGTGGCACCATTTCCTCTTCCTTTTTCACTTTTCTGCCTCCAAGCATATGGATTTATGGAGTAAAAAATTTCATATTCATAATACCCACACCAGCTCAACCTATATTTTTCCAACATCTTCCCATAGAAGAATAAGTTTCTGGTTGAAGTTGCCACAAGCGTTCTCCTATCAAAAGAGAAAACACTTTGAAATTCCTATTTTTTTTAAGTGATTATTTTAATATCACGGAAGGGAGGGATAAATTTCAATTCGGCTTCAACTCTCTCCGCCCCAGCAGTGCTGAGAAATGTGGGGAAGAAGATTTAAAAAGTCAGAGTTTCTGCAGGGCAGACCAATTGCTCCAGTCTGTGCTTCCCAAAAGGCAATCCAGCCTTTTCCCTGGATTGGACATGTGATCACAAACCTGCAGATCAAAGTGAGAAATGTGCTCCTGGCAGGGAGAGCCCAGCCCTGCAGTATGGGATGAAAGGGAACACGGAGGTTTCACCCTTTACTTGACATAGATTTCATCAAGTAGCGTGAAAATCATTGGAGGGGGAGGGGGAGGAGGACACCCCCACAACCATGACTTTTTATGCTGCTTTTATTTTAGTATTTTATTTTTTTAAATACTGAACAGTCCTTTTATGAACTACAGAGAAGGCAACAATAAAATAGCCGAGCATGTGGCTGCTGTCTGTTGATAAAATACACTCAGTGTCATTCCATGAAAATTTTCCCTCTAAGAGCTGATTTTGGGGATTTTTTTCCTGCCTCCCTGCAGGCTAAAATGGCATCAGGAATGCCCACAAGGCTTTGTGAAATGGGTAAAGATAAAATGCAGAAAAAGCAGAATCCCAGACTGGTTTGGGTGGGCTGGCAGATGGGAAGCAAAACCACCCTGGAGATACAGCCCTGGTGCTGCATAATTCTCCCAGATAAAGCAACTTCCCAGTGCTTTCCCCACCTTCCCAGAAAGCTCCTTCCCAGCTTTCCTCCATTCTGCCTTTCCAAACTCCTCCAAACCTTCCGAACCTTTCCCTATTTCCTCAAGCACAGATTTATTTTCTCTTGGATGTCAAAAAACCCGTGAGCTGGAGCAAGAGGGGATAATGGATGTATTTATTGCTTCCAGCTTCCTGATGGTTTTTTTAATGATACATTTTAATAAGTGTAGCAACTCCCCAAGTGTCTTTCCCCGCTCCACAGTCACTTCTGACATCCTTAAAAACAGCCCAGCTGGAAGCCACCTTTGGGATGCAATTTTAAAGGATTACTTCCTGCTATTCCCACCGATCCCAGTTCTTAGAGTTGAATTTTTGGCTTAATAATTACAAGCACCAAAATTTCATGTTGAGCCACTCAGAGGATTTTGGTGTAGTTCTTTGGGGTCTCAAGGAGTTATTCCCAGTTATCCTTCCCACTTCCACACACCACAGGAAAAATAATGCAGAGCACGGCGCCTCAGAAACTGAAGCATTAAAGAGTTGAAAAAAGTTAAATATTGGCAATACAAGGCAGATACATAAATAGAAAGTGGACTTCCAAGATGCAGGATCTGATCCCTTATTGCAAACAGCTCAATAGAATTTTTTGTTTGTTGGGTTTTTTTAAAGCAGAATTTTTATACTTAAAATCCTGGTGGTGGTTTTTTACCTGGAAGGATTTTACAGAAACTCCCAAGAAAGAGCAAAATGCAAATGAAAACAACTCAGAATTCCCATCCTGCTGTGCTTGGTGCAATCAATCAATCAATCAATCAATCAATCACAGCCTCCTTTAGTGCAAACTTTGTGCCAGAAACCTCAAATATTAAGATATTTCTCCTGAACCTGTTTCCCACCTGCACAGTTTCCTTCTGGGTATTTTATATTAAACAATTCTTTGTTTTCTCCCCCTGTGGCTGCTGTTTGAGTTTTCCATCACCCCACCAGCCTCTCACTGATTTATTGCCATGAGCTGGATATTTTCACCCCATTTTACACCTCAAAATGTCTCAAAACCAGGAATCACCAAGAGAATCACTGCCAAATCTATTTACACTCCTTTGAGTCAAACAGAAGAGATTTGATCCCATTCTTGGAGAGCTTTTCCCCCTCTCCTGCAGCAGTTTGCACAACGCTCAGGCTCAGCCCCTAACACGAATTTAATCCAAAACTTGAATTTTAAATTTAAAATTATCTTAATCCTTTTCCTTGTGGGTCCCCAGGATCATCCCAGCTCCTGCCGCCACTTCTGGGCCTGAGCTCAGCCTCCCTCCCTCCTTTTTTAGCCTCCTCTTCCTCGTTTGTGACTACAGGGTTTTATTACTAATGGAACAAAAATGCTCCAAGAACACCCATGAGCAAGACACAGAAAAAAATCTATTAAAAAAAAAACCCCAAACCTCATCTTTTCCATTCAGGAGGTCACAGCAGAGGGGAAAGCTCTTCAGGAAGCCCCTTGCCAAGCTCTGTTAGAGATTTTCCAGGACCTGCATCAACTCCACAACCAAGTGGGTATTTTGGGAAGGCTTTTTCCTGAAGTTTCTCATTAGGACAGAGGCACTCAGAGTTTTATTTTAGTCCTTTCTATCCCATTTTACTCTGATGAGACTTCACCACCCAGGGGGGATTTTCACTGGAGAATTACCTTTTCCGTGGGACAATTCTGACAAAAATGACAGAACAATTCTGACAAAAGTGACACAAAAATTCTGACAAAAATGTTTTTAAAAATCTGACAAAAATTATAAAAGAGGCTAAATCCAGAGTGAGTGAGGCCAAGCAGTTTTACACCGCCACATCCGTGTGCCACTTTTAAAAACGCAGTGGCAAGAGGGACATAGGACCCTTTTTCTCCTCCAAACCGAGTGACACCCACCAAGCTGCTGCAGAAAAACAGCACAATCCCAACTCCCAACTTTCTGTATTTTTATAAATCCACTCACACCAAAGACCCAGGAGAGAAAAGCTGTTTAGGGTGGCCTTGCCTGGAGCCCACACGTAAGCAGGTTTTCAGGGACTGGGAAGCAGAGCTCCGGGCAGAGGGAAGGTGGGGGACACAGAGATCTGGCAGCTGCCTGGGAATCTCTGGGCCTGTGGTTTGGTGCCCCAAGGGAGGCTCCAAAAACCTCCTGACTTGAGGTGTTTAAAAATAGGCCAAAGGAAGAATTTGGGATGACGCCGCTGGGACGGAGCCTGCGTCAGCCAGGGATGGGCACTGCCTCATTCCCTGCCCTGCCCAGCCTGTCCCGCTCCTGCTGAGGGCAGCCCTGGGACGTGGGTGCCCCTCCTCGGGGCACAACTGAGAAACACGTAGCAAAGCCAAAGTTCCAAGTTTTCATCCCAAACCACCCAGAAAAATGATAATCCTGCCATCTTGCCTTTCCTTTCTCCACCAGAACCAGGGATCACGTCAAATAACTGAATTTTTCTTTAATTTCACATGTTTATATATAAATTAATCCAAATTTTTTTTTTAATTTCAGATGTTTATATATAAATTAATACCTGTTTTGCACTATTTCTGCAGGAGGTGGAAGAGCAAACTGAGTTTAGGTGCTTTTGCTGTGCTGCCCCGGCGGTGATGCCACCGTGCCCATGAGGAAGCACCGGAGGGATACGATGGAAAAGGTGGATTGGGTCAGCAGGGCTGCCAGTGACAGACAGACAGACAGACGCCAGACTGTACCCAGTGGAAAGGCACCATTTGATGCCCTTTGAGAGCCAAATTTCCCCCCGTCCTGGCTCGGTTTTCAGGTCTCCTGTAAACCAAAGGGAAGTGATGCCCAGGGAAAGGGGGAGCAGTGAGTTCAGCCCATTAAAAATTAAAGTACAGGAAATGATTTCCATTGATTAACCATAAACATTTGCTGCTCTCCCTTTCTAAAACCCTTCTGTGCTTATTCGTCTGACCTTGGGCTTGTCGAGGGGCTGATGTCACACCTGTCCTCACAGTAGCAACCCCCTTGTACCCCCCTCTTCACTCAGTACCCTCCACTGCTTTGTGCCACAAGTTGTTACATCTCAAAGAGCAGGGAGGACCACGCAAAGAGTCCATCTCCCATCACTCTCTTTGGAATATCTTCCAGCTCTCCCCAAAGTTAAGCAACCCTGTCAAATCCCCTCTGTATTTCCCTCCCTTGGAGCAGCCACGCGCTCCCGTCACAACAAGCAACGAGAGCAGCACTAATTCCTCCTCTGCCAATGTAATTCCAGCTAATAAAATCCTTCTGATCTTTGGTGGGGATCACCCAGGGCTGAAACATCCAAGGAATTTGCTGTTGCAGCGCATCAGGAGCAGATGGGTCTGGATTGGGGATGGGTAAATGAGGAAGAGAGGCGTTTTTAGAGTCATAATTAATGTCAAAATCACTGCTGTCCTTCCTCTGAGCTTTGCAAAGCGATGCTGACCCTTACAGAGAGAAACAGCAGACTCAGACCCAGCAAAAACTCCCTATCTGAACTATGTCAGACATAGCTGCTGAGTGGTGGCAAATATTGCATGAGGACAGTCCCAAACTGTCCTTTGGCTTGAAGGCTGAAGTGCCACACACTGGCAGCAGGTCACGCACTGGTCTCCCACCAGTAAAAAGCTGAGGCAAAAGCTCCTTTTGCAGGCTGCCCAGGCCCCGAGGGAGGGTGGTTCCAGGTAGTGGGGAAGCAGCTGGGTTGTTTTTCACGGGCAGGCTGAGCGCAGGATCGATATCGCTTTAGTGGCTGGCAGCTGATGAGATCATGGCTAAATTAACGCGGGCAGGCAGCTCAGTTCCCAGAAAGGGGCTGAGGGAGGAAGGACATGGCTCCAGGGAGGGAGAACATCCCTCCTGCCATGCTCAGGGGCTGGAGGCCATCAACAGAGCAGCTCCAGGGCTGGTGGAGATGTGAGACCAAAGTGTTATGAGGGGAAAAGTGATGGAGAATTACAGGGCTGTGCAGGACATCTCTGCTTTAGCCTGGGGCAGCCCCAGTCCAGCTCTGAAGGTGACTTTGCCTTGAGTTTTGGACTGGAGACCTCCCAGGCTGCCCAGTTTTTACCTTGGCATGGCTGGTCCTGGCCTGAGCAGGACCCAAACCCCAGAGATGGACTGATCCTGCCACAGCCATCAGCAAACACCAGCTTAGCCCAAGTTTTGCTGCATAAAGTCGAGGGCATCCATTCCAATCCTCCATCCCCGGTACCACAGAGACCACCCAAAGCCTTTAATCCTGAGTTTAAACACCTTGGGTGATCACACTCCCTCAGCAAAGCATCCCCCAACACCTCCGGGAAGGTGGAAGCAGGAGAAACAATGATTCATGCCTGATTTTATCTGGAAAACCACCTGCAGGAGGACTGGTCCAGGGCTAGGAGGCTGAAACCACAATACACCCCAATACCTCGCCTTAAACGTTAGGCCCCACTGCCATCTTGTGGCAAATGCTTCCTGAAATAAAGCAAAAAAAAGGGGGGGAAATCCATTAAAGAGTTGCAGAGAAAGTTAGGCAGCCAAGAAGGATGAGTAAGTTACTGGGAACAGGGTGGGGAAACTCGTCTGTCTTAAATGATGCTGAGGCTGAGCCTACAGCACCGTGTCAGACTCAAAGTGGTGTGGAAAAACCCCGGGATGGCACGGCCCGAGCTGGATTTGGGGAGTTGAGGATACAACCACACAGAAAAAGTGGAATTGCCTGCAGGGCCAGAGCTTCAGGCACGGCTCTGGCGCAGCAAAGATTCAGTCACTATTCCAAAAACATTCTGGACTTCCCAAAGTCATTTCACGCCACCCTGGTTTTAAGGCGGCTTCTCGCCCCAAATAAGCAGGATTTAGCTGGAATTAGACACTGCACCTCAGAATGAAGGCAGGGAGCCACTGGAAGTTTCCGGGAGGATGATTTGAGGTGGGATTATGGCTCAGGTCCATCACTCTTGGGGCACAGAGCACCTCTGGGTGCTGGGGAGCCACCGATGAGCACCCCTGGGTGCAGGGACAGGCAGGGCTGATCCAGCTCTTAGGCCCGGCTTTGCCACACCTCAGCATTTACTTTGTGCATCGATCATCTGCAGTGCCTTTGCTTAGCAACTGGGGATCACTTTAGCAAAGTGCCTGGATTGCTGCATCATCCACGGATGGCTCCCACCCCGCCAGGAAAAACAAGGCCAAGCTGGTTTTCCTTCTTTGGGTTGCCATAAGGGACCAGCAAGTGCTGGATCAGACAGCCCCGAGGCCTGCTGTGATCCCAAACACTTCCTGGCTATGGGTGAAAGTGAGTGAAAACTCACTGACCATAAATAAATTAAGGAATCATTTACAAGAAGTGTGGCTCCTCTCTCAACTCAAATCTCTGCTGGCAGGAATGGATCAGGGACAACAGGGAGGAATTATTTTGACAACAGGCACAGAAAGTGGTTATTTTGAAAGAAAATCTAATTTACAGATTGAATGTGGATACATGGATAGCTTTATACACCTGGCCATCAACACAGCAATGCTTTCTGCCATTCAAATTTATATTTTCGTGTTATCAGGAGGAACGGCAGCATAAAAACACACTTCCAAACCAAAGATAACACATCCTTCAACACCCTTCTGTTTACACATCCCCTTTCTTTGGATCTCTGCAAGTCTTTGCAACTCTGACCTTGCTGCGCATGACAACACGCATTACAAGAGGCACAACGTATTTAAAACAAGCTCCATTCTCTGCTTTCAGCTGGGATTTATCCCTGTTTGAGTTCCTGTCATCCCACAGTTTGCTGCTTTCAACTCCTTGAAAGTTTTCCGTGGTGTTGGATACTACACACAAGCGTGCCCTAAACAAATCCAATTATATTGTCACTAACTACATCTTTATCTTCAGACGTGACAAAGCGTTTGGAGGTTGGTCTCAGGTAAAAAGGTTTCTGTTGGCATTCAGTTGAAAACAGACGGGTCTGAACATCCCCTTGGGGGTTTTACGGTCTGGAAGTTGCCTGTGGATTTTGGAAAAGAGGTGTTCCCCATCCTCAGCCTCGCAGGGAGCTGAGGACCTGTGGGATGGAGAGCTGGGATGCTGCTGGAGCACAGGCAGGAGGCTGCTGGAGGTACATGAGCTCCCCTATGAATAAATCAGCCGAGTGCTGTCAGCAGTTCTGAGATGCCAGAGCCAGAGAAAGCCCCGGGGACACTGAGGGGAGCTGGCACCAGCCAGAGCCATTCCTGCTTCCGGTCAGCACTGGGAGCGGGGAGAACTCGTCATGCTCCTGGCACAGGCCTCTGCAGCACAGCCCTGTGCTCCCCGATCCCAGGACAGCACCCTGGAACTGGAGCAGGGACCCAGACACTGCTAGGAAAGCACACCTTGATCTAACCCATCAAGGTGGGGAGGGATTTGGGGGAAAACAGGGGAAAAAGGGAGGTTGTGGTGCAGCATGCTCAGCACACCAAGGAGCCATCCGCCGCTCTCCCAGCAACGAGATGGGAGAAGAATTAAGCGGAATTAAAGGAAGAATTAAGAATTAAAATCCGAAAGCAGTCCCAGACTGGCTTGGTTACCATTGTCATGGCTACCACGAGCGAGGCTGAGGCAGGGGAGATGCCAGGGGACGGAGTTCCAGCCTGGAACTGCCCGCAGGCCCCACCAGGAGTTTTTCCTGCCCGCTGAAACACCATCTCTGGATGATGGGAACGGTGCAGGATGGGACAAATGACCTTCACAGCATCACATGGACACAGCTTTTCCTAGCGCTGCTCAACCTGGGAACAGCACGGGAAAGCCTCAGGCCAGGACTAAACCTTGCTAGAGCCATGAGCAGGTTTAACATCTTCGAAATAAGTGATTAAACAGGGTGGGGCCACTGGGTCCTTGCCCTCACCACAGGCACCAGGTCACTTGTCACCTTCCCTGTGGTAGGTGAGGCTCGGGATGATCACCGTCTCCAAAAAAACCAGCAGCAAAAGGAAAAGTTGGACATGGGTTTCTTCTCCATCCACAACACCTGGCCTCTGCCTTGGGCAGGGGGTGCAAAGGGATGTGCTGCCCCAGGGAAGGACGAGCGCACACGCTCTGCTCGCACTCACACACCTCCCTGGGCACAGCAGTTTGCTTCATTAAATCACCACAGGCAGGGAAAAGAATAATAATTAATTAAAGAAAGCCCAAAGCCAAGTGCTCCTCGTTTGAGCAATAGTCTCGTTAACGAGGGGCAGGGGACAGGTGAGGAGGAAAGGGCTGGAGTTTGGTCTGGGCACGTTTGGGAGTGGACTGAGGCGAGCGCTGTGGATTCACACCCACACACGCACAAATCCCGTCGGGAACGGCTCTGCTAAAACAAATCGCTGTGCACAGAGGACACGAGACCATGCCTCGCTCGAGAAGCAGCAGCCACAGCCTCTGCCCAAAGCAGGGTCACCACTGTGCTCACACACAACTTCTCCATCGCACTGAACACCCTCACAACTTCTCTATCACAGTCAGCCTCCCCTGGAGCCGGCACGGCACCACGCTCCCCAGTTTTCCCACATGTACTGAAGCAGGAGAATCCCCGAGACCCCGAGCTGAGCGATACAGACCTCATGCTCCCCCCCCAAACAAGCCCTCTGTAGGTGCCTGACACCGGCACAGGGGAACAGAATCATAGAATCCTTAGTGTGGCAAAAGTCCTCCAGGATCAGCGAGTCCCACCGGGATAACAGGAGGCAAAGCACCGCTGCAAAGCCCGCAGGTGGAGCAGCGTGGGCTCTGCTTTTTGGGGAGGATGGGGTGGGGAAAGGGGGGCCGGGGCAAGGGGCAGCACCTGCCCCAGGAACGGCGCTGCCGGGGGTGCTGGCGGCTCTCGAGCAGCCACCGAACAACTTCCCGGCCCCGCCGCAAACTTTTCCCAGCGCCGGGGAGGCACCGCCGCCCCCCCGCGCCCGGCCGAGCATCCCCCGGGAGCCGCAGCGGAGCCGCGGCGGGGAAGAGAACAGCGAAGCGAGGGAGGGAGGGAGGTCCGGGCTGTCCGATCCCTCGCAGGGCTCCTTCCCGGCGCCTCGGAGCCGCTCCACGCCCCGGGCACGGTCCGTGCCGGGCATCCCAGGCGGGGGGACGCGGTGTCCCGGCCGCCCCGCTCGGGAACGGGGTTCGTGGGAGGGGGGAAAAGGGGGTGCCGTCCCTACCTCTCGGCCTTGGTGAACTTGCGGAAAGCCTGGCGGAGGTCGTGGAAGGAGCGGTAGGTCTGCGGCTCGGCCGAGATGCCCTGCGCCCGGGTGGTGCGGGGCCCGATGTGCGGGCTGGGGGCCGGCAGCACGGACTGGCATTTGTGCAGCCGCCGCCGCAGCTCCTGGATCTCCTCGTCCTTCTCCCCCAGGCGCCGCTCCAGCTCCTTGATCCGCTCCTCCTTCAGCAGCAGCAGCTTAGTGAAGTCCCCTTCCAGCTCGGTCATTTTGGGGGTGCCGGGCCGGTCCCGCTCTCATGGAGCGGCTCCCGGGCAGGGGCAGGGGCGGGGGTGCGGCTGCGCCCGCCCCGGCTCAGGGCAGCGGCCCCGGCATCGCCCCTCGCCCGCCGGCCAGCGCCGAGCCGGCCGAACGGCGAGCGAAAACAGCCCCGGCACCAGCGGCAAACAAGGGAAAAGGCGGGGGGGGAAGGACAAGAAAAGGGGAAAGAGCTCTTGTGCCACTCTGCGAGGCTGGGATCCTGGAAATAGCAACAATTACCATGTGATCGCAGGGTGACGCAGCTCCTTGTAACTGGAGCCGAAGACCTGGGATTCAAACAGGAACACTTCATAAATATTAAATTGCCTTCTGCTAATGAGCCACGTGGAGCCGCCCCCCGGCCCGCCCGGCCCGGCCCCCGGCAGCTCAGCATCCCCGGCAGCTCAGCATCCCATTCCTCCCCCTCCGGGAACTCAGCATCCCATTCCTTCCCCACTGGGAACTCAGCACTCCGGCTCTCCATCCCGGGAGCTCTGCATCCCATCCCGCCCCTCAAGGAGCTCAGCGTCCCACCTCTGTCCTCACCCCACATTCCAGGCTGCGTTACCCTCAGCATTCCCCTGTTGGTCTCTCCTGGGTACCCGCCTTGGCAGGGCACCTGGGCACCTTACACGCCTCCGTCCGTCCTTCCCTGCCCAGATTACCCCGTGTACCTCATGGCTGGGGCACCCCACATCCCACCCCTCTCGCTTACCTGCACCCCTCCCCATCAGGTTTCCTTGCTCCCTGCCCTCCTCCAGGTGCCCCCCTGGCTGCCTCCCCCTCCCTGCCCTCCAGGTCACCCTCCCGCACACGGCAGCCAATCCCCACCGCCCCGTGGGACACGCAGCTTCCCAGACACCCGGTGTCCCTCATCCCACCATGCGCGGACAGCCTGCACCCCACGCCCTGAGGGAGCGGAGCCCATCCCCAGACGCCGGGGACCTGCTGGCACCTGAGGGGGGAGGCAGCCGGACTGCTTTGCCAGCATGTCCAGGGAGGGAGGAACTCATCCTTCCTGGACTTATTTGGAAGAGCCCATCACGCACATGAATTTTTAATGCCGGCTGGCAAAGGGCACCATCAGCTCCCTTATCACATTTCCCTCCCAAACCACTCATGTTTCCAACGAGGGATTTCAGGAGCCCCTTGCTGCAGGCAAAAAAAGGGAGGGGGTTTTTCCCCAGCCCCCACAGCCAGGCCTCGGGCACTCAGGGCACCCAGGAACCTCTCAGGGTCCACATCCCAACCCATGGAATCTTGTGCCGAAGCTTTAGGGACAGACTCTCTTGTCTGCTAGGGCAAGGCAAGGAGAGGGCAAAGCATCTGAGCTGGAGGACAAGGCTGTACCAATTAAATTAAGGTGGAAACATCAATTAGCAGTCTCTCTTTCCTTTAAGGAGTTGGGGGTGGCGGGTGTTTTTGCACTCTTGTGTCTGTGCCTCCAGCCTTTCACCCGTGGTTGAAAACCTCCGGGCTCGGAGCTGCCCCATCCTCAGACTGGGAGCATCCCTGCGGCCAAGGGGTCAGGCAGTCCTGGGGGGGAGGGGTACTAATTAACAATTATTAATAAAAATTGCGTTGGGCTTTATTGGCAGGCAGAGAGCGCCACCTCGTGGGCGACACGACGGAGCAGAGCAGGGCCGAGATTTCGGGACAGCTCGGCCCTTCCCGGGAGCTCGGGAAGGGAAAGGGGGCTGCTCAAACAGCCGTGGGAGCGCCCCGCTCCGCTGTCCGGGATGCGGGGGGATCCCCACACGCTCCCATCAAGACAAGGTCTCCAGGAGCGGAACGCAGGGGCTGCCCCGTGCCCAGTCCGGCCACTTCCAGCCGCTTTGGGCACGTGCGGTCCCATGGCAAAGCCCGGGGCTGTGTCACAAAGGGGGCTCACGGTGCCCAGGGCCCATTGTGACACCGGGGTGTCACAGTGCCACGGGGCCATTGTGACACAGAGACGCCTTCTGATGGCACCACGGCCCGTGTGGCACTGCGGGGCCCGGGGTGTTTCAGGAGCATGCGGGGCTGTGCCCTCCAGCAGCGCAGAGCACCGCGCTCCGGAGGCTGCAGCTCCCCGGGATAGCTGCCAGAGATACTCATGGAGAAGGGGAACCTCGGCCCTCAGCCTTCCGAGAGGCACCTGCTGAAGGATGCGGCTGCAGAGAGAGGCGGGGATGGGGCCGGCACCGGCCCAAGGCAGCCGCCTCCATCCCACACCTCCCGCGTCTCTTTCTCCTCTCGCATCCAGGTGCAGCAGCCCCAGCCGCGGGGCTGCCCGAGCTCGGCTCCATCCCTCCGTCGGGACAGGTCCTCACGGCATTCCCGCCTCCAGGAGCAGCAGCCCCAGCGTTCGGCTCCATCCCTCCGTCAGGACAGGCCCTCACGGCATTCCCGCCTCCAGGAGCAGCAGCCCCAGCGTTCGGCTCCATCCCTCCGTCAGGACAGGCCCTCACGGCATTCCCGCCTCCAGGAGCGCCACCCCCACCGTCCGGCTCCANGACAGGCCCTCACGGCATCCCCGCCTCCAGGAGCAGCAGCCCCAGCGTTCGGCTCCATCCCTCCGTCAGGACAGGCCCTCACGGCATTCCCGCCTCCAGCAGAGCGCCGGGAGCCATCCCAGCTCGGCCAAGCTGCCGCGGGCACAGGGGCCGCGCTCCAGCGTCTCCAGTCCCGTCCCGGTGCCGCCGCCGGGCAACACCGCGGCCCGCGGGCAGTGCCGGCGCCTGAGGAGCTGCGTGGCCTGCTCGGGCAAGGCCACGCCGGAGAACCCCTCAGCAGTGCCCTCCACACCCCCCACCCCTGCCTCAACCGAGACAGAACCGCCCTTCGCCCACCAGCTCACCCAGACAGAGGCCCCCACACCAGAGCACTCAGGTGCTGCCGAACGCGTGGATCGAGCCACACAGACCGAGACCCCGACCCAAAAGCAGCGGAATTCACGTGTCCCGCAGCTCGTGGATCGGGAGACGCAGACAGAGCCCCCGGTGCTGCCCCCAAGCAGAGCCCCAGCCCCGCCCGGAGGCCCGGGGCGCCGGCAGCGGCTCTCCCTGTTCCGCAGGCTGCTCCGGGCGTGCCGCGGCTCCTGCACCGGGGCACAGCCCGAGCAGCTCGGGGCCACCGCCAGCTGGGTCCCTGGGGACAGCTGCGGCCCCAAACGGGCACAGCATCCCCAGGGAGCGGCACAGAGACGCACGGCAGGGGTCGGGGGTTTGACGGTGCGCCAGGAATCCACCGAGGGCACCGACTGGCCTCCGTACTCCTGGCCGTGGCTCGTTGAGACCAGTCTGTGATTCGCCACGGATGCCAAATAAAGGATTCCCACCCTAATGGTGCTCCTCTCTGCCTGCTCCATCGGGAGGAAAACTCCTGTAGGAATGGTTGGCTGGCTCCAAACAACCAGCTGGGAAGTGTGTGGGGGAACAGGGCGAGCTCTTAGGTGGGACTGACACTGTTCCCCCCAACCCCCCGAGCCTTAGTCAGCCTCGGGTCATACCAGAATGGTGGTGACCAACCCCCAACAGTCACAATTGGAGAAGACCAGAACCAAAATCATCAGGAAGACAGAGAAAATTCCAGCCTAAAACAGGAATAACATCTCCCTTCAGCCAAAGGAGGGACAAAGTCATCAAGGAAGGAAAACACCATGCGAGGGTGATTCCCCTCGGGAGCAAGCACGGTTGGCTCCTGAGGAGGGATCTCTGCCTCTCTCCTCTAAACCTGGCACGGTGGAACCTGTCACAGGGACAGGAACTCAATCTGGAAGGCCATTCCTGAATTCCTCTTGTCAAAGTGTCTTGGATGAGTAGGAAAAAAGCATCAGCAGTGAAAATGAACATCTGGCAAAACAGCTGGGTGGAAGGAGAAAGGCCCAGGGTGGAAAACACCTGGATGGGGCAGGTGTGGCCTCGGGTAGAGATAGGAAATGCCGGAACCACCCTGGATCCTCACCTGGGCCTCCTGGTTCCTCCCCTCAGCCTCAGGAGGGGGAAAATGAGGATCCCTCACAGCTGGCTGGGAGCAAAGCAGAGCAGATTCAGCTGTCTCTGAGGGAGATGAGGGTGGGCAAATCCCTTGGGGAAGGGAAGCCTTCACCCCACATAGGTGTCGAGCACAGATACTCATCCCAGCATGTTTTGTAATTAAGGCTTTAATGAAGCTTTTAATTAAGTTAAATAAATACTGATGGTTCAAGACAACCAGGTTTTGGAGTCACAGAATAGTTAGAGTTGTAACTACTTCCTTTATGCTGGAGAGTTCATGGCAGAGTGGCAATCTCTTTTTTTAAGGCAAGTGAAGGTTTTGGAGGTGGGGATGTTTTTTTAACCTCTTTGGTAGGGAAGGAAGAAAGATTCTCTTATCAATACAGTTCCTTATTTTCTATTTGTGTATGTAATTATGGTCTTGGGAACTCTTTGCTCCACAGAAAGGAGCAGCTTTAGGTAGTTTTTTTCATTTTAAAGGCAGAATGATCATTTCCTGGTGTGTTTTAATTACTTCTGAAATGCTTCAAAGCTTCATTTTGGGATTTTTACTTTCATTGGGCAAGTTCTCTCAGGGTTTTCTTGGTCCTTTTTGTGTGTGTAGGGTAGTGGGTTGGTTGTTTTTCATCACTTATTTTACAGACTTTATGTTTTTCCCAGGAGAACATTAACTTGTGTAGAAACAAAATTAGGGTGAAGAATATCTTCATCTGGGGATAAAAATACTTCCCTGGGAATGAGACAGCATGAGTTTGTATTATTTATTTAACAATTCCAGGTGCACAATCATCACTTTCATCCAGGTTTTTTAAGTGATAGAGGAGCCCTTTTCTCAAAATGCAGTCACCTGGGGCAGTTTCATGTTCTCTTATCAATGAAACTCTCTATTTTCTGTTTATAAATGTAATTATGGATATGAGAGTCTTCTGTCTATTTAAATATGAAGACTTGTGGCCTTTCTCCCAGGATACCCAGTCAGGACAGGAGGATCCCCTTTTGTCAAAACCTGAGGCAGTTTCAAATCCCTGGGGATACTCATGCTGCTGCCATTCCCAAACCTCTGTCCTTCCTGAATGAGGAAAGAAAAGGGATCTCTATCAGGCAGCCCTTTGGAGAGAGCTCCAAGATGCAGTTTTTGCAGTTTCTGCCCTACAGCAATCCCACACGCATCAGAAGAAGCAGGCAACTTTCCCCAAAGAAGATTTAAAAACTGGCCGAACACTTCTTTGAACTGGGACTGTGTAGTTCCGTGTTTTTACCCCAGGAACACCACTTTTGGTGTGAGTTGTTTCGCAGCGCCAGGGGCCAGCAGCACAGAGAGGAAACTCCAAGGATGCTGTGAGTTAAGGATAATTACGTATTTTCTGTGAATTAAACCAACAGCTATGCCCTTGCCCTCAGCCCCACACTCTGATGGTCTCTCCAGCCCTCACCATATTACTGGACCCTAACTGGAGACACTGGGCTGTGATTCTGTTTTGGGAAGAACTTTCACTTGAAGAAAATCCAATTTCTGGATTTCTGGAGTCCCAAGCTGCCTCCCCACCCTGGCACTCTGGGGTTGAAGTGTGGGAGCAGTCTAGCACGTGGTCATTATTAATATCCCAGCTGGCTTGGGCTGCACAGAAGGGAAAACACACTCAGTAGAACATACTCAGTAATCTACTTTGGGTCTACATGAAGGGCTGCATCGATATGTTTTTATATATAATATGGAGATGGCACTAAGAACAGCCAGGGCCTTGACTCGGTGAGCTCACTGACAGCCTCAGCGAGTCACCAAGGAGCATCCCCACTCCACAAGCAGCAACTGCTGCAGCTGCAGGGTCAGCTGCTGGAAGGCCAGAATCACAGAGCAAGAGGCCCTGGAAGCCTGTGGGGTCACAGCCTCCCTGTGGCCCTACACCGAGCGACAGCCACGCTCCGCATCCATCGGCCCTTCCCGGAGCGCTCCCCGCGCGGGGGCTGGGTTCAGCCCGAAGCAGCTGCGATAAGCACAGAGATAAAACAGCCGGCAACGAAGCGCCAGCACGGCACTGAGAAGCCTCCGCAAGGAGGCCGAGAAAGCCGGGAGAGGGCACGGAACAGCGGGATGAAGTTCCGCAGCCCCACCGTGTCCTGCCTCCCTGTCCCGGCTGGGAGCCTGCACATGTCCCGCTGTCCTGCCAGGCTGGCACAGCGGGCCCACAGGCAGCGCCCGAGGGATGCCCAGGGCCAGCAGGAGGAGCGGCTGGAAGCAGAGGGACAGGGACTCTCCGAGGCACAGGAGCAGCGACATCCCGCTCCTCTCTGTGCCCGCCAGGATGCCCGGAGAGCCCGGCCAGGAGCAGGGAAACTCAGCAGCTCGGCAAGGCACGGAGCGGGAGATGCAGAATGAGAGCAGGGCAGGCGAATTTTTGTATCCCGCTCTCCGTGGATCAAGCGGCACAGAGGGAGGTTCTGGAGCCGGCCCCAGCCCCGACTCCGCCCCGCCCCAGCACCGCTGCCCGGGCTGAGCTCTGGACAGCCCCGTTTTTCAGGGATAAACCCACCCCAGCCCTCCCCGGCATTAACACCGCGCTGTTAATTTAGGGACGGTCGCAGTTACTGGTGAGGACGCGATGGTTGTAGCCCGGGCAGCTCCTGCAAGTGCTGGGGAAGAGATTTCCAACCCCCTCATCATTGGTGCCTTTTACTAGTGCACGTTTTTAGCTTTTAAGCCTGACCCAGTGAGGTCCCCGTGAGTTTATCCAAGGAAAGGGCACGATCCCATCCGTAAGGAGGGGGTCCCAGAATGTCCTGAAGGATTGAGCCCTCCCTTCCCACAACTCGCTCCCAGCGGAGGGTGAACATCGACAGCCACGACTCAGCACGTTCAGAGGAGGCAAAACACAAAGTGCTGCTGGAAATAACCGCTCGGCTCCGGCCAGCGCTGCCAGAGCTCGTTCCCTGGCTCCCCGCGGCTGCTCTGTTACGAGGCACTATAGAGAACAGTTTACAGCCAGCAGATATGTAAAATATGCCAGCTATTGAACCCGGGAAGGCTCAGCGCCTTCATTTCTCGTCCCAGCTCGCTCTAATAAAGGCAGCTCACTCTGCAAGCCCAAAGCACGCAGACATTACTCAGGCTGGGGCCGTAATTATCCCTCTGGAAGCCGTGCCAGCTTTCCTTTGGTGTAACTTTAACAGAGTATCAAAGGTGATGCTGGATTTTTATAAAATCAATACCGTACCTTTTACTCCGCCTCTGCAACCCCCACCATTCTCTCTTTCAGACTGGCTTTTGCAAGCAAAGAGCCTCTGCAGCAGCAGCAGAGTGGACTCGAGGTTGCAGCACTGTGTGATTTGGAGGAGCTGGATGGAGGCAGTAATCCCCACCATGTTAAAAACCAAAATAGTCTGTTATTTATGACTTGCTTAAATAGTGGCAGAAGTCTCAACCAATTTCCCCCCCATCTCTTAACATCAGCTGTTTCATGGCAGCTTCCTAAGGGATGGAGCTGCCTTATGGACACAGGAGATTTCAATGGGAGAGCATTTTAAGACCACAAAAAGGAAGGATTAATTTTGTGCTGTTTCTTTCTTCGATGATCATTTTAGTCCCTATTTCACTGGGTAATTTAATAAACTGTGTCACCTCCTCAGTGTCTAATTTACTGACAGATATGAGCCTTTTCACCACGGAGTAATTCCCTAAATGGGAACAAAGATATTTATATTAAAAAAATCAGTGTTCCAAATCCCTTTGGAGATGATGCCATGAAGCACCCAGTGTGCTGAGTTCCTCCTGAGCTTGTCACAGAATTTCTTGCTGCCTGACACCTTTGAAAAGTGCCTTGGAGTTGGCTTGGGGCACAAGCAGCGTGGGGATGTGCTACATGTGTGTCCTACAACATCCCAGCCCTGCAGCTACAGAAGTGTGCAAGAAATCCACTTCTCCTTTGGATCACAGAAAGCTCCTGGTGATGCTGCTCAGGCATTTCCATGGAATCCCAGAATGGTTTGGCTTGGAAGGGAGACCTTAAAGATCATCTGGTTCTAACCCCACTGCCACTGGGGAAACTGGGTTGAATTCACTCTCTGCTGTTAATTATAACCCATCAAACCTTCCAGCACAATGACACTGCACGTGCAGTAAGGGGAAATTATTCCAGTCACCCAAATCTAGGATTTTTTTCTTGTGAAATTTCATGAGTTCACAGAGCCCCTCTGCTCTGGAGCCAGGCTGCCAGAGAAGCTGTGGCTGCCCCTGGATCCCTGGAAGTATCCAAGGCCAGACTGGATGGGGCTTGGAGCAGCCTGGGACAGTGGAAGGTGTCCCTGCCCATGGCATGGGATGAGCTTTAGGGTTCCTTCCAACCCAAACCATTCTAGGATTATATAAAATACTGTTATATCCCACATTAAATATTTTTCTTGCAGCAATAAGCTGGAAATATTCCCTTATATCCTCATCTTTCTTGCTGGCATTTTTTCTCACTGCTGCTTATGACACCGCTCTGGAAATGGTCCCACAGCTTCAACTTCTTCCCCTATTAATATAAATTAAAATAATCCTGCAAATGTCGCAAGCAGGATGTCATTTTCCTTAAGGAAAACGAGGAAGCTAAAAACGTCCCTTTTGCTACAAGGGTATCATCACATCCATGCTCTCACCACAACCGCTCCACAGCATCAGAGGCTGGTGGGGAAAAAAAAAAAGCCCCTCCAGCAGCTCCCAGGATAGCAGGGATTTCATTCTGGTTTTATCCAGCCCCATCCCCCAGACTCCACCTGGGCTCTGGCATGTTTTAGATAAATATTATGAACTCCCCTTTGGAGGCACTTCCACAACTGGACACTCTGCAAAGAGTTTTCTTTTTAATAAAGAGGGGGAAAAAAATAAACTTTACAAGTGGGACCTGTTGGGGCTGCAAAAATCCAGCAGCCGAATTTAGACGGTCTCAACATCTACGCCTGAATTCCTGCTGGGGTTGTTTTTCCCCGTCTCTGCTATCCCAGAAGAATTTCCCACTCTGCATTTGTGGTTCTTAAGGCTGTATCCTCCCTCCCACTCAGCATGGGGTGATTTTTGTAAAAATGGTGAACGTGAACAAAAACTGAGAGTTTTATCATAACTCCATTAAAAAGAAAATCACTTTCTACCAGAATTAAAACAGATGATTGCCACATAAAAACTTCCTTTTTTGTCATCTCCCATCACTTGATCTTATTACGAATTTAAGCAAATACTTTTCTGAACTATGTATTTTTTAAAATATGCAATTTTACTGTATTTATTATTATACATTAAAAAAAATATTAAAATCTTTAGGCAGTTGTAAATCAATAATGAAAATGGTTCCGCCTTTCAGGAAAAACTCATCCCCCAGAGCGTTTCCCGTCTGCAGCCGTGGAACAAAGCCCTGCCACCCCTCCTGCCCCTGACGGCAGCGGTGGCAGGGGTGACATCCAGCAGCACAGCACAGCTGTGGCAGCCACCTGGCCAGCCACAAATCCACTCAGCCTCCCACTGTCCATTCCCAGACAGAAATGCTCCTGGAAAATGCTCAGCGTCTTATCTGGGACTGATCTAAAAAGCTTCCTGCTCCTCGCAGTCGTGTCCGGTGCCAAAATTGGGTGACAACTGATGGATATCTTGGGAAGGCGATGCCACTAAAGGCTGCTCCTCCTCAGCACCCTCCACACTTACTTTGGATCAGCTCCAAGAGCAGCCTGGCTGTGGCTGGGGATGTTTGGCGTGGCGGGATTTGAGGTACAGCCCAGCTTTTCCATCCTCAGGCCTGCTTGTGTCCTGCCTTTGGAGGCAGAGCTTGGAGGTGACCATCAGGAAGAAACTGACATGTCCAGAGAGGCTCTGGAAAATCAGGAGGGTGACAAAGCGGTTGGGAAAGGACCATGGAAAAGGCCCCCATTCCGTTTTGCTGGGAAGGGAACGTTGAGCAGGAGTAACTCCGAGTGTGAGCTGGGCCCGAGAGCAGCTCCATGGGATCCGTATGGAGATGTCAGCCCTGACCGACTGTGAGGAAAGCAGCAACCTCCACGCACAGCTGTGAACTCCAGGGAGATTTTCCCACAAGTGGCTCTTGCCCTGCGTCCTTCTGATCCAAAAACCCCCTCAGGAGCCACTTTCCTGAAGTGGCAGCACGTGCAGTCGCTCTGCTCTGGCATCTCCCAGCAATCCCAGCAGGCTCCGCTGGAAGCACTGGGAAAGGGGCCCCGGCACGGTCTGGGAGCGCCAGGGCTGTCCCCGAGGATGGGGATCCCCCACTGCTCAGGGCTGCTCTCCCAGGGGACTTTTCACCCACCAGTGAGGCTATTTTTAAACCCTATTCCTGATTGTGCTGCTGCAGCCCAACTCCTGCACACCCCAGTCGTTGACTCCGTTATTTTGGTTGTTATTCCTTTATTCCTTGGCTCACATCCTGCTTTTCTAGGGCACCACATGAACTCCAACTGCTTCACAGGGACACTGAGAATATTTGACTTTCCAAGCCTGGCCAGTGCCCTGGGACATCCCTATCACGTGCTGGTCTGTGAAGACTCCTCAACTTTTACATCTTTATATCAATATTTAGGTGTTGGAGCTGAACTGTTTATTTCATTTTCCTCCAGCAAAGCTTGCATCCTCCGAGAACATCCTGTAGCTTCCCAGCCTTTATTTGGATTTCCACAGCATTTTAACAATAGTAACGTAATTTCCCAGCAGAGCCGTTAACATCAGGCTCCGTGAGAAATGAATATACTAAATATCAATGTTCTTTTCCTCTTCAATTTTGCCTTGTTTGGCAGCTATTTTTACCTCGATTCCCTTGAGGACTCTCTGCTTTCTAAATACATTTTCTGTTTAAAATCCCCAGCAATGTTCAGCTTCCGTGACTTTTGCTTTTGGAAGGGACTGAGCAGAGAAACCATTCCAAGATGATCCTCAGCTCCTGGAGGCTCTCCCAACACAGGTGTCCAGGTTCAGGTTCCTTAAAAATAGAATTTTCATGATTAAATCCTTTTTTACTCAGGATTTTTTACCCTGTTCTGCTCACCATGTGTTCGTAACTGTTGGGGGGCAGGGGGGTAATTAAGTGAAAACCCCGCAGATCTTCAAAGACACCATGAAAGCTCCAGCTTAAAAGTTCAGTGAACAGTGACTGTAGCAGTAAAACCTGGTGTATTTCAGGTGAAACAGGTGAAACATAATGAAATTCATCTCAGGAGGTATGAATCCATCAGGGATACACACAGTTGGGGAATTGTTTGGCGGGGGGTTTAATCTAGGATATATTTACGGTGAAAAATGATGAATTCTTGATGCTACTGAACTATTACTGAAACCTCTTGCATATATACAGTAGGAAATTGCTGCAGGCTGGGTTTAGAAGCAGTTTTTGTCTGTCTTTTGGGGGGATTTTATTACTTTTTACCTGAAGCCAAAGCTGTATTTATGACCTTTTATATACTTTCTGTCACAGCTGAAAGCACCAGCTCAGTCAGAGATCCCTGACACCAAGGGAGCATCTGCGTAACCCAGTGAGCAAAACCAACAAAACCAGCTGCCTTTTGGAAAAACCCAAATTAGTATTTCTCCTCTGCTTGGTTTGTTCTGCGTTTGAGCATTTTCTGCATCACTTGCTCCCTCCTCACACTGGAGCCTGGGAACAGCCAGGTAAGCACACTCTGCTCCCAGGAACCACCTTATCCAGCAGCTAAGGGACAATTCCAACCACTTTGGAAAGGGAAAGGACGGAGGATTGCTCTTCAGAGTCACTCAGAGTCACTTCAGAGTCACTGCACCCAGGTAAAGTTGTGTTGATGAAGAAAGGAAACACCGAGGTGACAGAGCCAGCTGTATTATTTTCAAAGCTTTGTTTTCCTGCCTTCCCAAGCTCATTCCCACAGGCAGAGCTGGTCCCAATGCCTGGTGTTCCTGGAAAAGCTGCTGGCAGCTCACCTGGAGGGGTTTTACAGCCAGCCTTGCATGACTGCTCAAGGCTGGGGACAAAACCTCTCCATGCCCCTCTCCACTGAAGTCAGGACCTGTGAAAAGCAATTTCCAAGATGCACAAAGCAGAGTCCAACGTGACTTTGGATGTGTGGGAGGCATTTCTCCTATCCTAACTGGGTTCGTGCCATTTTCAATATATATTTTTATTTTCCTACAGCACGAGAAGTTCTGTCACGTCTCAGTTTGAAGCCTGGGAAGCAACACTGGGTGCATCCACATTCAGTCTTTTTTAAGAGTTATTTCAGCAATCCCACATGTGCCAGCCATCCTCCTTGGGAACACGGCACCCTTGTCCAGAGTCCCAAAGCCTGGGCAGCAGGAATTCTCTGGCAAGGCTGGACAAGCAGCTCTGATTCATCCTGTGACCTTCTCACACCAGAATTGACTCATGCAGGCCATGAATGGGACAAAACCTTGACTCTTGTCTCCTCCAGAGGTCCCTTTGGATGCTCTCAAGTCTCAGTTTTCATGAACACCAACATTAGGAGAGGCCTGCCCAGCTCAGAGAGCCCCACCCTGCTCCAAAATCTCAGAGATATTCTGATTGCTTTCTAGTCCAGCTGAATGTATTCCATTTAAACCTCACTGCTTGATAAACTGCCAAAAAAATCGGAGGTCCCAGGGAGGATATTTATTTACAATTCAGAACTTATGCATGCATTGCACAGCATCTGAAGGCTTTTTTTCTCCCAAACATACAAATCAGGAATTAAAATATTTGGAAAGTGCCATTTCTAGCCAATGCCCAGGGCTGTGTGTTATCTCACAGTCGTAATTTGTTGCTGTGTGCTGGAGAGGCTTCAGCAATTTCCAGCTGCACGAAGCTTTGGGAGAAGTTTGGCTGCTTTCAAAGCAGGGGAAATAAAAGCAGAATATGACCCAAGTGTTGCTAGCAAGGTTTGCCAGGAAGGGTAGCCATCTCCTTTCCAACATCTCCAGCAGAAAGCTGGGCTGGAGCTGCCTGAGAAGCCATTTTTGCCAGTAGGAAAATGACACCTTGCCAGAGCTCAAAGAAAAGACAGACCTTCAGGGCAAGTCGAGTCCAGGATGGTGGCACTGCTCTCAGCAAGAGAGGCCAGGAGATCTTGGAGGGCAGATGGCATTTTTATATATTTTAGTTTTTCCAGCAAGACCATCCCAAGCCACCCCATCCACAGCAGGAATGTGATGTGATGAGAAGAGCAAGGATCACTCAGAAAGGAGAAGGTGCCTCCAACGCCGCCTACACCAGAGCTTATCTAAAAGATTGAGAAGAAATTCCTCCTTGTGAGGGTGGGGAGGCCCTGGCACAGGGTGCCCAGAGAAGCTGTGGCTGCCCCTGGATCCCTGGCAGTGTCCAAGGCCAGGCTGGACACTGGGGCTTGGAGCAGCCTGGGATAGTGGAAGGTGTCCCTGCCCATGGCAGGGGGTGGCACTGGATGGGCTTTAAGGTCCCTTCCAGCCCAAACCATTCTGGGATTCTGCTAGGGACTGGTGGTGTCAGTTTTTATTTAAAGAAACCCCATTTTCACCAGGCATGGAAACATTTGAAGGTTCAAGTCTGGCCACAGCTGAAAAGGGTTTGTTTAAAAACATTCCCTGCAAAAGGAGTGTATTTCCCATCCCTGCCTCTGCAGGGCAGCTCAGAGGAGGGTGCTGGCAGAGCTCCTTTGGAGCAGCAAACCGCAACACCCCAAAAGCTGCCAGGGTCCAAGATTCATTTAAAAAATAATCAAAATAAAATAAACACTTGAAAGGACAAAAGATACCCCTTACACCTATGCTGAAGTGACACAGGTCTGCTTAAACTGCTGTTTTACTATTTTTCCATTCTCTTCTATTAAATATTGACTCTGTTCGTGGTTAGGAGTCACACATCCCAAGCTAAACACGACTGCCCTGCATCACAGACCCTTTTTTGTTCACATTTGGCCTCACGGGGCGAGATCCAGCCCTGCCACCCACCTGAATTTAGGACAGCTTTGCAGCCCCCCTGAACTCCAACAGCAGGAATTTGCTGGCTGGATCCAAACCCAAACCCTCAGGGAAGTTCACGTTTAGCCCAGGCAGAGGGGCCAAGCCTCACGATTTGAGCCTGAACTGCTTTTTGCAGCCTGCTGGAGGAGGAATGAGCCCCCTGCCTCTGAGCCGGGGTCCAGCAAGGTCCCCTGCCCCAGAACCTGGCTCTGCACCGGCCCCTGCCACGACAACTCCGACCCTTCCAGCGCAAGGCCACCCATGACCAAACTCAAAGCCAGCAAACAGACCACCCACCAACCCGCTGGGGAAAGGAGAGGGGGAAAAGAACAAGGCTTAGGGAACTTTTTTAAGAAATCCAGCCTTGGACAGCACTATTTTGGGTTCTGAGCACTTTGAGGCTGCTGGAGCAGAGGTGTGGAAGTCTCCACCATGAGATGTCTGTACTTAGGGGGGCAGTGGGGCACTTAACACCCACTTTGGCACCTCTGCAGTTTGTGTAGGTGAGTAATTCTCCCTGTACCTACAAGCTGGAGGAGCTGAGCACCCATTCCCAGCTTGGGACTTTCCTTTCCAAGGAATGCTCAGCACCCACTGGTTGTTTCTCAGGTTCTTTGGGTCACAGGAGCCTTCTTTAATTCCTTTTGCAGTTTCCCATATCCACCCTCCCACACTTCATCCCTAAGGTGATTTGGGATAGGCCGCACATTCCTGATCCTCTCCATGGCACCTCTGCCTGAGCAAGAACAAAGTTAACCCTGATTTGCTTTTCCTGCCACAGGGAAAGTCAGGGACAGGGACTTCTGACAAGGGCATGGAGTGACAGGACAAGAAATGGCTTCAAAGTGCCAGAGGGCAGGGACAGATGGGATATTGGGAAGGAATTGTTCCCTGGGAGGGTGGAGAGGCCCTGGCACAGGGGGCCCAGAGCAGCTGTGGCTGCCCCTGGATCCCTGGCAGTGCCCAAGGCCAGGCTGGACACTGGGGCTTGGAGCAGCCTGGGATAGTGGAAGGTGTCCCTGCCATGGCAGGGGTGGCACTGGATGGGCTTTGAGGTCCCTTCCAACCCAACCCATTCTGTGATCCAATTTCTCGATGAATTCATAAACCAGGGGCTTACAAAGCCCACTCAGGACATCAAAGCCTATCCCAGCCACTATTTCATCCCTGAATCCCTTGGAAAGGTTCTGGACCAGTTTTATAAACTTCTGTACTCGATGCCTTAATGACACCAGGATGTCCCAAGTGCTTTTCTGCCATCCCACAGGATGATAAAACATACCTGTAGTGGTTTGATCACATCTATATCACTTTGTGAGATAAGAATTAGAAGAAACACAAAGCAGGCCTAAAACTTTAAAGAATATAAAGAAGTTTATTACTACCAGAGTTAAAAGTAACAAGAAATAAGAAGTTAAAGCAAAACCCTCTTCCCTCCAGCACTCCCCAAGCAAAAACTCCTTCCCCCCTCCCTTTTCTCCCTCCAGCACTCCCCCCTCCTTTACCACCTCTCACAAAGGGTAACAATTTTGGTCAGTGTTGCTCCTTAAAAGTCTCTTTCTTATGCTTAGGGAAAAGGGTTCCCCTCTGCTATGCCGTGGAAATCCTTCACAACTCAGTAGTCCGCCCGGAAACCATCTACTGATGTGAAATATCTCTCCCATGAAAATTCCACAGTGTATTCATACTGCAATCATGGGCCATCACATGGGGTTACAAGTCCTTTTAAAGATGAATTCTTCCAGCCCAAACACAAAGGTTCTTTGCTTCCAGTCTCTTTTAAACATGAATTATTCCAGCTTAAACACAAGGGCTTTTCTGCTTCTTCACAAACCTCTAAAAGCTGCTTCACAACTACATGGCCTGGCATAGGCATTCTCTTACATCTTCACAGGCTGCAACTTGAATTCTCACTGGCACGGATTTTCATCTCCCCATACTTTAAAATGATTTAAGGAGTTCAGTCCTCCGCAGCTGCTGGAAGGGGTTTTAAGATTCGCGCTGGAACGCACACACCCTTTACTCCCGCCGCCATCTCAGCGTCGTCCCACGTGCCTGACTTTCTCTTTCTCCCTGACCGTGCAGCCGCCGTGTTCTTCTCCCTCACGTCTTTCCCCACGGGCTGCGCTGCTGTTCAGTTCGGTGCGAGCTGTGCAGGCTGGAAAAGGAGGCTCCGCTGGTCCCGCTGGGTCTGCGCGGGCTGCAGGAGGGGGAGAGGAGGCTCCCCTGGGCTGCAGGAAGTGGGAGGGGAGGCCCCTCCGGATTTCTCCAGCAGCCAAGATGGATGAATTCGGCTGTGGGACAGTCCATGGGTAGTTTAGCTGCCCGCAGCTCTGGGGGAAGGGAGAGGGGTGAGGGGTAGGCAGGAGCCCAGGCCGGGCCCAGAAGCCCCCACTTCTCCCTCAGGAGATCGGGAACAAGAGAGGAACTTCCCGCTCTTGCACGGGGTTTAAATATGCAAAATTCACAAAAGCGCATTGGCTTAAAAGTTTGTCAATCAACTCAGTTTCAACCCGTTACAGCACCTGAACTCAGTGTGCTGCAGAAGCACTTCTCAGAAGCAAGTTATTGCAGATAGAAAGGCGTGAGTCGTGAGCACACAGCCACCCCTTTAGGAGTGAAGTGGGAAATATTCCACAGATGCCTGCATCCACCAGGCTGACACAGGAGTTATGGAACGCGCTTTGATGAAAGACACAAGTGGAAAAAAGCAAAAGCCACATGGAAGGAAACAACTCACAAACTATTTGCTCTTGCCTGCCCAGGTGGCCAAAGCTCAGAAGAGGTAAAAGGCTCAGCTTAGTGGTTAGACCTGGCTTAGAAGTGTCACCCTGCTGCCTGGGAAAATCTTGTTTTCCTCCCTGGTCTCCCAGCAGAGAAAAATCTCCAAGGCCCAACAACACCTTTTAAATTTTTTAAAAGCACATTTATATATAAAAATAAAGCCTCATTCCTCTCTCCTGCCCAGACCTGCCCAGCTTTTCATGCAAATTGTTCCCATTTCTCTTATCAGTGCCCTTATATCCCCAGATCAATAGCACTTTTCCTACCTCCCCCTTTTGCCCCCACCAACAAACTGGACCAGTGGCCTTGACCCCATTTTCTTTACACCTGCACCCAGCCACTGGAGTGTTTCCTTCTCCCCAGCAGCTTTCCCTTTCCAGGTAGGATATACTGAATATATTTATTAGGATATATTGGGATTCATGCTGTAGGCACCCAGGCAGGCTGGGGCACACTGAGTTCATGCCACCCTCGTGCAGGGTGTCCTTCCAAAGCAAACAAAGACCTGTGCAAGTCCTTGTCTTTCCCATCCCACTTATTTGTCCTGAAACAGAAAGAAAAAGGAAAAAAGCCCAAAGCTTTTCTCCTGCACACACAGCAGCCACAAAAAGGTGCTGCAAAACAGCCACATCTGGCCTTTGAGTGTATTATTTGCCTTGGGAGCTTTGGTTTCAGCTGGGAGAGAGGTTTAAGTCTATTATTTTAAGGAGTCCTAACAGCATTAGAGGACTTACTGTCAGTGATTTGTACAGTAAATCCAATTACTGCTTTGCACTTCTGTTCAGTGTAAACCATTGCTATCAGAACATTCTATTTTCTTGAATGCATTTAAAGGAGAAATGAGAGCTGGAAGTGCCCAAGGCCAGGCTGGACAGGGCTTGGAGCAGCCTGGGATACTGGAAGGTGTCCCTGCCCATGGAACAAGACGAACTTTGGGGTTCTTTCCAACCCAAACCAGTCTGGGGTTCTGTAACCTTTTGCAAAAAGGATTTTCTTTTTTAAGCTGCATTACAGAAATCTTAACACCTGTGACTTCAAGGTTTGCCTTCATACTTAATGGGAGGACTTTGTTTTATAACTTTACAACTTATTTCTAAAGTACCTGATATTTTCAGGCCCAGGATCCCCCTGCCTTTTCCTAAGACCAGGTGGAGGTCACACCCTCAGCATCAAGTAAGTGCTGGGACAGAAGTTGGGAAGCAGGTTGGGAAATTGTCAGCAGAACTAAAAGTAGTGGAAAGTAACTTCCAATTAACTTCTCAAGCATTTGGGTCTGCTGATACCCTTTGAAGGTTTCTTTGCCCAAGGGGAGGACAGGTCAGCAGGGACAGGATTCAAACACTTCTCGTGTCAAACACATTTGCAGGAGCGCTGTTGCCACCAGCTCCAGTGTGAAATCACTTCTTTGCAATTAATTTTGGACACGGGTTTTAGGAGCCAATACTGAGCAGAGGAATGGGGGAACGAGGGCATTTCCTGAGCTTGCTGGCTGCCAGTTTCCTGTGTGCAGGTGCAGGACCCTGTTCCTGTGCTGTGGTCATTCAGGCTGGCATTGCACCATGGAACAAGGCTGGAATTGCACACCCACTATTTATACTTTTGTTATCCAGAGGCACTGGAGAAACACCTGGGGCTGAAGAAGCTGTAACCACAGCTTTACAAAAGTCATTGGGCTCACAGCAGAACAGTTCTGGAGCAGCAGAGTGCCAATACGTGATCCATATCCCAACATCAGCGTCACACAAACACAGGCTGTATCAAACGATCCTAAATCACAGGAGTACTTATGGCACAGATTTATCTTGAAGCCACAAGCACACAAAACTTTTATAATTAATTCTATTTTCTTTGGCAGCAGCACGATCCAGGCCCCTTTGGGCACAGCTGCTGCTTCTTCATGGCACAAACAAACCTAAAACATCTCAGCCACAACAAGGAAAAATTGGCACCACGAGAGTCTGGAGACTCCCAAGCCCGAGGGAAAGGGGTGCAGAAACCTCATTTGTGCCCATTTTTAATTTTTTTTTTTTTTTTTTTGCCCGATATCAGTTTTGGAATTAGGACCAAGAGGTTTTCATATCTATAAATACAAATAGACACAGGCTGTTTGCTCCACTATAAATTCCTTTTCAGCCTAGCAGCGGCAGCTCTCCAGCAGGGTGTGAGTCAGGCTGCTGAAGCACAGGATTGTTTTTTAAAAGCATTAAGACTTCAATTGAATTGTTCCTAATTACAGAGCACAGTGGCACTGCAGCATGCAGATTTATTTGGGGGAAAGGGAGAACAGTGATGTTTAGAGAGCTGTAATGAGCTGCAGTGGTGTTTAACAATTTTTGTACACACACAGCACCCTCCCCAGAAACTGATACACGTCCCTTGAAATCTGTAGTTGACTTGGGAAAATTCAAAGTTTTTTAGCAACATCCCAATTCTTCCCCAATTTCCAGCAGTCTCTGCAGTGGGAATGTCACCACCCAGAGCATCCCCACGGCTGGATCACAGCAGGGTCTGTCTGAGCAGGGTGTCTTCACCAAGCACAGCAAACACATCACTCAGCAGATGCTCTCAACATCACTATTTCCATGTTTTTCCAAGGCTGGGGTCTGATCCCACTCCTCCTGACACCAAGGATATTTTTATTGGCTTTATTGCTATGTTAAAGGACAGCTGCTGATCCCCAGCAGGGCTTGGCACAGCCAGAGATTTCCATAAACCCCTTGCTGGACATCCTGGAAAACTTCGTGCAGCACTTCCAGGGAAAGGCAGAGGATCAGGTCCCCCTTAGGGGGTTTGTGGCAGTAAATAAATAACACAAAGGGGTGACATCCACTCAAGTGTCATTTTTCCTGAGCTGGAAGTGCTTTTCCCTGATCCCACCTGGCAGGCTGAGGCAAACCCTGGAGGAGGCAGCCCACTGCTGCTGTGATTATGCCCTACTGCTCTTGGGGCTGCTCCACTCTGCCTCTCGAGAGGCTTTCAAGGAAACACGAGCACAAATCACATCTCCTCTCTTGATCACTTTTCCTCTTCTGAGCAAAATCTGTGGCAGAGAGAGGAAGACAGGGAAGAAAAGCGTCACAGTTGCCCTTCCTGCACAACCCCAAAAAATTACGCTGAAATTCCAACCCCTCTGGCACCAGAATGGCTTTCCACGTCCAAGTGTGTTGTCATGCTTCCCTCACACCTGTGGGTCAATCCACAGCTGGTTTCTACCCCAAAACGGGGCTTTCCATCCCAAACTGCCCTATTGCCATGCCATGGCCACCTGCATTTCATCCTCCCCTTGCCCACAGGTCATCAGAGTCCTGTTACCTGCACTCAGGTCACACCTCACATTCCCCCCACAGAGACTTTTCCATTGCTCTTTTTGGTGCTGGGCCAGTGAAGGTGTGTGACACTTGGTTTGGATGGACTTGGTTTGCTCCTCCCACTGTCGCAATTCCAGGGCAGAGGCATTTAATTGGTCACTGAGTGATTTCAGCTCATTTTCCTGTGCAGTCTGATGTGCTCGGTGGCACACTGGGGCCTTCAGTCTGAAACCAGTGTCCCAGTGATCAAATCCCACCAATCCCTTAGGACAGGAAGGGATGGCGTGCTAAAGACAGAAAAATCCCTTTGACAGGGAAAAAATCCATTGTAACATCTGCCCGTCACTCCCAAGCTCTGCCCCGAGATCAGGAGAAGCAGCAGATCCCAACCTGTGCTCAGTGAGAGGTGCTTGTAACTGGTTGGGAAGGGCTTGTTTGGTTTTATCTCCTTTGAATATGCTCCCAAACCTGCATTTGAACCCCTAAATTCTGCAGGAAGGTGGGTACCAGAGGGCAGCCTTTTCCTTGGGAGCAATCTCGTGTTTGGGCTGGGCAGTGGGAGCAGCCGCCTGGTGAGACAGCGGATGCAGGGAGGAAGGAGAAGGATGCTGCCCTTCGTGAGGGATCCAGGCCCTGTCATCTCCCCCCTCAGGGATACCTCACGCTTTTAAAGCTGAGCAAACACAGGGATGGCACTTTTCCAAAGCTGAAGCGTCAGCAACACCTAATTATAAATGCTTCATTTACCAGGGCTGCAAACAAAGCCCGGGACTGCATCAGTGTGGTGGGGGTCAGCTCTGGGCTGGCAAAGTGTGCCCCAGCCTGGTTGTGGTGCAGCTCTGAGGTCAGCAGGATGCAATTGCAGGGATGGATCCCAATGCTGGGATCCTAAACTTGTACATCAAACGAGAAAAACGGTTTAGTGGTGAGCACCGTGGTGGTGCTGGTTGGACTTGATGATCATAAAGGTCTTTTCCAAACTTAGCGGTTCTGTAATTCCATGAAATCATTCTGCTACAGTCCTGTGGTGCCCATTTCATTCCTGTGAGGGTCCAGAAGGATTTTGGAAAGAGCCAAACATTCAATCCAGCTGTTGCATCACCAGATGTGGCACAAGGACCACACACTTGAGATGCTCAGAGGTTGCCCCACCTGGAAGCCGCCCTTCACAGAGTTTTGTGGCTGCTGGATTTATTCACAGCCTTTCCTGGGTGCTACAAACCCTCCCCAGAGCCTGCACTGGCTTTCCTCGCTGCGAGTCTTTGCTTGGATGAGGTTTTTGGAGCAATTCCTGCAAACCCACAGCTTTGCTGAGGCCACCAAGAGGAATTTCTCCACCAGGAGGGAATTCTCACTCCTGCCATCACCCTCCAGCAAACCCAAACCTCCTGTAGAGCCCAGGAGTGGCACAAGGCTGTGTCCTGTCTCCCAGCATCTCTGCTGGGGAGAGCTGCAGCACTGGGGATGGATCAGGTGGGAAAGGCCCCGGCACGGAGCAAACCGGTGTCAGAATGGTCCCAGCCCTTACACGGGGCTCTGCCTGCGGTGCCCTGCATTTATTTCGGGGAAGCTGGGCCCGGTGGGTGCTGTCTGAGGCAGCTATCTGGTCAAAGGCCTGCGGGGAGCCGGCAGATAGGGCGGGTTAACGTTTAACCCGTGGGACTGTAAAGCAGCCGGGGCTGCTGAACCTTTGGAGTTTGATATGATGATTAGGGAATAACCGCAGTGACACGTCGCAAACTCCCCACAATCAAGGAGACCTCTTTCCCGGGGGGTGATCTCCAAAATTGCTCAGGTAGGCGGCTGCTCGTGGCTCTGGGGTTTGGGGGAGTGGGACTGGCGGCGTGAAACGGGGCTGCTGTGGGATTGGGAAGGAGCAGCTCCATCGGGAGCTCCCACCCCAACAGTGCCCCAGCGTCAAACTCACACCCTGGAGCTGCCCCACACCAGCAGGGCTGGACTGGGGGACCGGGACCCCCTGGCCGGCCCCACACAGCCCCACACCCCTGGCTCTGAGTTTGGGATGAGCAGGGTGGGCACAGAAGGGCTCCTCGGGGGCCTCGGCACAGTTTCAGCCTGGCAAAGCCATGGAAAGAGGGGGTTTTCTGCTTTTCCTCCTCGCCTGAAAAGCCAGGCCAGACAAGGAGGAGGGGGGGGAGGGATTTTCCTTGCCATAATTCGCTCCAGATTTGTTAAAGCGCAGCTTTCTAGGGCTTAATCATTAGAGATCTTTCCAGCCGACTCGGGATCCCTCCTGCTCTTTGCCAGAGACCAGTCTCTCTGCGAAGGCAATCGCTGCTCCTAAAAACCCCTCTGTTTCCCCTAATCCCTTCCAACTAGCAGGGGTAGTTTCTGCCCAACGCAGAATCCTCCTCCCAGGCTCTTTCCCTCGGTGGAATAGGAGTTTTGGGTGGGAGCAGGCAGGGGAGGAAGGATGGTTTCAAAGTGTCCGGCACATGCGGATGCAAATTAAGAAGGCGGGAAGGAGGCTGGGCTCAGCATCACAGAGGGGCTTTTTGGGGGCATTTGTGTGCCTTTGGTGACAGAGCTGCAAAAGCTGTGCCCAAGAGGAAAGGGATTCCAAAGGGAGAAGCTGATTCCCAAGCAAAAGGGGCTGAGCAAAAAAGGTGCCAGATTGGGCATGAAATGTTTGCTCCAGGCTCATGTGCTGCAGTGCTTTCACGCTGCTCCGAATTCCTCCCGCTTTCCTGCAGAAGCCTGCGGGTTCCCACTTTGTGTGGAGCCACCTGAGCTGGAGAACAACCCCCCACCCTGGGAAGCCAAGGGACAAAAGCCTCGTGCTGCGTTGCTCAATCGGACTCCGTCCCTCTGTGTGTCACCCCAGCAAGGAGCCGGGGCAGCTCACAAGGCTTCCAGATTTGGGGAAGGGAATGAAGAATGCTTGGTGTTTATGGATGTATAGAAAAGAATATATATTGCTTGGAGCCTGGAGGGAGGGCAAAAAAAATCCCCAAAACACTGACAAGCTAGAGGAAAATCGTTTCTCTAGTGACCAATTTGGGTTATTAGGGGAAAGAGTGAATATCATTATCCAGTCTTTCCAGAGGTGGTTATTCTTCAGGAGAAGCAGTTGATCTGAGGGGGCACTGGCACAAAACAGCCTTAATTAGATGTGTCCAAGTGGCTCAGCACAGTCAGGTGTGTGTTGATCCTGTGGGATAAACGTGGGTTCATTATCTCCTTCATGGAACCAGGAACCAGCTCTCCCCGAAAAGGCTGCAGAGGGGCAGGCTCTGCCCTCAAACACCACCTGTGCTCCCCTTAGCAAAAATCCTGCCGTGGGAGACATCCCTTGGCTGAGGAAAGAGACTCTTCCTTTTCCAAATAACCCCAAAGTGAAGCAAACTTTTCCACATTTTGGGGGGTAAAAGCTTCTGCATTCATCTTGCTCCCGGATGGATGGAGCGAAGTCAGAGGATGTGCTGTAGTAGGTGTGGAGGAAGCCATGTAGAAGTAGTCATGGAGAGGTGAAGTGGTGTTGTAATAGGTTTGTTTCTTGTTGATTTGGCTTGCAAGGCATAAAAGGACCTTTTCTTGCCTTGGGACTTCCAAATTTTAGCAGAAACCTAAAATAAATGAGAGTGGAGAGAGGAAAAGCAGACCCAGGGATACTCTGATTTCAGGTAAAAGCAGAACCTTCCTTTTCTTGATGCTGTGACCATAATTTGGTGGTATTGTCAAAATATCATCACAAATGGGGATGTAATAGGAAAAATTGATAGTTTGCATTTCCAAAAGTGTTCATTTCAATTTAAACTTCTGAACGAAATGCTACTTCCCCCCCTCTTTTTTTTCCCCTTTTCTTTTTCACATGGTGGCCCTTGTTAATGATAATCCATTTTAAGGGCAAATCTCCGAAATTGGTTGAATTCCAGGACCATTATTTCTGTGAAGTGTGGCTGAGTTGATCCTTTTTTAAAAGCAGTGCTGAAAACACTGCCTGGATTTGCTGCAGTCATTCACATTTTCCATCAGCAGCCATGGAAGGGAGGTTTTCCCCCTGTGAGGGTGGATTTGCTAATTGATTCCTGGCTCGGGGAACAAAGAAGGAGAGAAAGTAATCGTGTTCCCTCTGGGTGACAGGAGTTCTCCTCCCTTAAGGTAAAAAATTCTCCCAGCACACTGGCACTGCTGCAAGGACTGGGGCTGGAGCCTGGCATAAGGGGAAAGGGCTGGAATGCCACCGGTTTCAGAAATAAAACATCCCCCCATGGTTTGGATCCTGGAAATAGTCTGGATGCACTGATGGACACCTGGGGACGTGGTTTGGTGGTGGGCCTGGCAGTGCTGGGTTAAATAATTGGACTCGGTGGTCTGAGAGGGCTTTTCCAGCTTAAATGATTCTGTGATTCCATGATCTGGACCCTTGGGTGGCAGAGGTGGAAAAGTGTCATGTCCAAAAAAGTGTTTAGATGTCCTTGGGCCAAGGGAGGCAGGAGAGAAGGAGGGAGAGAAGAAGTTCTTGGAAAATTGCAGGGTGGAAAGCCTGTTCTCCTGGGCTTGGGCTTGGTTGTGTTGGGGTTTATGCCTCTTAAAAAAGAGAGGTGCTTGTTGTTCCCAGCCCGGAGAAACCCCACCGATGGGAGAAAGCTCTTTAGCCTATAAATGAGCTGTGAATGACGCTGGGCTGGTAAATATTAGGTGTGAATTAACTGCTCAGAGTGGGGCTACCAGACCTGGGCGGTGCCTGGGGCTGTCCCCGTGTGTGTCCAGCCCTGAGCGTGCAGAGCTCTCCGGTCCTGGCCTCCTTTGGAATCAGGAGTGGGAGCTTGCAGGGGCTGGAGCTACCCTGGGGTGGGGGTCTCCAGCTGGACCCCACTTCCAGCAGGACCAGCTCCAGGGGAGTCGGGGCATCCCCGAGGATGGGCATCCTGCACCTCTTCCGTGGGGACGGGCTGTGTCCTTGGGTCAGGCTGGGCTGTCTCCAAAGGAGGGGATGTGTGGAAGCACCGGGCACGGATTAAAGCCAGATCCTGGCTAACAAACCCCCCCAGAGCCCGGCTTTAAGCCAGATCCTGGCTAACAAACCCCCCCAGAGCCCGGCTTTAAGCCAGATCCTGGCTAACAAACCCCCCCAGAGCCCGGCTTTAAGCCAGATCCTGGCTAACAAACCCCCCCAGAGCCCGGCTTGAAGCCAGATCCTGGCTAACAAACCCCCCCAGAGCCCGGCTTTTGCAGCAGGCTGTGTTCAGTCCTTCATCGCAACCTTGCATGCTCCTGCTCCCTAGTTCCAAGCGGATTGCTTCAGCATATCCTGGAGTGCAGCAGCGTCTAGACATGCTGGTCTAGGGCCTGCAACCTTTGCAGGATGCCTTACGAGAAGAGCCCGGAGGAGCTCGGCTGTCTTATCTAATAAGGCAGAAGGCAGAGAGGGATATTGCTCCTGCTGGAAAAGCGCCAGCCGGGGAGATGCTCTGTTCCCATCCATCCGCCAGCCCCGAGGCTTGTGCTCGCTGCTCAGCGTGAAAGCATCCCCGAGAGGGAGGGAGACCTTCCTGGAAATCCCTCCTCCCTGCAGGAGAGGACGCGTGGCCTTAAAGGATCCACTTGCAAATGCATCCAGAGCAGCAGCCGAGCAGGGATCCAGCCTGGCAGTGCTCAAGTGCAGCTCTAAGAGCTAAGAGAGACCCACGAACCCACCGAGAGCTGCAGTTTGATCCCTCAATTCCCCAATGAAACCGGGATGCTCTAAAAGCAGAGTATAAGGGGCTGCATCTGCAGTGCGATGGAGCTTTCCCCTCTAGGGTGGATATGGGGTGTCTCTGCCCAGGCAGGATTTTAACTGGGGTTTTTTTGAAGGCTCACTTTCTCTTTCTGAAGCAGCCTGGGAAAGGCTCCAAGTGGTTTCTGCACAGCAGTGTGCTAATCCTGCCCCGTGCCTGCTGAACGCCAGCTCCGGAGGAGACAGCAGGCACAGACACCACAAACATCGACAGGCTTTTGTTGCTGCCCTCAGAAGGGCGAAACAAACCAGTAGCTGGGCTCCAGCTGCTGCAGAAAATTCGTTGGGAATTAGAGACGGGAGGGAGCTGTGGCATTGGATAATCCATGTCCCAGCCCCTGCACGTTGGCAGTAATTAAAACACTGGAGAACATGGGAGCATGGGAATAAAATCAGTAGAGCCTCACCAACCTCTGCATTAAATAACCCCAAAATCTGGCATTGCAGAGGTGCCTCTGTTTTCAAGTATTTGAGTCAGTCTCTGGATCTCGGCGTGGCAGAGCCCGGGTGACACAAGGCTGAGATCCTCCAATCACCCGGGCTCGTGCCCCGTTTTTGGTGCTGGGAATAATCCGTTTTAAACTGAAAGCAGCTGTTTAAGTCTTCCAGGGCACAGAGGCGTAGGAGCCCAGGGCAGGTGATGTCCAAGGGCAGGGTGGGCTGCCCCAGGCCTTGGCTCCTCCCTCAGTGGACCTCCAAAGCAGCATGTGCTGCTGAAAGGGGTTGGTGTTCAAAGCTGGGTACTGGAAAAGGCTTTTCCTGTTATTTCCACAGGATCATGACCCGCTCAGAAAATCAGCTGTAACCGGACAGACTGCACTTCTTTGCCTGCATTTCTTTCCATGCAGTGCTCGCCTTGTGTGCACCGAGGGACTGCTGTGCAGGGGGATTGTGTAGGGTCTCCTGCCCCAAATCCGGCAGGGTGCAGGCACAGCAATCCAGCTTCCTTCCACCTTCCTACTGCTCTGGATTTCCCTTCTGCCCAGCATCCCCCCCCCGCCATCCCATCCCTGTGTGCTCCCAGGGTGCCCCATCCCCCTCACC
>VZTE01003808.1:405953-466465 GCA_013397775.1 Eulacestoma nigropectus
AGGAAGGAAGGAAGGAAGGAAGGAAGGAAGGAAGGAAGGAAGGAAGGAAGGAAGGAAGGAAAGAAATACAGAAAATATGTTAAAAATAGGAGAGGAGAACAGAAACACACTCATCTAGCAAAGACATACCAAAAAGGAAATACTAACTGGTCTTCACATCTTTGAATATTATTTGGGGCCAAGATTTCCTCTGTGCCAGAAGGAACTCCTGCGTGGGCCGGTGTCATCCTTGGATTGGATGAAAATCAAGACAAATGATAAATTTTGCAAGTGTTCCATTACCCAGCCCACAGCTAACACACAGCCCATGGAGATTCCCCTCCTAGTGCCAGGAGGATTTCCATTTTGCAGGGAGTTACTTGCCTGTCTGCACTTGGACTTCAGAAGTACCCCAGCCTTGGCAGCGGGACACTGCGTTATCCCTGATGAATCCTTGAGGAGCTGAAGGGAAGGAGGGTGTCTGCCTCAAGGGTCATTCCCAGAGAAGGGGTTGGTTTGATCCATGTTTAAAAACCGACAGCTGAACCTTTCTTTTCTTTCTCTCCATGGCAGGAAAATGGGCAGAGGAAATATGGAGGACCACCACCGGGCTGGGATGGCCCTCCACCAGAGAGGGGCTGTGAGATCTTCATCGGGAAACTGCCCCGAGACCTCTTTGAGGATGAGCTTATCCCTCTCTGTGAAAAGGTGGGACTTGATGGCAGCTGATGAGTTAGTGATGGTCAGAGCTGCATTTCAGGGCTGACCTGAGCTGATTCCAAGGCCAGGTTGGGCAGGGCTTGGAGCAATCTTGTCAGTGGAAGGTGTCCCTGCCCATGGAACTGGAACTGGAACTGGAACTGGGTGGGCTTTAGGACCCCAGTCCTCTTTAACCACTCCCACCTTGCTGACAAATCCCTCTCACTCGGCAGATTGGCAAAATCTATGAGATGAGGATGATGATGGACTTCAATGGCAACAACAGGGGCTACGCCTTTGTGACCTTCTCCAATAAACAGGAGGCCAAGAATGCAATAAAGACACTCAACAATTATGAAATCAGGTAAGCATGGCAAACGCCCTCACAGCAACTTAAAGTCACATATATCTCTCTATTTTGGCATGTAAGGGATATTTTTCCTGGCAGCCCAGAGCAAGGTTATTGAGATCCCTGAGTTTTGAGGGGAAATCTCCTCCTGTCTCCCTGTGCAGGCACTGCTCAATAAAGTCAGCATCTTTCACAGGAAATTTCTTCCTCACAAAAAAACAACCAAAAAATCTATCAGAACATTGGAAAAAGATATTCTGCTTTGGATCAAATTAACTTTCCCCTAACCAGTGCTGTTTATTATGTTCCCCTCAGGTTGTTTGTTGTTGATTTATTCTATTCACGGTCTCCCTCATGACAGATTCTGCAGATATGTTCTGGGAGACAGAGCAATTGCAAAAAATGGTGAAATAGGATGGAAACCAATTGGCAAAACAGTGCCATTTCCTAATAGAAAAGAACAGAAAAAGCCCTCATGTTTGTGACTAAAAGTTGGGAACAAAACACCCAGAAATCAACAACAGATGGGCCCATCAGTACGTGTTGGTTGGATTTCAACCACACGAAATGTTTTTTGCCAGTTCAAAGTGGGAGGAGTTGATGCCTTTGCTTAAAAACCTTTTGGGAAAAACCATTCTGGCAATTGTACAGCTTTCATTTCTGCTTTTAAGAAAAATAGATGGGTGGTGAACTGCTTCGAGCAGATCACAAGGCACACAGAGGGCATGCAGATGTCATTTGTAGCCGGGGCTGGAAGGTCTTAGGGATCAGGCTTCATACACCTCTGCCTCCTCCCCTTCCTTCCCTGGTTCCAAAGACTCCTCTAAAGAAGTTTTGCACTTCTCCAGACCTGTTAGAGATAGTCTGACTCCAAAGAGGTGAGTAAAGGAAGTTTTTAGTTTGGGGTCTTCACAACAGCTGGCATCAGCGAGTCCCCGAGTGGTGCCTCTCCATGACAAGGGATTTTCTTTCCCCAGAACCTCAGTCAGGAGATGAGTGGGAAGCCACAAGCCACTGGTGGACACAACAAGTCTTGACTTATACGGGTGACAACACAGGGACCTGGGGTGGGGGGTGCAGTTGCTTGGTGGCAGCAGAAGGGAGAATCCCAGGAAGGAAAAGCAAAATTTGGCTTTGGTTTCTCCCTCAAATCCTTCATTTCAGCTGCACTGCCTGACTTTGATGCCAGATTTAGCAGAGTGGCAGCTTTTGCACCGAGCAAGGCCACTGGAATATCCCGGAGAACAGCTGACACCGGAGCCTCGTGTGTGGCCCTGTGTTTTGGGACAGAAGAGGGGCTTTGTTTTAACCTTCCCCTCTCCTGGCTCCTGACAAAGCAGCTCTGTTGTTCCAGGAATGGGAGGCTCCTGGGGGTGTGTGCCAGTGTGGACAACTGCCGCCTGTTCGTGGGGGGCATCCCCAAAACCAAGAAGAGGGAGGAAATCCTGGCAGAGATGAAGAAGGTCACGGACGGCGTCGTGGACGTCATCGTCTACCCCAGTGCAGCCGACAAAACCAAAAACAGGGGCTTTGCTTTCGTGGAGTACGAGAGCCACCGGGCAGCAGCCATGGCCAGGAGGAAGCTGCTCCCAGGTCAGCAGGGATGGGGAGGGGTGGCTTCAGCTCAGGGGTCACCTCGTGCTGTGGTGACAATGTCCCCGGGGGAGCCAGGAATCCAAGGAAGTGAACACGGCTGGGGTTTCTGCCCTCAGAGAGCAGTTTTCTGCTAGAGACACCCAGAGCCAGAAGGTTCCCCAAAACACCACAGGGCTCAGGGTGTGGCATTCGCTGCAGCTCCTGCTGCAGCACCACGCTGGTGATCCGTGCTCGTCATTCAGGAGCTTGGGTTTCTTGAAAATGCAGCCAGATGGATTTAGCTGCGTGTATCCATTCAGCTCTGCTGGGGGATGGGCTTGGTCCTGTGTTTGTCTTGGGTTAAACACAAAATACAGCCTCAGTTATGGCCTCTTGGGGAGGATCACTCAGGAAGGCATCCGAGAGCCGATTCAGGCTGGAGAATGGACTGAAAATTGATATTTTGGCAAAAAACCTTGGAATGAGGAATTGCTTTAGAGTAAATCTCTGAAATTGAGCACTGGGGGACAGCCAAAGAGCATTGTGAGGGGGAGAGAGAGGTTTAGCAGGTATTAGGTGAAGAAGTCACTGAACTTGAAGTGCGTTTGCAGGGATTTCACCAATTTTCTCTTGCTTTCTGATGCTCCTGCACTGCCTTACTGAACACAGCTCACTTGCTGGTGAAAGCATCCAACAAACCTTGGGGTTTGAGATTTGTTCATAAGCACCAACCTTCTTTCACCTGTTTTATACAACAGCCCATGACATATCCTGCACAATTTAAATTCTTTTTTTTTTTCTTGCTGTGGAAAAAAAAGGAAACATAATTTTGAGCAATGAATTTGCTTTGCTATTGGGAGATATATCTCACACTAACAATTTTTCCATTTATTCTGCGTTTTCTGCTTCAGTTTAAGCATCTTCATGATGGTGGGAGCACATTCTGTGCTTCAGCATGACTTTTCCATGGATTTTATGAGGAAAAGGAAGGCAGGAGCAGGCAGGGCAAATCCTGAGCAAAGACAGCGAGGCAGATGGAAGGAACTCAGAGCCCTGAGCAGACATGTGCAATGCATAAGGGATTTCCAGTTTAGGGACATCTCAGTAAACAATTTAGGGAATTCCAAAGGCGTGAGCAGGAGCCAGAGTCTTCTGATGTCTCAAGCATACGGCAGGAACTGGAAAAAAGTTCCAAGCCAGAGCTGAATGTGTCTCCAGCTGATGTGAGATTGAATATCATTATCAAGATGCTTCCTTTAAACTGAACCTCACTGCTCTTTGAGGGAGCTCTGTGGAGGAAGTGCTCAAAAATGGAGAGTTTTTATAAAAAAAAATCCATTTTGTCCTGTCTCCTGGCTAAACAAGAGGGTGGAGATAGACTGGGTCTCAGCAAGAGGCACCAAGCTTAGCTCCTTGCTGCAAGTCAACCAGTTCATTATTTCCGCCCTTGAACTGAAAACAGCAATTGGGAAAGGGGCACAGACCCATGAGCAGCCCTGCCTTTATCTCTGCCACCGACAGCTCAGATCTGTGCAGTGCTGAGAGCTGAACAGCAGCTCAGCCTCGCTCCACAAATCCCAGCTCATTCATGAGAGGTTCCGAGGGAACAGCACCTTTCTGTTTAGTTTGATCATTCACACGTCCAATAAGTCTCCAGATTCTATCCTCACCCTCTCATTTTGGAGCTCCCACCCCTTCTTAAATGGGTTGTCCAAGCAGAGATGCCTTTTTAGATCTGGCAGAGAGTGTTTTGCAGGATTTTCTTTGTCCCCTCAGCTGCAAATGCGTGGTATAGGTGACTTAAAGAATCACCAGCAAGGTCTGAGCAAAAGCAGGTTTAATATAAACTTGTGAGGGCACGACGGGGTTCGATGGCAAGGGTCACTCTAACACTTACTATACAGATAAAGCAGACAAAGGAAAATCAGATTAAAGCAATCTAGAATGATTCATGTGGAGACTGGGGAGGCAAAAGGGTGAGGAGGGAAAAAGTAAGGGGTTCAAAAGGTTGAGTCCCTACAGAATAAACCCCTTTGCCAAACTCAGCCTCAGACTGGCTCAACAGTTTAGGTCTAAATAGTTTATTGTTCATAACAATATCTAATCGTGGTTTATTATTCGTAACTATCTAATCAACTCAACACTAGCAGCTCTTACTAAATTGACTAATTTGACACCTCTGAAGTGATTCAATAGGATTTTCTGTAAGCGCAGCACAAAAATCCAACTTAACCAAAGTTTAACTTAATGACAAATCTAAAATGGCACCTTGGTAATACACACACATGCAGACATTAAGAAATTTGGACCTATGAAAAGTCCCCTCGAGTTCGGTGAAAGTCTCCCATCAGGTGCCTTTGAATCTGGAGCTGAGCCTTGGGGAGTGGGGCACCAGCCCAACTCCATCCTCAGCATTCAGCAATGTGATTTATTTGCTCTTTTCCTTCCCTGCCCCTGAGCAGCTCAGTCCAGTGCACACAGAGCCCCTGGGTTTATCCTCCACACCCACATCCTGGTTTATGCCCCAGGACTTTTTGTGTCCCTCGTTTCTTCTGCTGCAGCTTCACCCAAACGAATTCAAACACACACGGAGACATCCATGCCTTTGCTACTTTATTTCATCCCACTGGGACTTCAGGAGCCCTGTTCTGGTATCGAGGGAATGAAACTTTGGTGGCCAAAAGGGATTTTTATGAGTGCATTAAAATATTTCCCTTTAGGGAGCACTCCCGGGAATGCAGGCTTTAAGTGAATTACTCCGTATTTTCACTTCTTTCGGTTCTGGAGGCTCCCAGGGTATTTGCAGGAGGGCATTCCAGGTGTGACCATCTGCTTTTGGGAGGGAGCTGATGCAGCAGCAGTGCTTTGGGCTAGGAAGGCTTTTTTTTGGTCACGTTTGTAGAATTTGGCCTGTTCTGCTGTGCAGTAGAGTGTGAGCAGGATGAGAGGAAGCAAAGCCCCCCAGTACTGACCCTGCCCGTCCCCTTACAGGAAGGATCCAGCTGTGGGGACACCCCATCGCCGTGGACTGGGCAGAGCCGGAGGTGGAGGTGGATGAGGACACCATGTCCTCAGTGAAAATCCTCTACGTGAGGAACCTCATGCTCTCCACCACCGAGGAGACCATAGAGAAGGAGTTCAACAACATCAAACCAGGTAGGAGCCCACGGGTGCCGTGCCTCCTAAATAAGTGCTGCAAATGGAAATATTTCTGGGTTCTTAAAATGCCAAAAGAGATAAAAATAGCTGGTTTTCTGCTGTGAAATGTCCATGTGAAATGCCACAAAAATTGTCGTGAGGCTGAAGGCTCCCACCCAAAATGCCATCCCATTAAGGGCTGCTTAATTCCCAGCTACAGCCACCACGAAGGAGGATGGCTGGCAGCTGGGAGACTCAATATGCTGCGTGGGGTTGCCCTGTGTAATCAAAATGCTTTGGAATCATTCAGTCTTTCTTAAAAGAGTTGGTGAAGCAGCTGGGTGACTGCAGCATTCTTCTGTGGCAGGGGATGGTGATAAAAACAGAGGGATTTCATAAAAATCCTTTTTATGTGATCTATCTAAATTCTGAACATATTTTCATACATCCCCCCAGTCCTCGTGTAAATTGGTGAATAATTAGTGCTTTACATTTAATTCAATATTCCTTTGTGGCGTATCTTACATGCACTTAGGGCGAGATTTTTCAAAAAAGCAGGGAGATTAGTAGGGAATAAAAATCCTGCTGGCTTTCAAAGGAGATTTTATTTCTGAGTTGCTCCAGCTTTAGGAAATTCCACCCAAAACCAACAAAGTAAAAATAGCCCATTTCTGCAGCTCTGCAAGCCACACAGTCCATTAGGCATTAGGAACTGATGCTTGGCAATGTGAAATCTCCTTTCATCTCGTTCCTGTTAACTTCCTTCTATTAATTTTTTAAAATACACTGCAGAGCTTCATTTTTCTTCCACTAACTTCTCATTTCTGCCCTGTATGTGCCTTTTTCTGGACTAGGCTGCAATGCAAAAGTCTTTACGAGGTTTCCTTGTGTCCTTCCAGCATTTCTGGCTCATACTTTTAGCCACCATCAAGCTGTTGCAAACCCCATTTTACCCCTGAGTTAAATTTATGTTATCCCACTCTCTGAACTGTTTCCTTCTTTTATTTACCCAGTTTTGCTCCCAAGCTTTGCACAAGCTCACACTCCCCAGAAACACATTTGTGGCCTTTTGACACTTTGGTAACAGTCATCTGCTTTGCTCCTGAGAAGTTTTCCACTATAACGACAGAAGTTCTGCGTCATCTTTCGTTTTCCCTTTATTGTTTCAGTGTTCATGTTGGAATTTTTGGGTTTTTTTGTTTTTAATGGACAGCTTTTGTTTTGGTGGCTAAAATCAGGCGTGGGTGCATTAGAGCAGAAGAACTTTCAGCTTTGGGGAGAGAAAACGCAGTTAAAGTTACAGTGAGATCAAAAAAGGCAGCAAAGATCTGAAATGATTCATTGCTCTGCCTTGGTTCTCTGCCTCATTCATTGAGCCACATTTCAGCACCACTTTCCCAAAATTACCTTGGATCCAGGGCATGAAGAAGCTGTTTTGACATCAACAAGTCATCCAATAAAAAATGATCCAGAGGTCTCCATGCCACAGCAATTGCCACATCCCTGATGGCTCCACAGACAGGACCAGGAATGCTGCTTGGGCTCCTCAAGTTGGGATCTAGTACAAGTACCAGCCCTTAAATCTGTGCCAAATTCACAGCCTGATGACTTCTGTGGAGCTGTCTCGCTGAAAAGCCCTGCCCTTGCTCCCTAGGGATCCCAACAAAATTCCTCCTGCCTGACAGAGCTCCCAGCAGGAAGACTGTGCTCTCCCAGTGTGCTGGAGGGACAATGCTCCCTCTCTGATGTCCCATGGATGGGCTCCCCTTGCAGCTGACCCACGGGTGGATATCACATTGCTTTGCCCAGCAGAGGCAGAAGCAGGGAAGAGCAGAACTTTTGTCTCAGGGTTGGTGTCCTGGAACACTCTCCAGGAGGCAGAAGGGGGATACTCAAAACACAGCGGGTTCATTAAAGCCTCCACTTGTAAACAAAGCATCAGCATGTAACTCCCATAACTTCAGGCTTGGAAAATCACCCTCTGTCCCAGAAGGACACAAAGTGCTGCTTTACCATCCCTGTGTCATTCCAAGACGTGCAGCCTGCTCGGGTTATAGGCTGGGACAGGCTCATTTAGCCCTCTGCAGCTCCTAATGACTCCTCCCACACACTAAAGAAATTTGTTTTCTCCTGCATTTTTCTAAGTAAGTGCTTTTCATGGCAACATGACATTTCCCTGGGCACCTGTTCAGCTTTAGGAGGTAAGAAGCCAACAGAAGGGTTGTTCAGCATCCCTTAGCCATGTTTCCAAAGGATATTTTGGGGGTTTTACAGGAGGCTGAGCTGGCTGATGTTGTGCTTCCCAAGCCACAGGAGCAGAGAAGTTGAGGAATTAAAGAAATGGCTGAAGGCTGTGGCCATGGGGAACGGGACTGGTGGGGTTATTTTGGAGACAGACTCCTCGGTGCAGAGTATAAGTTCCTGGCAGCAGAGCAGCTGACAAGGGAAAGGGAAAACTGTGGAGGATGGACTTAGAAAAGAAGAACAAGAAGCCATTTACATTTGAACTACTTCGGGTAAATTGGGTGTAAGAAAGATTCAGGCTGGAAGAAAGATTCTCCAGCCCAAGCCTGCTCCCAGCAGGGCCAACCCTCAGCTGCAGAGTCTGACTGGGGCCATTTCCAGGTGAATTGGGGCATCCAGGGAAGCCCCGCTGACACGGGAAAGGCTGTTTCCTAGGGAGAGGCTGTTTCTCAGGGAGAGACCTGCTGCCCCATCAATCCCAGCCCATCCCAGTGCCTTGGGCTGCTCTGTCCTGGGCAGGGCTGGCTGTTCATCCTTCCTGAACATCCTGAGCTGGTGTTTGGGAGAAATTCCTCCTCTTTGTATGGCAGAAGCATCAGCTTTCCTGCAGCTGCCTCCAAAGCACGTACAAAAGCAGGGAGATGGGGATCGCATGGGAGTGTTCCCACAGCTGGTGCATGGTCTGCCACAGAAGGGAGACACAGGACCAAAAGTGCTGTCCAGCAGAACGGTTTGGACAGGAGAAAACCTCTCCAGTTTAATGAGAAACTTACTGGTGTCTGATCCCAAAACCTTCTAGTTTGCCTTGAAATGCTACAACCTCTATATATTGATTTTCCTGTGGAATATACATCCGAAGAGGTAAGGGGACACTGACCTCTTTTTCTTCTACCCTTGCTCAGCCTTTGCTCTCCAGCCGCTCATAACCTGACAGAGCTGCTCTTTCAGATCTCTGTTTTCTGACTAATCCCCATTTCCCACTAATATTCCAATATTTTCCACAGGTGCAGTGGAGAGAGTAAAGAAAATTAGAGACTACGCCTTTGTGCACTTTAATAAAAGAGAACACGCAGTGGAGGCCATGAAAGCCTTGAATGGGAAGGTAACACTGCTGTAAATGTTAATTCCTGGGGCTTGGGGGCAGTATATTATACAAAGCCACCTGCTTTATTAGCTCCGTACCCTCCTGGAGGTGTTATCCCGATTTTCTCTTTGCTGGTTGCTTTTATGCTCCTGAATTTGTTTTTCAGCAGCTCTGTTGCATACAAATGGTTCGTTTTGGCTCCTTGTGTTTGTGCTAAGTGTTTGCCTGGCTCTAGCTCACTGCTCGGACAAAAAAAAGGCAGAAAAAGCTGAAAGAAGAACTCAGAAAGGAGGGGTTACGATCCCCCCTGGCTCACACTCACATCCTTGTTCCAGACTGCCAACAAAAACACTGGCAGGGCAGTGTGTGAATGGCAAACTGGGACAAACGAGGTCAGCCCAAACATCTGCTCCAAACTGAGATGCGGATTTGTGAGGAGGCTGCTGAATTTAGTCCTTCTCACACTGTGTGTAATTCACTGTAAAGCCAGAGCTGCTCCCAAAGAGGTGTTAACCCCGCTCCTATTTTTAGTGCCACTGCTGCTCTCCTCGGGAGCACGTGGAATCTCGCTGGATTACGAGCTGCTTTGCAGGGAAGCGAGGCCTTTTGAAGGCTTTGCTGAAGGAGCCTCTCCCAGCTGGGGCCAGGGCTGGGTGCTCTCAGGTTCAGTTTTCACCCAGCCAGTGCCACCTTCCACCCATGTGAGGGAGATTCGGGGCTTTTTTGGGGTGGTTTCCTCCATCTTCCCATCCCATTAGGATGTGGGGGCAGTCCCTCCACAGGTGGGATTTCCATCAAGCACTTTGGACGCTTACTCCTGTGCCGTGCTCTCTCTTTGCCGCGAAGGTGCTGGACGGGTCCCCGATCGAGGTGACGCTGGCCAAGCCGGTGGACAAGGACAGCTACGTGAGGTACACGCGCGGCACGGGCGGCAGGGCCCCGGTGCTGCAGGGGGACTACGCCTACACCCTGGGCCACCTGTACGACCCCGCCGCCGCCTACCTGGGCGCCCCGGTCTTCTACGCACCCCAGGCCTACGCGGCCATCCCCAACCTGCACTTCCCCGCCGCCAAGGGGCTCGGCACCAGGAGCGTCCTCCGGCCCCCCTCCGTCCGAGGTAATTCCCCTCGCGCCGACGCTCGGCCAAGCGTCTCCTGCAGGGATCGAGCGGCTGCTCCCAGGCACGCGTCGGTGACATTGGCTTTGCCCCAGCTCCTGGATCCCTCCCAGAAAGGGATGGAAAACACAGGGTTTAGGCTCTGTCTTTCCCAAAGGCAATCTTCCAGCTGAAAAAAAATAACCCTTTTCCTGGAAAGAACTTCCAGGTCGCCCTCAGTCCAGTGTAAATAACCCACGAATCCTCCTGGTTTTGCCCCAGCAGGGAAGACCAAATAAAACACTTTTCCTTTCCCCCCTTCAGAGCCAGCTCCCACAGCCAGCCACCACCACCACCACCATGTTTCCTCTTTGCTTTGAAGGTTGCAGGGAAAATTTTAGCAGTCCTGGTGTTTTCTGACCCAAAGCCGTGGAGCTTCCCAAGGAGGTCACATTGACCTGCTGCAGGGTAGGGAAGCAGCACTGAAATTAAGCAAGCCATTGTGTGCTCTGGGAGGTGGAGGCCTGTTTGGGGGATTGTTAACTTTAATAATAGTTAATTCAATTCATTCAATCTATGAATAAAAGAGGATATTTCTGAAAACTCTTGGGTGACTACACCTGGGGCCAAATCAAATTCCCACTCAGGGTACCCCCAGATTAAATGTCAATGCAGACATTATTTGGTAAGTGCAGATATAAGTTTGGGGCTAGCGAAGAAATAACTCTGTCATATGATCTTCCTTCCAAAGGTGATGCCCTGTGTCCCCAGGCCAAGTCCCACAGCAGGCTGGGACCCTGTGTGGCACCCTGGTAGGCCTGGCAAGGATCATGGTGGCCAATTTTTCTCCCTTCACCAGGAGGGAGACAGGGCAGCAGGAACAGCCCTAGTTCCTCAAGTTTTTCCCCACAGAGGTGAATCAGCTCCTCTGCAGGTTGCATTAGGAAAGGAGCAGATGTGGTAACTCCCACCCATCTCTTGCCTTATGGTGTCCCCAGACTCCCAAGTAGGGTTCCCTGAGGAAAAAATGGAAGTGTAAGGGGGGAAACCAAAAAGGATTTTTGTTCATATGGGGATGAAATTGTGTAAGCCATGAATTTTTCAAGAAGGTGAAGTTACACTGGTGTAATAACACTGGTGTAATTCGCTTTTGTTACGCTGGTGGGTAACAAAAGACGCCAGCTGTCACCTGTCTGCCTTCCAGCTACAAAGCTGGGTGAAAAGCTGTCCTGAAATCAAAACTGACCAGAGAAGATGGAAAATGGGCAGAAAGAAGCAGTTTCTCCCCAAAACCCCTCACTTACCTGAGAACAGGTGTCAGTGTCGAACCTGTGTTATCCCACCACCAGGCTGTGGGGCCTCCTGCCCGCCTGCTTCCCAATCCCAGCAAGCGGGGCTAACTTTTCCATTTCAGCAAGAATCAGGGTCCTTTTTCCCGTGATTTGATTCAGTTTAATGCCTTCTTACATTCCTAGAAATTTACATGAATGTACCTGTAGGGGCTGCGGGCGTCCGAGGCCTGGGAGGCCGCGGCTACCTGGCGTACCCGGGCCTGGGGCGCGGATACCACCTCAAGGGAGACAAGAGGGGAGAGGAAAAGCTCTACGACCTCCTGCCAGGGATGGAGCTCACCCCCATGAACCACGTCACGCTAAAGCCCCAAGGGATCAAACTCGCCCCTCAGGTACATGCCCCGAAAAGAGCGTCCATATCCCAAGGGTTGTGTTGGGAAAACGGGCCCCTTGTTGAATCTGCGCCGGGCTATTCTTGTGTCTCGAAACACATTAAAAAATGAGCAGTACTGGTTGCATCTTGCAATATGCACCTGCCTTGCCCACTCCCCTGGAATCATGGAATGGTTGGGGTTGGAGAAGACCTTTAAGATCATCGTCGGCCTCAGAGGAGAGTTGTCATAAACGCCTTAATCCAGTTCTGGCTGTTGTGCCATAAAAGCACCGCGGTAAAGGAATTCCCACCCACGATGGGTTTGATACATAAAATGCATCACCTGGGGCTTCACCAAGGGACAATGCACATGGGTAGGAAAATAATGCACGTTTTCAAGTCATTTATGGGGAAGGAAGTGTTGACATAACCCAGCCTAGCGCAGAAACTCTGCTGGCTCAGGGGGGCTTTGGATTTTGTTGTGCGTATTGGCGCAGGTGGATGGATGAGGGCTGAGAAGAAATTCAGAGTAAATTCCCTGAGTTCCTGAATGTCCAGCTCTGACAGGAACTCTTTTCCCCTTACATTGTCCAGAGCAACGCAAGAAACCAACTTCACCCTGACTTTTGAAGCATGTCTTTGCCTTTTAATGCTTCAATTGCCACAGCATCCAGTTCGTCAAAGTTTATGAAAACATCCTTTTTTTCCCCCAGAAACCTGGATAGTGGGGTTTTTTCCCTCCTGCAAAATTCCACAGTCCCCTTACTCTATTTTGTCAGGAAATCACAGAATCACAGAATGGTTTGGGTTGGAAGGGACCTTAAAGCTCACCCAATTCCAACTCATGCCATGGGCAGGGGCACCTTCCACTAGAGGTGTGAAATCCCTGGAGTGGTTCTGCAGGGCCTTAGGGCAGGTGAAATTCATTTTTGTGAAACCGACATACAAAGGAGTTGGGACAGCAGGGAACGAGTGTTGCCACAGTGAAAAAATGAACTATTGTAATTGAGAACTGAACTACGTAATGAAGCATTTCACACTGCAAGACACTGAACTTCAGCTGGAGCTATGGTGGCAAAATTAAAAGCAGCACTGAGGTTTAAATTTTACATTTTAATTTTAAATCCATTGAAGTGTAAGCTGTAAATGAGGTAGACCACAGCAAGACTTCAGGGTGACTTAATTGTGACCTTCCAGTGCCTGAAGGGGCTGCAAGAAAGATGGAGAGAGACTTTACAAGGGCCTGGAGTGCCAGGACACAGGGAATGGCTTCCCACTGCCAGAGGGCAGGGATAGGTGGGATATTGGGAAGGAATTCTTGGCTGTGGGGGTAGTGAGGCCCTGGCACAGGGTGCCCAGAGAAGCTGTGGCTGCCTCTGGATCCCTGGAAGTGCTCAAGGCCAGGTGGGAGCAACCTGGTTTAACGGAAGGTGTCCAAACCCAGCTGGGACAGCACACAGCCAGTGGGTTGAAACCCCTGGGATCTAAGGCCAAAGCAGGAGTGTTTCTGGACAGCAATTCCCAATTACCAGGGGATCAGCTATGCTAAGGCCAAGGGCAACGTGGCTCAGCATTTCAAAAGCTGCAATTGCCTGTTGAAGCCCATGGAATTAATTGGATGGAAACTCAACCTTTTTTCTTTTTAAAAAGAAGCCTATTTGGACTTGTAGTGCTCTGTAACCCACTAAGCCAGGGAGGCAGCAGAGAGGAGAAGATGGATGCAACCCGAGTTTCTTTAGTCCTCTGAAACAGAAGTCCGTGAGACAGAGCTTCTGAGGAGGATTCAAAGAAAACCCCACTGAAATAATCTAATCAGCAAAAGGACACAGATGCCCAGTTGAACAGGGAATAATTTCAGGAATTAAACAGATCTTAAACTATAAAGCATTTAGGTGAATATTACACTTCAAGGTGGATGCAGTGTCCTGTCTGCCATTTATTTTGTATTTTTCGCTAAGCTTTGAGGAAGCTGCCAGGACTCCCTGGAAGCCCTTTGAGGGAAGGCAGCTGCTCAGCACAGGGGCTGGAGCTGGGCGAGGAGGCTTCTGCACAGCAACTAACCCCAGCACAAATCCCTTTTTTTTTTCCCCTTCTAGATCTTAGAAGAAATCTGCCAGAAAAACAACTGGGGACAGCCTGTGTACCAGCTGCACTCTGCCATCGGCCAGGATCAAAGACAGCTCTTCCTCTACAAAATCACCATCCCTGCCCTCGCCAGCCAGAACCCCACCATGTACGTCATTTTTGGAAGGTTTCTGAGGCTTAGGCTTTATTTTTTAAAATTATATTTTAGCTAACAGCTGTCCTCAAAGTCACTATGGCACAGGTCTCCATTTCTTTTTATTTTAAGAAATATTTGTTAAATATATTTTAGAATATTTATTAAATGTATAGTTATATATTATTATATAATTATATATATAAATACTTTTAAAAAAAATATATAGGGAGAAAAACATCCACAAACCATAATTCACTGCTGTCTGCCGTGCTTGGTGCTCTCTCTGCTGGTGCAAACATTACAGAAAGCCAGAAACAATCAGGAAAAAGGGTGCTTTTTTTGTACAAAACGAAAGCAAATGATAGCCCTTGTGGGGAAATGAAGGAACATGCTGATATTTCAGCATCCAAATATGATTCTAAACATTTCTGACCTAAACCACTGTTTGCTGTGTATTGTAAAGAAAAACCCAGACTGGGTATTGTAAAGAAAAAACGCAGCAGGGGGGTTTTTTAATTGAAAAAGCACAACAAACTCTGCAAGGACGTCGTGTCCAAACCGAGAGCCAGGGTCGATAACCTCAGCGAGGAACCAGACCACTCGGAGAGGAGCAGCTCTGTTAATGCACCGGCACAGGGAAGTGATGCTTCCATTTGCTGAGTGGGATGATGCCAGCTCTAAGTGGATCACAGCATCTTGCAGGAAAGCCCTGGGGAAAGCAAACCCGGCTCACTTTGTGCTGTCCTCACAGACACCCCTTCACGCCACCCAAGCTCAGCGCCTACATCGACGAGGCCAAGACCTACGCAGCAGAGTACACCCTGCAGACCCTGGGCATCCCCATGGAGGGGGCAGAGGTGCCTCCTGCAGTGCCAGCTTTTCCAGGTATGGGCAGGGCTGTACAGCAAAGGGCTCCTGGAAGGCCTTTTTTCCTGCTGCTTCCTTGTGGGTGTGAAGAACGAAGCAGGTTTTGGCCACCGAGGACTGGCCTGGTTGTGCTCCCGCACAGTAGCTCGTCTTATTTGTGTGTCTGGCATCTTTATCAGAGAATTCCAGACTGGTTCGGGCTGGAAGAGACCCTAAAGCTCACATAATTCCACCCCTACCATGGGCAGGGACACTATCCCAGGCTGCTCCAAGCCCCATCCAAGCCCCTGGCACTTCCAGGGGTCCAGGGGCAGCCACACCTTCTGTGGGCACCCTGTGCCAGTTTATTGCCTATAAAGGATTTTATCTCTATCCCAGGACTGCCCAAATTTCTGTCCATACCCCAGAGCAACTCAGGCTGGGGGCACTGGGGTGGGGGCTCTGCTCCAACCCCGACCCCTCATGTGGGACTGTGTCCAGGGGAGTTGGAGCAGTGTCCAAGGGCAGGGAATCCCAACATCCAGAGGCCCATCCCGGCTTCACACCTCCCCTCCACTCCTCCCAGTTTGTGAATGCCTCCTTCAACTGGGAGCCCCAGAAACGATGCAGGACGCAAAGCTGGCGTCCCCAGTGCCCCATCTGGGGTGAGTCCCCTCCCTGGCCCTGATGCCACCAGGATGGAGGAGATCCTCCTCCCTGCAAGGACACATGGCTGATGAATTCATGGTCCCTCCGTCCTCCCCCAGCACCCCCAGCTCCTTCTGAACCAACACTTACAGTTTCATCTGCCAAAAAAATGACGCAGCCATGAAAGTTTGGATCTGATCCCGGCTCCCACACCCCCACGGAAGGTTTTTCTCCCAGTTTCAGAATTCATACTGACTAGCTCTTGCAGCTGCCCGAAACAGTTTGGGAAGTCATGGAAAACACAGGAATTACATTTGCTGTGCTCTCCAGCATGACGGTAGCTCCGATGGAGAGGCAGCACCACGTGCCAAGCTGCACATGAGGAACACATTAGTCAGTACTACTGAGTTGTTTGGAGTGTGTCAAGGATGGATTTTAAAAAAAAAAAAAAAAAAAATCCATCCGGCTTCCTGCCACAGGAGTCCACAAAAGCCACAGAAAAATCAATTTGTCTGGGCTTGTGCAGCTTCCGCAGCGTGGAAACCAAATGGGCTCTTTATTGAATCCAGCCCCCACTTACTGCTTAATTAGCATCTCTCCTTTTCTTTCATCCACCCTTTTTTATTTGTCCCGGGAGCTTGGCAAATGGACATGCACTGAAGTTGCTGCTTGCAGCACACACTGGTCTTTGGTCAGGGCTTGCTAAAGCTCAGCTCAGGCCATGCCCAGGTCGCAGCTCATTTCTCTCCTGATGGTGGCAGATGTGCCTGAAGTCCCAGATTTCTCAATTCCTGCTTGAAACGTTGCACCTGGCTTTGCTGGTGCAAAGAAAATGCTCTGGACAGCCACAATATTCAAATTGTAAGGAATTCCTGATGTTTTTACCCAAAGTGACACCTCCAATGAGGCAACGTGTGCTCCCTGCTGCCCCATATTTCCATTCCCCCACCGAGAGGACCTTGGCTCTGGCTGACCTTGAGTTGATCCCATTGCCCACCTGGTCAGACAGGATCCTGGGAGATGCAGTTTGGCAGCAGAGCCTGGTCCAGCAGATCCGATGGATAGCCCAGCTGCTCTTCCCAAATTTAGGCTTTGTCTTGACTCCTGCTTCTTTTACAGCAAAACACTGCGGTCTGGTTGACGAGCTGCTATGCCCTGCCTTCAGAGGAACCAGCCCTAAATGATGCTGTTTTCCCAGTGATTCATTCTCAAATAGCAACGCTTACATCTTCCCATGGAAAATTTGGAAGTGTTGAAACCACATTTTCCATTAGAAACCGATGGGAAAACACCAAAAAATCCCGTCTACTAAATATTTTCTCCCTGCTGTTGCGTTGAGGGAGTTTCCCTACCATGGCTGTCCTGAACTGTCTGTATTTTGGCTGTGAAGGGATCAGAGCTATATTTTCTCCATGAATCCTGCCCAACTTTCCCCTATTTTAGGTTGCTTCCTTGCCCTCCTCATGCCATACAGGGGGGGACCTGTCCAGAGCACCATTAGCTCAGAAATAATCAAAACCTGAGGCAAAAATATTCAACAGAGAGGGGCGTTTTTCCAGCACCATATTTTTACAAATCACGGGTGAGGAAATGCTTTCATTTTCCTATGAATTGTTTAATTTATTTCCATTATTCCCACTAACAAACTCACTGCTGCCCAAGTCATTCCCATCGGAAGTCGTCCCATCAAAACCTTCCAGGCGATGGTGCGTTTGGAACGGATTTTCACTGATCCGTGGGTTTTCCTTCTTTTTTTTCCTTCAGGATACACCATTGCTAACGCAGCTGCCGCTGTCACAACCACTCAGCTCAAGCAGGCGGTGACAATGGGACAAGATTTGGCCACGTATGCCACCTACGAAGCCTATCCTGCCTTCGCTGTCGCCGCACGGAGCGACAGCTACGGAGCCTTTTAACCAAATTCCCTAAAACCCAGCACAGGCAGAAAGGAAAAGAAAACCAACCTCAGCCTGGTAATTCTTACACCCTCACGATTTTAAGCTCATCTATGGCCTAAGGTTAATTTTAGCCAGAGTTTCAGTCTTGTAGGTCTTTAGGTTTGTAACGGGATATTAAGCAGGGGGAAACGAGAAATTAGAAAAAATCCTGCAAAAATCAGATTTTCACACTAGAAAGCAAAAGCTCAGCCCAGGAAATGAGAGGTTCTCAGGTGTAGATGTATATTTATATATATATCTATATATTTATACACCTATTGTGTGTGTGTTTACAAGCAACAACCTGTGCTGAAAACAGTTGGTCCTGTGGCTGTTGTGACTGGCACTGGGGAAGATGGGGTGGCCCAGCAAACCCCTCCGTGCATCAGGAATTCTCCTCCATCCATCCATCCATCCATCCCAAAGTTTCCCAGGCCAGGCAGAGCAGAGGTGCCCCTTGGCCACTCAGGTTTGCCTCTCTCTACCCCTGTTCCCCCCTGTGCCACCAGCACGGGGCATCTCAAGGCTCTTTGAAATTCCTCCTGGCACAGCCAAGGCAAAAAAATCCTTCATCCTAAACATTTCTGCCCAGCCTCAGAGGCTAATTTTTAACAGGTTTCCATGCTAAAGTTATTTTTAAAGCAGGGCACAAGCGTTCAGCAGAGTTTTCCCTCTTACTTTGCTCTCTCCCAGCCATATCCAAAAATCAGCAAATCCCAGTGTATTTTTGCCCACTTCCCATCAAATGGCACATTCACTGAAAAACAGGGAAACTTTTACGCCTGAGGAGCAGAAAAGTGCTATTCATTAAGGCCAATTCTCTGCTTAATTAGAGCACGAGAGCCCACAGCCATGGCCCAGTAATAGCAGGCACCTCGACAGGAACAAAATTCTATCCAAAGAACATTTTCCCAGGTTGGAAAGAGCCCTGCCTGGCTTTACACATTAAATCAAGGCTGCTGCCTGCTCTGATTCCAGCAAAAATTAATTTAGTGGAAGAGGGTTCACGCCAGCAGTAAAGGCACCTCTTATTTTGGAGAGCAGCAGAGTTGGTGTTGTGTTTGAACCCTGTGGGGATGCTGGGAGCATCCTTTGGTGTACAGCAAGGGGGGCATTATCCATTTATTTTTGCCACGGGATCGAGGCAGGGGTAATGATACTACGGAGATAGAGGGGGAATCCAGTGCTGGGTAACTGCAGCATTAATCCTGTATCATAAATCCTACGCAGTGATGCACTAAGGAAACTTGAATTTCTTCAGTCTGGGACAAAAAAACCCTTTTGGGAGGAAGAATTTGCCGGTAGGTTGATGACACCCAGCAGATCCGGCCCCAGATATTTCACCTGGTCTAGATGCTGTGATGTGGCAGAGCAGAAGCCATTCCCAGGGGAGCTTTTCCTGTGCATCCCCCAAGCTGTGCAAAGCACGAGGGTCTGTGCCAAGGTGGTGACTGCAGAAACCGAGTGTTTCCTCTCCTGACTCGATTTCCCCCGGAGTGGAACAAACCCCATAAGCTGTACAGTCTGAGGTCCCGTTAGTCCCCTCCTATTTATGAAGGAGCTCATTAGGGTGACCCTAAAGGTATTACAAGCCCTCTGTGGCTGCTGCTGGCCACGCTTGTCTTCGCAGCAAAGGACAAACCCGGTCACAGAGGGCTAAATAACCGAGAGTGTTACGGATTTCGTGGCTTTTTTTTTCTCTTCTGTCTCTAAGTGGTGTTTGCCAACGAGGAATGTAGCCAGGAGTGTCTCTGAAACCGTTGGCAGGAAGTGTTTCTCACTTTCCATGTTCAGTAAGTTTAGTCTGCTTTTTCAGCTATTTATGTAAGTTCAGAAAGATGTCAAAGCAAAGGGCAAGAAGCAGTATTAAAAATGTGTGCATGAAGCACTTATTTTTGTACGAGTAGTACAAGGTTTGTATAGAGTTTTAACACTGTGAAGTGTAGTGAAAAATCACAATTTCCATTTACTGGAGGACAATCGTGCGTGTTTAAAGGGAATGAAGGGAAAAATGGCATCTCAATCATCCGTTACAAATTAGAACCAGGACTAAATTCTGTGAAGCAACTCTGTGATTTTAGAGTAATCCGGGGACATTCACTGGACTTTGAAATATCATTAAAACTTTTTAAACACAAGCCTCAGTCCTTTTATACGTCTGTGGTAAACAGGAGCACACTTTGCTCCGGAGGGATCGATCCCAGGTCGCCTAGGCAGGGTCACAAGCTGTTCAGGAGTGTTTTCCACGTGCGCTTTGGTGACCCTCGCCAAGCACACGCAGCAGAAAATCAGCAGTTTTGTACTTCCGCACTTCTGAGTGAAAAATCAGGGGGTTGGCTTCTTTTCCCAGCATGTCTTTGGTCAGTAATTCTTTACCTGTCTGTGCTGCAGGAATTGGGTTTGCTGGGAATTTATTGCAGTGGTAATTGTTCCTTACCTGATCCAAGTAGAGATTTTTTGGGGGGTGATGTCAAGAGTGAGACAGCACCGTGTGAAAATAAGGGGTAAGTGGAGAGATCCGTGATTTAGGGCTGTGAGGGACTGGCCCCACCTTGAGAAGAGCCTGTTGCCAGGTCACCAGTAAGTAAATCTTTCTTAAGATGAGGCCCCGCTCCTTGGAAGACCATCACAGTTAAATGACTGAGGAACAGCAATTCCTGGGACGAGGGGTTCTGGGTTTGCACCTTTCCAGAGAGATCCTGAGCCCAGGAAATGGGGGGAAGCTCTGGTACCTTGCTACTGGTAACACAAGCCAAGGCCTCCCTGCCACTCCAAAAGAGATTTTGCCAAAATAGCTCGACATTGTTCTTCCAAAGAGGTCAGCTGTACTCTGGGCTCCAGCAGCTCTGCCAGCTCTATTATTTTCCCTCATTAGCTTTTCCCGCTGTCCTGCTTTCATTTCCTCCGAAACCAGGGCAATGGAAAATTCGCTTTTGTGCTGTAACGTTTCCCCCCTTGCACAACCGAGATTGCCTCTTTGCTGAGCAGCAGCTGGCTGGGCAGTTTTGGAGAGCAAGGATGATCTTCTAAGGAATCTCAAACCCACAGCCCAACTTAAAGAAAACATTATTTCCCATTTGTAAAGATGTGGGCTCCCAGCGGAGAGCAAGACAAAGCCAAGAACCATATCCACCCTCCACCAACGAGTCTGAGGCAAGTTTGAGGTGTAAGTGATGAGATCAGTGCCCAGAAAAATCAGCAGATGGCCTCATCTTTGGCTGCTGGTGGGGCAGGAGGTACAAAAACTGCATTTCCCATCTCCCTCCTTCCAGCCAGCGCTTTCCTGGAGGTCTCTACAACACAGGGGCTCTCATCTGAGGTGCAGAGTGAGAACAAAACATCTCTGAGGGAGACACAACTCCATGCTTGGAGCTGGCCAGACCCTGGAACATCCCTCAGGGAAACTCTCAAGTCCCACAGAAACCCCCTCAGTCCATGGGACAATGTGACTTTCCAAGGGATCTGCTTTACCTTGGGGGTTGCATGGCTCCCTTTTCCCAGGTAAATCTCCCGGGGACCATCTCATCTCATCTCTCCATCACATACTTACCTGGATTTCCCCTTTTTGGGAAAAAAACCCCAAACCAAATGACCTTTGAAGGTGACATCCCAGTCAGGGGTCACCAGTCCCTGCTGGTCACTCACTGGGGGTCAGCCTGGCCCTGGTGCTGCTCGTGGTGCTCTGATGGGATGTTCCTTTCTTCCAAGGGCTGGAAATTGCTGTGTCCCCCAAAATCTCAGTCTTGGATAAAATTCCAGTTCTCAACTGTCCTTTTTTAAGTGCTGGTGGGGGCTTAGACAGCCCCTGCCCACCAGCCCCTGTTCTTTGAGGATGCTTGGGGTGGGCTGCTTTATCCCTGGACACCTCAAACTCCTCTCCATGCCCAGAGACTCATCCCGGCCTGGCTCCAGGTATCCACAGGTTTGTGCCCATCCAGATTTGGAGCTGTTTAAGGAGTAAACATTGGAAGAGTGCCATTCCTTGGTCCCCAGCCCCACCTCGTGTATATACGACCCTGGTTGTGGAGACGTTAAAAACCAGAGAGCTGCAGATAGGCTGCACACAAATACCCTCTGTGGGATGCTGGGAAAAGCCCTAGACAACCACAGGATCCAACAAATCCCAAATCCTGCATCAAAGCCTGGAGACAGCAGAGGATTCTCCCCTCTCCCCGCAGCGCCTCGGTCAGATCTCAATTTAGCATCCCCTAATACTGCTGGTAAATCGGGAAGGGACAGGGTGTGCAGCAGGGAGGCTGTGGAGCGCTCGAGTCGTGCACAGAGCTCAGCCTGCGGGCCGAGTTTCCCGAGTTCATGGCAGTTTATATCCCACGACAACAAAAATAAAATGAAGGTGGAATTCTGCCCTTCTTCCCAGCACGTAGCGGGAATGGCTCCACGGCGAGGGAGAGCAGCCTGGGAGAGGAACGAGCAACTGTGAGGAGTAGTGAGTGCTATATTTAACAGCTGGCGAGGTGCCCAAATTCCTGAAAAATTATTTTTCTCTGGGCTTTGGCTCGAGCTCGTTCTCATGTAAAACAGCACTGGCACCTAGTGGCTGCTGGATCCAGGCACAACATCCCAAAAAAGCGTGCAGGGACCAGGGAAGGGCTGCTGGCCGCTGCCTGCCAACAGCTACTGTGCTGTTAAAGGGCAAATAAAACCAAGGGCGTGTGTCCCAGAGAATTCCCTAGACACAAAATATTATGAAAAGTCCCCCAAAAAACGCCCCCAAAACTTCAAAATCCTGTTCCCACTGGTGACAGCCAAATAAACACGAGGTGTTTCACAAGGGGACCTGCTCTGGGGCACGGGGAACTCTCCAGATACCCTAACTCTGGCTTTCAACACTTCCTCTCCCATGGGAACCCCCAGCTTCCTAAAAACTCTCTTTTGGGGCCAGACGTTCATGGTTTAGAGGGTAAATCTTTAACTGTGCAATTCCACGTGGCTTGCTTAAACATGCCCTGTACTACTGAAAACCCCTGGTTAGTGGGGTGGCTGGGGGAGTTTTTTAGGACGGGACATCAGGGGCATCTCCAGGGAGTTGATTCCCAGGGATGTTCTTTCAAAGCTCTCTTTTTCCTGACTCAATATTGCGACTGCTTTGAGCTCCTCTGGATGGGGATCTCTGAGACTGATTGCAGCTGGTTGGAAATGAATAATTCATCCTCTCCTGCTGATTTTAAAGAGAGGCAAAATTATCTGATTGATGATTCTCTGAAGAATTAAGGAGATTGCATACAAAACTGGTACACATTATTGCAGCTTATTAAACATTTACAGTTGTTTAGCTGTCAGACCCTACAAGAATCCTAAATCCAGACCTGAAATAGGTTTTCTTCTCCCTGTGGCTCCCATTTCTACCACTTACAGAGGTCAGAAGAGATTTAAGGACTCTGGAGCTGTCCCTGCTTATGGCAGCCTGTGGCAGTGCTGGTGGGAGGCAACTCAGGAGGGACCTGCCACCAACACTGGGTCAGGGTGGTCATGGCTTTGCCCAGGCAGCTCTGAAACCCTCCTGGGAAGATCCTCTACATTCCTGGGGACTTTTCTGTGGTGAAACGCTTTCAGCCAACAGGTCTGGGCACTGTCCTTGTACCCTACAATGGCGTCTTCATTCTGAGCTTGGATGAACCCTTGTGCGGGATGAAGAGGGACCACAAACCCTTCTGGTGACCCACTGGTAGGTGACTCTGGGGGGCCCTTCATCCAGCCAGAACCTGCTGGCCTTGGGCCCTTCCTGGTGCTCCAACAAAGCAGGCTGGGGGCTGTCCAGGGCTGCCTCACCCACAGCTTTAACTCATAAATTCAATTCTTACTGATTTCCATCTGATTCCCTCCGGGAGAACCTATTCACCCTCAATAGGCGCAGGTTTAATGACTAAAGAAGTTACACGTTTTATTACAATAAGAATCAGCTGCAACCAGGTCTGGCCAGAACAGGAACCACTTGACTGAGGAGGACACATGAGGAGACTGAACTGCAGGGAAAAGCCAAAACTTTCCAGGAAGCTGAGCTTTGCACAGCAAAGGATGACCAGCAGCACTCGAGGGGCAGCAGTGACGTCCAGAGCCACAAAAAAACCCCTCCCAGAACACCGTGGAATCACCTGGAGTTGGAGGGGATCCACAAGAATCATCCAAGTCCAACCCCTGCACAGCCCTCAAATCTATCAAATCTACTGCTCAAGGAGACCGTTCCTTTAGGGAATGGTGTCACTTATGGGGCTGTGATTTGAAATGCTGAGGATGAGCCTTCAAACGGCACGGTGATGGTGCGAAAGAGGGACACCTTCTTCTTGTAGTGCCCAAAGTAGCGCAGCCGGTACACGCCGGGCTCCGTGCCAGCCGGGATGTGCCACTCAATGGTCACGTTGCTCTGGCCAGCGGATCCTTTGGTCCAGTAAAACCTGGAAAACAGGCCCAAAACTGCAGGCAGCAAGGAAATCCACTTTTCGTTGGAGCTCACTACGTGCAATGAGATGATGGCACTCCAGGTAAGTGTAGGTTAAAAGTTTCTTTTAACCTTTCCTTTCTTTTAACCTCCCCTTTCTTTCACTCTTCCCTTTGTTTTACCCTTCCCTTTGTTTTACCCTTCCCTTTCTTTTACCCTCTCCTTTCTTTTAACCTTCTCTCACACATTTAGGCTATCAGAGCAGCAGCCAACAAGCCAAACCAAACCGAGGTAGGGCTGAAAAATATCTGGGAACACAGGAAAAAAAGTCACTGGTCCTGTTTGTAGATGGAGAATATTTGTACCAATGTGTTCTCACATTTACAGCTCCCTAGAGCATCACCTCTGAGAGCAACATTTGTGAGCTCAGTCCTTCCTGTGTAGGGGCAGAGCGAAACCAAGAGGGTGAATATTCACTAAAATCACAAAGTCTGTAATTACTGAGCTCAGGACTTCTGGCACCCATTTCCACATCAAAAGCCCATTTCCTTTTACAGACTCCTTGTGCAAAAGCCCTTCTGCTCAACCCCAAAACTCTACAGACAATGCTCAGCCTCCAAACTCCGCACATCATCTGGGCACGAGGGGTTTTTCAGCTGGCTCTGGTGGAGATGATGAAGATTAACCTACAGCTCTGAGAGGTGGCACCAGCCTTGCTGCTTCAAAGATATTTTTCCTGAAGGCCGACATCTGTACCCTTAACTTTTCTTTCCTCTAAACCATGTAAAATTGGTGTCTGTTTGTGCTGCACAATAAATCTGGCCAGTTTTTCCCTGGGAGTCTCTCCTGTTTTCTCTTTGGCTTCCTCTTCATCCTCACACTGTGACAGATGGGTGGATATAGGCTAGGAGCAAGCTGGACCACAAACCTTCTGTAATTCCTGTCTTGTAAATTTGGAATTTTGTAAATTCCAAATTTACAAGCCTCCATTCCAGATTCTGGAGCCAAGAAAAATACCAGTTTTGCCAAATTAACCCCCCAAATAGAGGTTGATCCTCCCCTAGAGAGCATCACCTGCCAAGACCAGCCTGGGGTTGGGAGCCCTGGAATGAAGCCCTTCAGGTTAGACTGGAATGACTCCCTGGAGTCTGTGGGACGGGGAAATTGCTCAGGACACCCACCTGGTGTCCCAGGAGGCGTCGTTCAGCACCACACGCCAGCTGCTGGAAATGTTGGAGTATCTCTCCACCGTCAGGAAGTTATGCTCAGTCTGGAATAAAAACACCAGAGTTAGGCAGACACTGAAGGTACAGGCACGTCCCCACCTTCTGTGGCACTTCAAACCGGGGAAGGGAGTGTGCTTCCTCATGCTTTACTGGCAAATGGGGGAATTACTGGCAAAAATGTTATATTTTACTGCCAAATTCAGGCTGATAAATGACGGGAAGAACTTACCTGTAAAAAGAGAATAGGCAGTGACCACGTCTGTGCAAGGTGAGTGATGGGATGAATTAAGAGCTTTTCTAAGTTCCTTTGTTTTGTTAAAATAAAGCAGCAGGCTGATAGGATGGAAATTAAAGACCAGCTTTGCCCTGGACACCAACAAAGAGTGCCTGGCCTAACACACAACATGGCTCAACTTCAATAATATAAAGAGATCATAAACAGTCCAAATTCACTTCTTTGTCCCAAAAGTTTTCTTTCTTTTGAAATAAATTTGAAATTTCTTTCAAATTCTGGCGGTGTGAATTCCCAGAGCACACACCTTCCTCTGTTCTCCCAGCAAAGCAAAGAAACCCTGCTCAAATATCCATTAAACCTGACCAGCCCAATGCCAGCATCATTCCATCACATTTACCGCGTTCTCTGCAGAGGTCCTGGGGTTTGCACCCACAAAAGTCACTTCAGCAACTTCTCTCTGGAGGGGAAATTGAGATTTGTATTAAAGGCTGAGTGGCGCATTAAGAGCATCTTTTGAAGAGGCCATTTGATGCTTTTAGGGGGTGGGTTGGTTTTGTGATGTTTTGTTGTGTTTGGTTTGTTGTTGTTTTAAATTATTTCTAATTTCACTTGTTGCAAGAGCAGTGGACAATTTATGCTTTGAACTGGTGTTCTGGGCCGTGCCGTTCCACTCATCCTGCTTGCTGGATAAACTCCACCAGTACACATAAAAAAGGAGGAAATAAGGGAGATTTTTCAGAATGCCTCTCTGCCTCACTGCTGGAGACAGCAATGAGAGGAAAGCCCTTGCTCTGAACATCTTATCTAGATGTTGAGCATTGAAAACAGAACCATTTCTGACATTTTGATTTCATTTCATTTACATTCCACAGCAGAGGCATCAAAGGTGACCTGATTGCTGCTTGTAAAAAAATGCTGTACAATATTTGCCTACTTAATCAACTGCTATTTTGTTTTGAAGCAGAAGGAGAAATCTGCTTTGTGCTGAATGAAGGGTTCTTATTCTCCCCTTTATTCACCTATTTTATTCCCATTCAGTACAGTGGCATTGGCAGGGAAATGCTCTGTCCCTGCCTTCTCAACCGTGCCCAGCAGAGACGAGACCCGTTTGTTCTGAGGGCACCACAACCCACAGACCTGTGGGGAGAGGGGTAAGAATTTAAAGGTGATTTCCCAAACAGGTTTTAATGACTCCCTGAAGCTCTCACCTCTTGATACTCTGGTCTCACTTCTTGCAGCACATTCCCAAAAGTTTTACCGGCCGGCGCGCTCTCGGCGCTGAGGGAAGGCAGCAAGGTCACGCTGGTTACATTGAAAAGGGGGGGCTCCGGACCGCGGGGCAAATCCTGAGTGGCATCCTGGGAGAGGGAAGATGTGCTCGTTAAACATCCACATGGATAACCAGGATTCCCTGAGCAACCACAGCGCTGCTCCGGCTCTGCCTCCCAGCTTCTGCTTGCACAGGTTGTAGGAATAATAAAGTGAGAGTGAAGGCAAAGCAGAGGATCTCCATCTGTGCTCTGCCTGCAAGAGCAATCCCTGCAGGACACCCGCTGCCCTGTTGCTGGGGTCTCCTAAATCCAGCCCCTAGAATATGCCGGGATATGCCTGCCCACAGCTCCTGCCCGTTCACATGGTCACAGTGACAATGGGCACTGCCGGGTACAGCAGAAACGTAGCAGATTTTTTTCCTTTGGTAGAAAAGCAGCAACTTCAGGCTGTGCTGAAGAGTTGGAGGTACTGATTTCCTACACTTTGAGCTACAAAACCCCCAGAATTTCTCATGTGGTGTCAGACCCCCGTAACAGGAGTTATTTTCGTACCATGTTGTGTTTCTCAAAGTGGTTTCTGAAGAGAGAGGACAGCAGTCGTGTGGCCTCACTGAGGAACAGCCACCACCACTGACAGAATTTAGGTGTCCCCAGCAGCCTGTGGCACGTAGGAAATGCTGCTTACCAGAGCAATAGCCTTGGCCAGGCCCCTGTACAGCTGGATGTAAGCAGAAAGGGTGTGCGGCCCATAAATAGTGGAGGCAGCCTCGTATCGTTGAATCTGGAAAGGACAGATTCGGGAAAGGAGGGTTGGGAGGGCTCCTGAGGGGTTTGTACATCCCATCCCACCCCCACCCAGCTGAGGATCTGCAGTGGGGTTATTCACTCCCTTTCTGATAAGGAGACAGCCCCAACCACTTGCCAAAGTATTTCTGCTGCAATTTCAAGTTACTCCTCATTCTCCAGCCTGTTGCAAACAGGGAGGGCCTGTTTGCTCTTCCAGTTATCACAGTTTTTACCCTCTTTGCTCTTCCAATTACCACAGTTTTTACCTTCCTTTAAAGGCTTATGATGCAGCTTGCCTCCCCCTCCAACTTTTTTGGGGTGGGATTCTTCCAACCCCAGTTCTTCCAACCTTCCCTTCCAGTTCTCCCTGCCCATTTTTGTGGCAAAAGAAAAGAACTCTAAACACACATAATTTCACATGAATTATCAGCCTATGTAGCCAAAAACTGAACTCAGACAGATTCAATCCACAATTTTAACATTTACCTGGTATTCCTCATAGGTGGTGATGTAGTGGGTGTAGACATTGCACAGGCCTGCAATCACAACGTTCATCCCTGGTGTCCCATGGGAATCAAATTCCTAAGGAAGGAAATAAAACCCTTACCTTGAAACAACTGCTTAATGCACAGCTATACTGTTATTATTATTATTGTTGTTATTATTATAGCAATATTGTTATTATTGTTATGGTCATTGGCATCATTATTGTCATTGTTATTGTCATTGTTGTCGTTATTGTTGTTGTTATTATTATTATTACTATTACTATTACCATTCCTATTATTATTATTTACCAGGACGGGATACAAAGTTATGGTGGGAAGGGGGCTGGATGCTCAGCAATGCAAACCTACAAGTGCAATTTGCCTTTTTTAACATCTCATATTCACTCCCCAAAGAAAAAGAGGACGAATGACCTCACATTCCAGTAACTCTAGGGGTTTTTTGGAAGCTGATGTCTGTCTACTCCTAAAAAAATCAGGTATGTAAGTGTGAGAAAGGTTCAGTGAATTGTGGAGACAGCATCTGGGACGGGGATTTCTTTCAGGCTGCAGCCAGGATGTGTCAATCAAATGGAAAAAGTACTGCTGCCGGTTTTTTTGCAATTGTTCTCATGTTGTAAAATCCTGGTAGGGATTAAGGAGCTGAACCCCTCCATCCCAGAGCCAAACTCCTGCTGGCATCAGTTGTGCCTGGATCCCTGTGGAATTGGCTTAATGGATTGAAACCTGATCGTTTGGTGTCCTGGAAGGATATTCATTTCTCCTGCCTGTCAGGAAGCACATGGAAAATCTGCCTGAAGCAAGTGGGAGAAGGAAACATCTGTGGGACACGAGCCCCGTGAGCCCAGCTGGGAGGGGATGAGGGAAACCCAGGAGGCTCAGGAAAGGAAAAGTTCCAGAGGTGAAGTACGCTGGGGAAACCTCAGCAACTCACACTTTTAACAGCTTCCCGCAGCCTGCGTCCGGACATGGTCCTAGGGCACAGAAGGAACAGCATCAGGCTCCAGAATCATGAAATCACAGAGTCCCAGAGGCTGGAAAAGCCCTCTCAGCCCATGGAGTCCACCCTGTGCCCGATGCCCACCTTGTCCCCAGCCCAGAGCACTGAGTGCCACCTCCAGCCCTTCCTTGGACACCTCCAGGGATGGCGACTCCAAACCTCCCTGGGCAGCCCCTGCCAAGGCCTGAGCACCCTTTCCATGGAGAAATTCCTGCTGCTGTCCAACCTGAGCCTCCCCTGGCCCAGCCTGAGGCCGTTTCCCCTTGTCCTGTCCCTGTTCCCTGGGAGCACAGCCCGACCCTCCCCAGAGTTGTGGAGAGCAGGGATCTAAAGCAAGAATTGCTGGCTGGACTTGCACCACCAGAAATTCCCGCAGCACTTCCAGCACTGCCCAACATCCCTTAAAGGCTTCTGCACAAATTCAAGCAAAACATCTCAAAACATTTCACAGCCATCACCACAGCCAGGGAGGGGCTGGAGGCACCCCAGGGCTGGGCAGGAATAAAGGTAATAGAGATAAATCATTATCTTATTTAAATCTGCATCATTGTACCATCAACAGCCAGTGCAATACTTCCTTATGGTGTTTGTGGAGCCAAAACCAGAAGCAAAGTTTAAAAAAATCCTTTGGTTTCCTCGAAACTGCATTTTGTAACAAACAAAAGGATTCAGGAAGGCTGTGTCCATCTCAATCGTTCCCAGGGCGAGTTTGGGGGCAATTTTGGGCCTACCCCCCTTTCTACCTGCAGCAGAACTGTTTCAGGAGGTCTGAATGACATTTGGCTGCAATAAGTAGAACAAGACCCAAGGAATACACACGTGAACTCCCCGGGAACAGCAAGGATTGCCAGGGATCCGATGGCAGCGATTTGCACATCCACGATGTCCGGGTGCCAGGGGTGGGGCCAGGTCATCTGAGAGGGAGGAAAAAGTGCTTAGAAATACTCTGCTTTAGTAGGAAAAACATAGCTGAAGTGTTTCCCTTCCTACAGTCATCAAGCAGGCAAATAAATCTGTGAATTTATTTGTAAATTGAATTGAATTGATTTGTGAAACACGTGAGAAGGTGTTTTACCTTCATATGATGTCTGACCATAAGAGTCACATAAGGCACATGTAAATACTATGGGTAAGGCAAAAGAAACCCTAAATAAGCTGTTGCCAGAGGGGCAGCTTTAGGCAAAGTGGGTGAAGAAGGTCAGGGTAGCACCTAGAAACTCCTCACCTGCATGGAAAAAGGATAGAATTTGGATTGATGAGGAGATGAAAAATCCCACTCCAGCGAGCCAAAAAAGGGGTTTTTTCTGAGGAGCAATTTTCTGGGGGCAAAACATGAATGACAAAAGCTTGTGAAGCACATCAGAAGCAGGAGGCCTGCTGGAGCATCCCTAAAATGTGCTAAAGCCGTAAGAATAAAGTGTCATTTACTCTCAGTAGCACCATCCTGCACGGAGGAGGAGGCTGGGAGGAGCTGGGGCCTCTTGTGGGGGGAGCTGAGGTGAGGAGCTGATTGAACAGCAAGTGACAGCAGGGAGGCTTTTAAGGAGGCTGGTGAAAGGAACAACAATGCATTTCCTTCTCCAGATGGCCTCGCCTGAGTGCTCTAAAGAGCCCTGGACATGATCCCTCTGCACGGCAGCGCATTTGCCTCAGGGCCAAGGGAGCATCCGGTGGGAAAAGGGGCAGCAATTTCCATTTGGAGTTGTGACGCAGGATTTGGGGAGAGCTCGGGAAGAGCAAAGGCCAAGGCACGCCCTGAGCATGGGGATGGGCTGGGATCGATGGGGCAGCAGCTCTGCAGAGCCCTGAGAAACAGCCCTTCCCTGGATGAGCAGGGCACCCCTGGCACAGGCATCCCCATCCCTGCTGGCTGCCCCAGCTCACCTGGACATGCCCTGAGCAGCTGCTGGTCCTGCTGGGAGCGGGATCTGCTGGAGACCCTCACCCCAGGGCACGCACAGCAAATCCCCGCTGTTGTGACAAGTGCCCAGAGCTTCCAAAAGACCCCATGATGAGTTGCTGCATTTTGTGGGACCGGTCTGTCCCGTGGAAAAAGGAAAGGTCCTTTCACAGATTAAGGTAGGAACCAAATGGAAAATGCACCCAGAGCTATAAAGATCTGAGCACCAGCAGAGCATGTCCTGAATCAGAGGCTGCCGGGAGGCAACGCCGAGTTCCACACCCTGGTGGCCGTCCCTCACCTCCTGCATGTTCCCTGTGCATCCAGCTCAGGGCTGCTTCACAGGCAGAGACTTAGGCCAGGATGGATTTCAGTGGGGTTTTTTGGCCCTAGTGAGAGCAGCAGGTCTGGTTTCTCCTCCTGGGATATGTGGAAAAAATGCTCTGAAAGAGAGGAACTCCCACCTCTCTCGTTCTGATGTGAGCTAATGACAACACTTCATTCTTGCTTTCTCCGTCCGTGCCTTCAGAGCCCATGCAGCCCGTGCTCCCTCCTTGCTCTTCACCTGACACCACCTGTAGCTCCCTAACAACCCTGTGAGGGATTGGGATCCATGAGGATTGCTGATCCCAGACCAGAGCAGTGATCCCTGCGCTCCCCAGGGCACACACTTGGTGTCCTTACCTCTCCCGTGCTGAAGAGGATGGGCTTGGGTTTGTGGCAGGCTTTGGTTTCGTTCGACGGCTCTCCCAGCAGCTGGTCCCGGATGTGATCCCAAAACGGGTCCCCTTCTACTGAGGCTGGAGGGGGACACATCTCTCAACCCTGTTCCTCAGCTGCCCCAGCAGCTCTCAGACAGACACTCTCCGCTCCCAGCTCCCGGGGCTGGGATATTTCTCAGTGGACTCTGACCACCTCCCTTTCCTGGGGTGGTTTGAAGGGCTGAGCTTCAGCCCAGCTCAGCTCCATCCTGGCAGCCTTTGGGTAATGGGAACAAATGAGCAGGAGACTCCCAAACCAGCTCTTTATTCTCCCTACTCCCCATCCATCCCCTTGCTCTCCTTCCTTCAGGGCATGTCCATACCCTGTTCCCAAAGCTTTCTGAGGGACACAGACAAACTTGCGAGGGGGTTTCCTCCACCTTCCTAAAAACCATCCCTTTGGATGCTGCGAAGTGACTCCAGGGGTTCCAGTCTGTCTGGGGGATGTCCTGTGCCCCTCCTGTTTGTACAAAGCCACATTGAGATCTGCCCCCAGATTACCTTGGGTGAAGTTGAAAGCCCCCACTCCATCAATAGTCCCCGCGGCAAAGCTGTGCCCCAAGGCTGGTTTACAGGTTTTAACCTAAATCAGAAGGGAGCAAGAAAAGGAAAAAGAGAGAAAACCCAGTTCCCCTGGGCGTGGCAGGGCTGCTGTGGGATTAGGGCATTTCCTCCCGCTCTCACCGTGTGGGTGGCGTTGAGCTCCACGGACACGTCGGTCATGTTCACCCACTGGTGGGCTGAGCTCAGGGGTCCTGTCACCTCCTGGGAGGCCTTTTCATACAGTTCCTGAGGGACACAGCAGGTGGGAAAAAATCCTTGAGGGACGAGCGATGAGGAACCCAGCTGTGCTGAGGAACAGCCATATGGATCATTCCCTCATTCCACCTTCCCGGGGCCTCTTCCAGGTGTTGAAGCAGATCTGTATTTCCCAAGTGCCTTTGTTTTCATCACCCTGAGCCCTGCAAGCTCTGCCTGTCCCAGGGAGGGAGGATGCTTTTCTTTCACAGCTGAAACATGCCCCTATTTCAGCAGGATGGCAACTTCCATCTCCTGGTTGCCACCTCTTGGCATTTCTCACACCGTGGACCAAGCAGAGAAAATGTTTTCTATGAGAAAGAATCACTTTGCTCTATTCACTGCCTGAAAGTGCTGGGAGTCTACCATGGATTTACTACACCCCTGAGAGCTGAGGGTATTTACTACACACACTCAGCCCTTCAGGGAATGGTTTTCCAGCCTCAGGGTGGTACCTGGGAAGTGTTGCCAGAAGTTGTGCAGGTTTAATGACACTCCTGGAAGGAACTGAGGGCACAGCCTTTGAAGGGCAGGAGTCCGAGGCGGTGCAGACAACAGCAGTGTTTCCCCTGTGTTTGATGCACACACCAGGACGCTTGGGCTGGGGACAGAGGCACGATCAGCCTGGAGTGACTTGAGGGCAGAGCCTCTGAAGCGATGACTAAAGGAAATGCCACCACCAGGCCTCCTGCTCTTCCTCCTCTGCTGGACACGCTCCAGTTCCTGCAAGCTGCCGTCCCTGAAATGCCACCAGAAGCTCTCCTTGCCCTCGCTGCTCTCACATCGCACAGGAGGGGAAGCAGCAAATTCAATCCAGGGTGGCTTGGGAGCCCACAGGTGACAAAAGGGAGCCGGTAGGGCCAAGGAAATGCAGGGCCAAGTGGAGCAGGGGGAGCCTCCTCTGTGGGGGTTTCAGCCACACATTTTACCTCACATTTGTGTCAGTTCGGGAATGTGATGCCAAATTGGCCCACAAGTGGTGTGTGGTGGTGTCTCTGAGCTCTTCCAGGAGGACTTTTCCCATCATGATGCCTTTGAGATGAATGGGAGGGAGGGGGAGAGGGTAAGGGGGGACATGCTCATTATGTCCCAGCGAGGAATATTGAGATTAAAACCCCAAACCAACGTTTTCATATCACAACACCTGCAGTGATGGATCTCGATAAAAGTATGTGTCGTCCAGTCTAAATTCAGGTGTCTAATCAGATGCATTACACCAGAGGAAATTTTTCACTACCATTAGGATTTCCTACACTGTCCTCTTGACTGCAGTAGATATAGAGACATCAAGAGCTGCTTGCAGAGCTCATTTACCCATTAAAAACACAATCAAGAAACTTCAGAGTAATTTAAATCTACAAACATTCACCAGAACAGGTACAGGATAGAGAGAATATAGAATATAGAATATAGAGTATAGAATATAGAGAACAGAATATAGAGTATAGAATATAGAATATAGAGAATAGAGAATATAGAATAGAGAATAGAGAAAAGAGAATATAGAGTATAGAATATAGAATATAGAACAGAGAATATAGAATATAGAGTACAGAATAGATAATATAGAATATAGAATAGAGAACAGAAAATATAGAGTATAGAATACAGAATATAGAATGTAGAATAAAGAATATATAATTAGAATATAGAATACAGAATATGGAATATCCTGAGGGAAGGGACCCACAAGGCTCACCAAGTTGCTTAAATGAGCATGAATTCCTGTCCTAGCAGCACCCACACACACTCAGAAAGCAGAATATCCCTTACCTTTGCTTTCAGGTAGATATTGTGCCCTATGATCCTGGTGCTCTCAAACATGTCATTCCCGGGCCCCTTGGCCATGCACATGGCTGCCTGTTGGGAAATTCGTTTGGTGATCAGTGAGTAGCGAGAGCATGGGGCACTGCCAGGTGGTTGTAACCTGTGGGAACTGATGGCTTCTTGCAGGCCACATCAAAATTAGGCACAGGGTTACTGCACTCAAGGTAAATTTGGGGTGAATGACCAGAAAGTTGGGTGTGTGAGGACAAAGAGCAGCAAGTTCCTGGAAGCGGCATCCAGAACAGTCCAAAAGGAGGTGACTTTTTAATTTTAATGCCCTCTCCATGCACAGTGGTCAGTCGCAGGGCCCTGCGGAAGGTGGGACGGGCGGGTCACACTCACCCCTCCGACGGGACAGGCGCTCTGGGGGTTGTCGCACGACTCGCCCGTGTTGGCGCAGAACGGGCCCCGCGTGTTGGGGGACACGTCCCCCAGGTTGGAGGAGGCAAAGGCGGCCACAAAGGAGCCCTGCCAAGGCCAGAGGAGCATTTCAGTGCCTCGCAGGGAAAGCTGCAAAGCCCCCGTGCAGCTCTCCCTGCAGCTGCTGCCACCGTGCACCATGCTGCTTTATTCCCAGTCACCGGGGGCACGGGAATGGGGCTTTAGGCACCTCCCAAGGGCTGGGGCAGGGCGAGAAAGGGAGAACTGGATGCACATGATGCCATTTCAGGGAGAACTTCACAGCACTGGTGTGCAGACAGTGTTTCCTCCTCCCCCTCTTCCACCCCCGTTCTTCCCAGCGTGTCCCCAGCTTCTCACGTTGCTGATCAGATGTTAATGGGTCACTGTAGCACCTTGCACAGGATTTGTTTTCCCCTCCAGGCTTTCACCACGACTGATTTACAGGGTGAGAGCTATCGGAGCTGGCTGCAGGGACACTTTCCAGGTTGTTCAAGGCTTGAACACTTCCAGGGATGGGGCAACCCCGACCTTCCCAGTTTTTAACAGTTGAATTTAAAAAAATTGAGTTATTCCTAAAGTCTGAATAACCGCCACTGATTACTAGTTTGGAAAGTCAAGAATACACCTTCCAATTTCCCTTCTGTAGAGGAAGAGAGGAAATAAATCAAAGCATTCCCCTCAGTGCTTGTGTGTCTGTGTTTGCCCTGCTGTCCCACCTCACCCCTCCCCGTCCCAGCCCTGTTTCACCCATTCCTGGGAGCACTCCCACCTCTCCAGGGAGCATCCCCTTGTTCTTCTCCTGCTCGAACAGGTAGGAGGCGTAGCCCACGTTGTCGCTGTTCACCAGGTGGTTGGAGTTGTTCATGCTCACGGGGTGCACGGCAAACCAGCTGAGGAGGGGTCACAAGGCACACACAGAAAGTGCTTTGCTCACCCTGTGCAGTGGCAATTGACTCATTCAGTCTTATCTATTTGTGGGAATTTTCTTTGGGAGAACACAGCTGGAGACTCGTGGTGCTGAGGATGGATTAACAAGGGCAGAGTGCTCCCATCCTCTCCCTTCCTAACCAGGGGGGCTCATGGCTGTAACAATCCAGGCCTTGAGGCCACAAGAATTTGTCACTGTCACTGTCAGGGCCACCAAGAGCTCCTTCAGACCTGGACTGACTCTTTCACTAACCCAGAGAATTATATTTTGCAGGGATTTTTATATTCAAAGGAACAAGGAGGAGTCAGTGATGTAAAAAAAGGGGGAAAAACGGAATGCCTTCATTCTGACAAAAATAATGAGAGGATGGAAAAAAACCTGCTGCCCTGGTGGTCAGTACCTGATAAGGCCTAGCTCGTGTCCATCCTCACCTACCATCTTCAGCACCACCATTTCTTTATCCGTGTTGGATGAATACCTGGATGGGAACAAAGCAGGGAAATCCCATCAGAGCCAGGGCCGTGGTCGTGCTCTGCATTGCTCTGCCAGGTTAAATCCCCACTAGGCTGAGCAAGGATATGAAAAGGTCATTCCAGGCATTACCAGAGCACAGCAAGGGCTTAGAGAAGCACCTGAAAGCAGCTGGGAAGGTGAGGGAAGAGCTATGGCTGTCACTGTGCTCAGGCACTTCTCCAGGGAATGGACGTAGCACAAATTCATGCCCCAAGGATGGCACTTTGGTGCCCTCTGACTCTCGATTTTTTAAATAAAGCACAAGGTCACATCCTTGACCAGTTCCTCATGCTTGGAGAGGGCAATCACAGCTTTCAAGGCCTCACTTTGCAGTTAATTTTTGGGGATGCACACACCCAAGTGCCCACGATGGCCACAGCACCATTCATTCTGCCACAGTCCTGGCTCCACATTTTCAGCTCTCCTGGGATGACCAGAAGCACCAGCTGTGAGCTGGCTGGGACACGGTCCCAGCTGAGGGGTTCTCTCCAGGGCTCTGTTTGTCCCCTGCCTGGGGAGGTTTTACCTGCTCAGCTCGGACGCCGGGTTCTTGAGGTAGGAGAAGGGGCTGCGGTTGATCTGGCTGTTTTCTACTGCGCCTCTGTTTATAAAGAGCCTTCCTCTCTTCATGTTCTCGTGGGCAATATCTATGCTCTGCAGAGCAGCAAGGCAGGGAGTATCAGGCTGTCAGGCATACCTGAGGCTATCTAGAAAAACTCTTTCTTTCCCTCGCTGTCCATCCCCAACCCTCCCTTGGAATTTGGGGGTGCCGGTTTTTTTGTTTGTTTGGGATTTTTTCTTAACCCATTTAACTTCTGGAAAACGGTAGTAACGTTTTTAAAGTACCCACAGCTGTCTCTGAGGAAAGTATTCAAAGTTCCTGCTTTTTGAGCTGCTGTCACTGGCAGACACAGGCCCACCTGCCAGTGTGTGTCGGGCTGTGCCATGCAGAGGTGCCACCCCAAACGCCACAGCAGAGCTGTGCTAGGCACCCACACGCTGAGCTGGGTGACGCTGACCTTCACAATGCCATTGACGATGGAGCTGAGGGCTGGCCTGACGAGCCCCTTGCTGGTGATCCAGAACAGGGTGTACTGGAAGTACCCTCCGGGCCCCGAGTGCGTGTGGGTGCCGCTGAGGACGACGTTGTCCTGCCGGTACAGCTCCCCGTACTTGCTCTGCAGCTGCTTCAGCACCTGGGAGGAAGGAGGTGCTCCTGAAAAACCCCTTCTCCTGCCCAAAGGCTGCGGAGGTTTGTGGCAGCCCTTGCAAAAACCCCAACCATCCATCCCCCCCGTCACTCTCCTCTTTCTGCCTGGCATAACAAGGAGGTTGTAGCTGTTGGCTTGTCAGGAGCCTCAAAATAGGAATATCTGGTAGAAGACCTCTATATCCAACTTGAAGTGAATCCCAGATCATCCCAGGAGCCCCCAGTTCTCCAGCACCTCCCTCCCTCCTCTGCTGCATTTTTAGACATACTGTGATAACCTATTCACAATTTCAATGAACTCCTGATAATTTTTCCACTAAGAGAAGCGTGAGCAAAGCCCAGCCTCCTGCTGAGGAATCCAAAGCTCTTCTCCAGCAGAGACACAGCACCTCCCCAAGGAAATCCCAAAGGAAGCACCCAGCGTGCTGCCATGCTCCATAGGGATGACTGCAAGCACCCAGCCCCTCCTTTCCAGCCCCGTACCTCCAGCCTGACTCTCTGGGACACCATTCCGATGTCGGCGCTGACGAACACGACCCGTTTGGAGTCCTCGAGGTCTGCCACGATGAAGGCTCGGCTGTAGAGGCGCGAGAGGAGCCCCCCACCCACCTGGCTGGGGTTGGCGTATCCCATCTGCAAGAGAGGAGCTCCATCACAAACACTGAGCCGTTTATCCCTCTGCCTGCATTTTCCTGAGTAGATTTGCCCGGGGGCCAGAGGACTCATTCAACAACTCCGAGCTGCAGCTCTGTCTTGCCCCGAGATTCCAACAATCATGGAATGGTTGGGCTTCGAGGGACCTTAAACCCATCTCGTTCCAACCCCCTGCCACGGGCAGGGACACCTCCCACTGTCCCAGGTTGCTCCAAACTTCAAAGAAACTTCACCTAAGGCTTGAAGGTGACACACATTTGGCAAGGCAGAGGCTCTGAACCAGAAATCCTGCAAAAAATGCTCACGGAGGATGAAAAATCAGCATTTCCCCAACCCCAGGAGGAATTTCCCCGACTCACCAGAGGGACTTGTGCCACAGGGCCCGTGCAGTCAGCTCTGCCAACACCCACCAAGTACCTTGCTGCTGCCGCGGTGTCGTTGCTGGAACCTGTAGGAACAACCAAGGGCAGATCAGCGGGCACAGGAGTGAGCAGAATCGGGGACAAGAGAGGCCGAAGAGCTCTGGCTGAGTGCTCCACGTGGATTTCCAGCGGGCTGTCAACGTGCTGAGGCTCTGAGGGCCTCTGGGGTGGCAAAGGGTGGAGCAGGCATGAAGAACCCCACAGGGAGCTCTCCAGAGGGGTCACTGGGCTGTGCCGAACGGGGGGTGGTGCTCAGCGAGGAGGAACCAGCCCAGCGTTCCCAGTTAGACTCTCCAAGCCCAGCAGCACCACGCGGGAACCAGCTCCAAGTGCTGTTTGACACAGACAATTCAGCTCAGCAGCGGTGAGAACAAGGGGATGGTGTGTCAGGAGCTACTGGGAAGGGACTGGGGAAGAGAGAAGGGCACATCCAGCACATCCTGTGTCCAGTGCTGGTGCCCTGGTCCTCCCCAAAAAAATCCCAGCAGAGCCAGCTAAAGCTCAGAGGAGGGAAAAGCAGCTCTGGGCAGTGATTTCCAGGCAAACGGTGAGGAAAAGTTCTCCCAAAGGAGATCACGTCTCACTCAGGCCACCAGGAAGGTGCAGAAATCCTTCCAGGATGGACAAACATGGGGAAGAAAAGCCATAGAGGGCTATCAAATCATAATAAATCAGAAGGGTTATCTGCATCTCAGGAAATCCCAAAGCCACAAATCACTGGGGGCTGAGATAACACTATGGGAAAATATTAAATATTTCTGTGTGCCTGCTGCGCTCCCACAGCCCCCCTCAGGCAGCCGCTGCTGCCCCAGACAGGGCTTCGGGATCAGGGGATGCTTCGTCTTCCCAGCCTGGCCTTTCCTGGGCTGTCCCTTGAATCAGAGAAGGGAAACACTCACACTGACATTATTTAAAATGGTGCCAGTCAACTGAGCCACCCCTTAGAACTACTCTTCCTCCCCCTCCTCCTTCTCCCTCTCCTGCTCCTCCTCCTCCTCCCCCCGCAGAGCTTCGACACAGAGGAGAATCACTTGTGCAAAACTCTGACGTGTTATAGCCTAAACACATGAAGTTTTTAGTCCCAAATGTGAACTACATCCAATCTGAGACCAAAATTTAGAAGCTGGAAGCTCATCACTGTTGAGATGTTGAGTCCAGCTCCCGACACCCTCCTGCCCTGTGCCTGGGGGTGGGGTTGGAGGCATCAGTGGGCTGTGGTGGGGCTGTAAAACCCCTGGGTAAAACCCCGGGAGCGAGGGGCTGCCAGGACCCCCTGCAGGAGGCAGAGAGAGGGAAGGGAGGATGGGAGGAGGGGGATCCCTGCAGCCAAGCTCACCCCATGCCGGGGCCGTGCATCCGTGCCCCGAGAGCTGCTGGTGGGACCCCTGCTCCTGCTGCTCTGCCTGGGCAAAGGAGCAGGGGCAGAGTGCTGGTGACAGCTCAGCAGTGGCCTGGGGACCTCTGCCTGTCCCCCTTTCACCTGTCCTGCCCTGGGCACCCCTGGGGCAGGGGGAGGGAGGCTGGGGTGGCTCCACTTGCCGTCCGTGTCTTTGGTGAGGAAGTGCAGGAACAGCAGTACCGCGGTCAGGGCGATCATCAGCACCAGGCACACGATCAGGATCACCTCCAGCCGGGAGAAGGAGCACCTGGACCTCTTTCCGCACATGGTGGGGGCTCTGCGGGTGCAGGAAGGAGCCCGTGGCACATCCCAGTGTGGGGCACATCCCAGTGTGGGGCACAGCCCACCCAGAGCACACATCCCACCCTCAGAGAGCTGCTTGTGTGCCCACCCCGGTGCCAGAGACGGCAGCAGCACAGAGAGGGACGGGAGGTGGGGATTTATTTTCATATTAACACAGCAAGAACGTGTGTCCTGCAGGCAGCAATCGCTCCCTGTCACCAGGCCTGACAGGACAGGGAGAGCGCCCGAATTCCCGACACCACGTTTCCCAGGGGACTTTGCTCACCCTTCTGAAGAGATCTTGGAATAAACCCCACAATATTCCACCAGATCCTGTGCTCTCTGAGTGGCTGAAGGAGATGTTGGAGCTCAGAGCGCGTCAGAAGAGAGCACTGTCACCATAATAAACATCAATTCAGGAAGCTCAGCTTCAAGGTCCCTCCCAACCCACCCCACTCTGTGAGTCTGGGATTATTCTGGAATTATTCTGAGATTATTCTGGGATGATAAAGTGAAGAATGAGGCAGAGCCTCTGGTTTTCCTGGCAGTAGCATTGGCCAGGTCTGGTGAAGCTCCTGGCTCCAGGCTATTCCTCACAGTGAATGTGCCCTGGAAACAATGAACCCGCAGGGAACAACCGCTGCAATGAGCACTTATGGTCCTGGGAAGGTTCCAGAGAGAAACAACAGCAGCAGAGAGCCAAGTGGTCACTCAGACTTGCTCTAGGTGACCTCTCTTATCCGCTTCTTCTGCTACAGCACTCGTGGTCAAGGCTGAATTTCACAGAACAAATATTTCAGTGGCAACACATCTAATGTTACAGGTTTCCTTCCTGCCCCTTTTACCCCCTGAGCGTGGCACTGGCTGTCAGGCAGCCTGAGCTGTCCAGATAATCCCAGCAGCAGCCTGAAACAACCAGCACCGCGCACACTCACACTGCTCATCCCCCAGCTGATTAAATTGCCCCAACAACACTGGAGGATACAAACACTGATCCTGTGGGATCCCAGGGGGATCTCCAGCGGGCTTACCTGAGTTCCCTCGCCTGTCCCAGTGGCTCCCAGCTCGAGACCTGCTCCAGGCTGGAAAGTTCAGATGGAAAATTCTTGTTGAGTAACCTCGTGAGTCAAGCATGGCACAAGATAAGGAGAAACCAATCAATAATTTTATCCCTCAGGGAGGTGATAGAAAGTTGTTCCCCAGTGTGTTTACGTCAAGCTGCAGGCAGCATCTCCCTCTCCCAAAGCAACCTTTCCAGGACTGCACTGCTCGGCTCTGGTGCTCGAGGAATTCAGGAACGGGACTTTTTTTCCTCCTCTTTGCCTCATCACAGCTTGACCAGCCTGTGGAACGGTGGCTGCTTCCCATCTGGATGTGACTCCTAATTCTCATGGAAGTTCAGTCCTCAGGGTTTCCACACTCTACTAGAAGAACTTGAGAGCAGGATTGTATTTTAAGTGTAAAATACTTTTTATTAATGTATTTCTATTTATTAGAAACTTTATTTGTTAAAGCCCAGGTCTTTTTCCATCTGTTTGCCTTTTAAGTCCCAGATAGGTCTGGATAAATTCTCCAAGTGCTCCAATATGCTTTATCCAAAGGGTTTTGGCAGTTTGCTCCTCCCCAAAATAACAGGACCTGTCACACCCTCAGATGTTGGTGCAGCGAGGAGGGAAGATGATGCCAGTCACAGCCCTTCCTCCCTCCAGCATTGTGGTGGGAATTAAAAGCTGGGAGCACCTCTGGCATTTTCCCTCTCCTCTCAGGAGGTTCAGTTTTCCACCCCCTTCTCCTTGGCGCATCCCTGATCCAAGGGTTAACATTCCAGGCAGTGTCTGCGTCAGCGCTCCAAGGTCATGTTCAGCGTCGCCCTTTGGCTCCGTGATTTTTGGACTGGCTGGTGGGGAGAAGCAAGATTTACTGATACCTTATCTCCTGCAACTCCTGAGGAACCTGCTGGGCCTGGACGCAGCCTGCTCGGCCGTGTGGGCTGGCAGATGTGCCCGGACACCGCCGTGCTCCTGGGAATGGTCGGGTCCCAAAGGGTGCTCTGGCCTTGGAGGGAACGGAGAAGGACAGACAAAACCATGGAGCAGTTGCTCTGCTGGCAAGGGAGAGGTGCTGGCACAGGGATGAGCCAGGAAGGGGCTGTGCAGAGCTCTTCCTGCAGATGGTACATGTGCTGGAGCAAATACAGTAAAAGGGAAGAAAGTGAGTTCTGAGGAATTGTTACAGTGCCAGAGTGTCCTGCCAGCCTCATCCCACAAAATGAAAAGAGCTGAGGAAAAGTGGCTCTGTAACTCCAGAAAGGACAAATCACCTGTTGCTGGGGCTGGAGGAGGAAAAGGAAGATTGGTGATAGCTCAAAATGTGCTTTGGGGAATATTTTAAATTGTTTTCCTGTTGACGTTCTGGGGACCCACAGCTCCCCATGCCCCCCAGGTGATGTGACCGTGTCCAGGCCCAGGACTGCAGAAGCAAGGAGCTTTTTCATGCAGAAAAGGCACTTTCTGGGCTGCAGAGACCTCAGCTGGAGTGCTGAGGGCTGGGTAAATCCCTGTGAATGCCTTTCTGCCTGTGGAAATGTGAGGAAGGTGAAAGGTTCCCACAGACCAGCCTCCTTCCCAAGACCAGGAGTCCTCCAGCTTCTTCCTGGTGCCATTTTGTTCCAAATGACACTAAAGACAGTGATGTTTTCTTTACAATCTTTATCCTCCTGAAAAAAAGGCTCCTCCCCATCACTGCCACTCCAGGGCTGCACTCTGTGACCTCCCCTGGCACATCCAGTGGCTGCAAACAGCACAGGGATTTCATCCTCAGCAGGGAGAGTGCTCAAACCCACTCGGGATTGATGGATCCACTGAAGGAATCTGGCACAGCTGACAGAAGGGAAACCACCCAGCACAGATGGCCAAACGTGCATTCCTTTACCCAGTGAACATTGTGCTTCCAAATCACTGAGAAAGAGGATTCAAACCACCTCTGTATAGGAAAAAAATAAATAAATTAAGAAAATGGGCTTTGAAATATAAATCCATGAAGCATTTTCTTCCCTTTCCTCTCCTCATTTTTCAGTTCCTCGTCCCTCCCAAGCAAGACCAGAGCATTTCAGAGAAGTGGCCCTTTCCTACAGCATCCAAATTTCACTTTAAAACCTGCATTTCCAGGTCTCTTGGAGAGCTTCCTTTCTGCAAGCCATCCAAGCTGGGGCTGGGTAAAACCAAACTCTTCTCTTAAAAACTCACAGGAGGCCACGATCTTCTCTGTAAACCTCCTGAAACAAAAACTCTTCTGATGGGCAATGAAGAGACTGAAAATCTCTTTTTCTTTAAATGAGAAGGCCTGGGAGCATGTCTGAAACTGGCTGCATCAACCCTTCAGTGCTCTTGGGGGCAAAAATCTCTTTTTTCCCCCAGTGTCCCAGCCTCGCTCATCCCTGCAGGACAGAAACCTCAATTCCAGCCTGTTTGCCAAGCCCTGGCCAGGTCCTGAGCAGAAAATTGGAGGAACCATCACCTCAGCATGAGCATGTGGCTGGTACAGAGCCAAGATGATCCCCACAGCCTGGGATCCTGGGTGTGAGGGGCCTCAGAGCCCTCACAGCCCGCAGAGCCCGCGCAGCAATTGAGAGGCCTCTTATATAAATGTTTATTCACCAAAGAACAGCCAAAGTCCTTTTTGCTGGGCTCAGGATGGCAGAAGATAAAGTGTTTGCACAGAGCTGTCAGCAAGAACCCTGCCAGGCTTTGGCAAGGGCACACCAGGGCTGCTTTAGGCAGCACCATGTGGATTTTCTTCCCCACCTTTCCTGGTCAAAACACACACCCCTACTCCAAGCAGCAGCTGGAAGTGAGAGCAGACTTACTTGTGGTGGAAGATGGTGACTTTTCCTGCTGGGAAACACAGCTGGGAGCACGCATGGAGAGTTTAGGAAGGGCAGGTTGAATGGAAAGGTAAGAAAATTTGAGCAATTGCAGTTTCTGAGCTCCAAGGTCCTGCACAGATCACTGAGTGGCAGCTGAACTGAAGGGACACTTAGCAAATATAATTAAAATACTGTCCTGGGGTGCCTGGCCTTTCCTTCCCCACCCTCCCTTGCCTGGCCTCATGAGCAAGAACCCTCTTGCCCTTCTGGACAACCAAGTCATGGTGACTTTTTGCTGCTAGTAATTGCCCAGACATGTGCACACCCCAAAACTCCCCAGGTGGTGTGGCCTAAATCTATGGAGAGGTTAAAGGCAAATTGGTGAAAGCTTCACCACAAATGGAGAATAGTTTTCCATCCCCCATCTGAAGCAGCAGCAGCCCCAGGGCCAGGGCCAGGGCACTTCCCTGGGATGTGGGAGAGCCCAGGGAAGCATCACTTCCAGGAAGGGCCAAGCAGCACGTGCCACGCTCCAGAGCTCTGGCACAAGACAGGGAAAACCTTCTCAAGACCCAAAAACAGAAATGCAGAATTGGGCAGATTCCAATTAAATCCCACTGGGGTTTCTTGGGGGGAAAAATGGTCAGAAAATGAACAAGGTGGGTTGCTCTGTGCCCACTCGTGCCAGCAGGGGCTGAGCTGCTGCTGCTGCTGAAAACCATCTGCAGCCAAGTTATGGGAGCCCTGCCTGCTCCCAAACCTTGCAAGACCTGCTTCTTCCATCATCTTGGAATCACAGAATATCCTGACCCACAGGGACCCATCAAAATCCAATGCCCGGTCCTGCACAGGACACTCCTTATAATCCCATCATGTGCCTGAGAGTAGTGTCCAAATGTTTATTTATTTCAACAAGGGATGTGCAAAGGGCATCGTGCCCAAATCCCGGTGCTCACCAGCATTCCCTGCCCGACCTGCAGCGCCCATGGACAGCCAGGGGCAGGAGAGGCACTGGGAGGATGCAAAAAGAAAACACAGATCCTTCTGGCAAATATTTGTAGCCAACATCTGCTGAGTTGGATGGGAAAGTTGCCAAAACAGGAACTCGTGGCTGCTCTTCGGCAGCGCTCTGATCCGCTGGCACCAGGGAGAGAATGAGGCCGAGCACTGAGCTGTGTCCTGAGGAAAAGCAGGAGGGGGAAGGTGATGGGACTGCTCTTTCCAGAGCACAGGAAAGCAAAGGGATCGCTGCCCTTGCTTGGCTCACGCTCCTCAAACATCTCCCATCCCTGTATTTTAGGGGTTTAGAACCTTCCCCACGTGGCAGCGCCAAAGGCTAAATCCAGCTGGATCTCGGCAGCATCAATGCCCACCCTCCTGGCAAGATCCTGGCTTGCCCAGGTCTTTCTCCACCTTGAACTGTCCTTTTCCAGCCCTTTCTGGTGAAGACCCCTCTGCCCAATTTCAGCCTCCTGGCACCTGCACTGGAGTGTCCAGGCTTGCCCCTCCACACACAAACCAGGCTCCTGCCTGTCCTCTACAGACACCCTCAGTGCTCAGCTGGAGGCCACAGGGGATAGTTTTACTGGCACAGCGTGGGGAAATCCATGAGTTCTGCTGGACTGAGGCAGCACAATGCCGGATTCCAGCTTTTACAGACTTGTAGTTTGCTGTGCTCTCCTCTCTGACAGGCACCAAGTGAAGCAGGAGCAGCAGGAACTTCCCTGCCCAAGGGAGAGGCAACAACGCAGCAGTGCCCAGGGCAAGGGAACCACTTCAGTGGTGGTTCAGCCTCTCACTGGGACAGGATTGTCCCTGGAAGTCACCCAAGGATCTCAGCCCAGGAACAAAGAGCTCACAGGCCAAGCGTGGTGTTCAGTGATGGCAGAGGAGCCCCACCACCCCCTGGCTGCGCCCTCCGGACAGCAGAGGCTGAGGGATGGCTGTAGATGGATCTTACCTGAGGTCTGGGGGGAATGCAGGGGGAAATCTGGGATTCTGCCATCAGCACAATGCTGAAGGTCACCCTGAGCCCGGGCCACGTCCCATCCCAGCCAGCCGGAGCTGCCGGGCGGATGCTCCCTGGGAAGGAGGAGAACAAGGCAGCACAAACTCCACGGCCTGGACGGAGCCAATGCACAGCACTTCTGTCCCAAACCCATCCCTGGGCCCCTCCTGCAGAGCCAGCAGCCCTGAGCCTCCTGTCCCCCATTCCCAGGCTCCCTTTCCGCAGCCCCGCTGTGGCACAGGTGGGGCCATGTGGAGCCAGAGCCGTGCAGGAAGTCAGACACCACAAGGCAGGATTCAGCAGATTCCATTTAATGTCATGTGCATATATATCCATACATTTACTTATGTCAATGGTTCGGATGTGCGTGATGCCAGGTCTTGAAAAATCTACTCCTCGGGTTACTCTGGGAGCCTAAACTCTCTCAAAAATCAGCTGGGGTGGGATGGGCTGTTTAAAAACCTACTTTTAACCCCAAAGTTGCCAAGGCAAAGCCGTGAATTGAAGGCAGAGCTGAGCCCTGAATTCCCCCCCGGCTCTGCAAATGCTGTTGCAAAGGGTTTGGCCGAGGAACCCCCTCCCTCCTGGCCTCCCTCCCTCCCCGGGAGACAGAGAACTGATAAGGAACAGGCTGCTCTTGCTCAGCATCCCAAGCAACACCCCACCAGCTCTCTGGGGCAGGTTTTGGCCCAGGCTGAGGAACAGGGAAGAGAAGTGGAGGTAAAGCATCCCCAAAAAACAGAAAAGAAGGAAGAAACGACACTTTCACCACCACGGACGCACAGAAATCGGCTTCTCTTTCCTTTTTCTTTCTGGTGTCCAGCACTGGCAGCTCCTGGGAAAAGGATGCCCACCCTGCCCTGTGCTGCATCCCAGCAGTTGGGGGTAGATTTTTCAAGGCCTGGAGATGGCTCCCAGGAAGGCTCCTCCCACCCGCTCGCGCTCATCGATTGCATAGCATTTATTTCAGATAAGGCACTGTTTTGCCCAACAGCAATTCCACATCAATGCAGTTTCCATACAGTCCACATCGGATGGCCTACAGTGCAATAACATCAACTTAAAGGCAAGGTTTGCAAGAATAAACCCAGCTTTAAATTTCAACTGAATACTAAAAAGATAAAGGAAACTACATTTTTCAAAAGCCTTTTTTATTTTCCTTCACCATTGTTGTTTTACAATACAAATATCACCTTGTGAATACACAAAAAACCTACAGAAGATAACTCTGCTTCACGTAAAATACAGAATGGATATATATATATTTATATATATATTTTTCTCTTCTTCATTCTTTTTTAAAAAAACTATTTTTTGTTCTGCACATTGGCAAGTTTAGGATAGGAGACTTCCCCAAACATACAGTATGTATGGTAGGAGTGAAAACTTAGAATTACATGCAGTTTCTGCACAAATATTTTAAAGAAATAGATTATCTTTGTTGTTTTTCAACAACACTTTGATAGGGGATGGAGAAACCATTCATAGTTCACTCAGTGATCATTTGTAAAATTCTTAAAAAACAGGAATTCATGGCTGTTTTGCTTTTTAAAATCCAGCTACGAAGTAGACAATAAAGTGATCCTTTTTTAGCTTGACCTGCCCACAATGTGTGAGCAAGGTCGGACCCTTTTTGTTTGGTGGGGTGGGAGGTTTTTCCCTACACGTGGCAATTTCAACATTATAAGCAAATTTCCAGTTTAATTTAGCTATAAATGCAAAAATTAGTAATTATACAGTATATATAATTCTGCTTTCATGGAATACTTTATTTTAAATAAAAACATTTAAGACTGCCTACTGACCATACAATCAAGACAAGAAAGGCACTAGAAACATAGACAAATCTCTCTCTCTCCCAAGAAGCATTTTCTTTAAATTTTTTAACTCTCTATTCTCTGACATGTAAAAATCTTTTTTAAATTTAATTTTTTTTATACACAGTTTGAAAAATAAAGTTAGGAAATACTTAGAAAATCACTTTACATTTTTTTCTCCTTTTTTTTTTTTGTTTTTGTTTCTTGTTTGTTTGTTTGTTTTTTTGCACTTTTTTGACACAGTCACTGCAGATTCTACAAAATCAGGATTTACCAAACCTTTCTGTGTCTATCATCTTATTCGTAGCGCGGTGCAACAGGTAGAAAGATTTCTTGATTTCACCCAAGGCAGGTATTTAGAAACCTTCATATAGTCATTTGCTAGAAAATGGCTTACAGCCCAATCTTTGGGGCAAGAGATATGAAAAGTATGTTTTCCCAAGAAAATAATATGCTTTGTTCCCAGACGTGACTGGAAAGACCAGAACTTATGATATAAAAGCTTTTCATTTATGTTGTCGCATCATATACAAAGGAACATGGTGATGGGCAAATGCAAATCCCAACTCTATCAACAAGAAAGGTGTAACAGTGCGTGATAAGTTAAATTCTCTTTATTGTTGTCCAACGCAGATCCTTTGGAGAGAAAAAAAGATCACAGTGCTTACCAGGTAACTGAACGGGTCAGGTCCAGGGAGCTGCTAAAGAAAGGGTTAGGGAGCAGTGGATTTTTGTTTATGGCATCTTCTCTCGGAGTTGTGAGCACTTGGGACAGGTCCTTTCCCGGGCTGGGGTGACGCTGTTACGTGTCACTCACCAGGCGGCTGTACTTGACCTGCCGGCCCCGCGCCAGCGCCGGACACCGCAGGGGCCAGTGGTAGGAGCGAGGTACAATTCCTTGGACATTCTTCTCGAAGTACTGGAAGGGCTTGTACCACCAGACCCTTGCGAGGAGGTTGGTTTGGGAAGCTTCTTTTAGCACCTGCAGGAGACAAGGACAAAAAGAGGATTAGCCAAGGGCAGCTCATTTATTTGCACGACTTCGCTCACGGCCGTTCATCGGTGCTGTCCTGCTTCCTGCTGCTCCCAAAATCTCACCTCCCAAACAGCTCCCGGCCTCCCTGCACGCACCAAACATTGCTCACCCCTGTCTACAGGACCTCAGTTGTTTGATGGGCCCACAGGAAAGGAATGAGTGGCCCGAAGACCGGAGTCTCCTCTCCCTTGGGAATGAAAACGCCATTCCAAAGCACGGCTGTTCCGTAAGGGCCTTTGAAATTCCATGTAGCTCAGGAATCCCTTTGGAGCCTGGCTGTGTGCCCGTGGAGCCATGAGCAGGGCACATCCCAACCCATCTGGAGGAGGCCAGAACCCTGCCCTGCCCTCCACATGCTGCCAGACTGCTCCCACCCACCCTCTGCTTCTCTCAGCCATGAGCAAGTCCCAGCTCAGACACAAGGAGTGGGCAGGCCCTGAGGGAATTATCCAACCCCCCTGCTGCCCATTTTCCATGCCAGAGCCAGGGATCCCTGCATCCACCCACCCAAAGGGAATATACAAGCACAGGCCTTGTACACTGAGCTTAATCTCCATGTCCAGCTCACGTGTCACATAAATTCACTGTTGCTTTTAATTTTAAGGCCAGGCACAAGCCCCAGCACGAGGAAGGAGAGAGCAGCACAGCAATGTGTGCTCAGGGAAGGATCCAGGGACTGGCCTTTCCCAACATTCTGGCAGCACAGGGAAGCAGTGTTGAGCCACCTCCTGAGTCACGTCAGGCAGCAGAACAGGAACGTTTCCACACCAAGGGCTCTGCTGAAGCAAGTCCTCAGCAAGACTCAGGGCCATCCTGACTCCAGCACTTCCAGCCTGGAAGCACAGCCACCCAGCAGACCTGTTCTGAGAGCCCAGGAGCAGAGCCAAAGCGTGGAATCCTCTGGGGCTGTGTGACAGGAGCTGCAGAGTGTGGGCACAGACTCCTGTCGAGCACAGTGCCTCCCAAACTGACTGAACACCAAAGGGCACCTCATCTGCAACTGGGCATTTGGGCTAGAAATGTACCACAGGGCATGGCTGTGCTGCACTGCCTCAAGCAGCACCAAACCAGTGCAGCAACGAGGTGGCAGCTACAAGGCCTTCAGGGGGCTGGAGCCTAATGATCTTTAAGGCCCCTTCCAGCCCAGGCCATTCCGTGATGGTTCTGTCATAGGATATAAAAATCTGCACTGTCACCATATTAACTCATCTCCTACCATTGCAGTAGGTCTGTATTAAACATAATTAACAGTGTATGCCACAGATGAGCAAAAGATCTTCGACCACGAGCACAGAAAATACTTGGGACACCAAAATGTCTCTGAACTCCCTTGTCCGCTATCCATGGGAAAGACTTGTGCATTTTCCCTCAGAGAATCATGGAACAGCCAGAGCTAGAAGGGACCCACAGGGATCATGGATCCAGCCCCTGGCCCTGCACAGACACCCCAACAACCCCACCCTGGGCATCCCTGGCAGCGCTGTCCAAACGCTCCTGGAGCTCTGGCAGCCTCGGGGCCGTGCCCATTCCCTGGGGAGCCTGGGCAGTGCCCAGCACCCTCTGGGGGAAGAACCTTTCCCTGATCTCCAGCCTGAGCCTGCCCTGGCACAGCAGGGGAGGTTTCACTTTCCTCAGCATTGTCAGCTCCTCCCTGACTGCTCCAGTTCACCAGCCAGGAGGACTTGCCACCCCTTGGAAACACTTTCAAAAACCGGTTCATTTTTAGTGAGGCCTCCTACTATTCCTTGAGAGACCTGTGGCACAAGCCACAGAACACAGGAAAACCCCAGCTGGCCTCAACAACCAAACAAAAAAAACCCAAGGCAAAAGAATCTCAGTGGTTTGTTGTTCTATCACAAATGTGGCCACCTGGCCCCAATTCAGAAGGACTTCAAAGACTGAGGTTACCCAGGGGAAGCAGAGCCCTGCCTACCTTCGGGAAGACCTTCCCAAACTTTCGTGGTCAAGACACAAGAAGAACCCAATTAATGATGCCTCTTTCTCCCCTGCAAACCCAACAGCGGGGGGAAGAGAGGGACTCTCCACAGGACATGGGTGAGCCTGGATATTCCCCCCACACCAGACTCCAGCAGGAGCATCCAAGGAGTGGGAGGGACTCACTTGCTGGTTGGCCATCGTGTGGTACCACCAGAATAGCCTTGTAGTGATGTAGTAAGCCACCACCACGTCCACAGTGTAGTGGTCATGAGCAAGGAGGATGCAGAACATCCCCACCATGCTGAGCGCCCAGCAGAGCCAGTGGTACCACCAGAGTCGCCGTGGGGAATCTGCAAAGAAGCACAGGCAGGGGTTACTTCAGTGTGGAACCTTATCAGGACTGCTGCTGTGATTAGCAGAGGTCATGGACTGCAGTCCTGGCTGACACAGAGATGCCTGTGCTGAGATTAAGGGCAGGAATGCTGAGATCACAAAATAAGTATCACTCTCTTAAGGTGTAACTTAAAATTGTACTCAGGGTAATGAGATCCTTAGAAATTAGAAATCTTTGAGAAAGACATAATATACCCTGGCCAGTCAAATGAACTCATTAGTGTTTAGATGGGATATTGGGAAGGAATTGTTCCCTGGGAGGGTGGGCAGGCCCTGGCACAGGGTGCCCAGAGAAGCTGTGCCTGCTCCTGGATCCCTGGCAGTGTCCAAGGCAAGGGTGGATGGGGCTTGGAGCAGCCTGGGACAGTGGAAGGTGTCCCTGCCCATGGCAGGGATAGGATGAGATGGGCTTTAAGGTTCCTTCCAAGCCAAACCATTACAACCCCTCTGGTGAAGAATTTTTCCCTGGTATGCAACTTTCGGTGCAGCCTGAGGCCATTTCCTCTCATTACAGACAACACAGGTATTTTAACTCGAACTGTGCTCACCAGGGAGCACAACAGAAACGCCTCAGTCAGGAAGGAATTACACAGCAGGAGAGCAGCAGGGCACTCACACTCTTTGATGAACAGGTAGGTGAGGGTGAGGATGACGGTGTGGCCACTGTACAGGTAGTCCCCACACATGTTGTGGGAGCCCGTGATGGACAAGCCTCCGCCAGCAATCAACTTCATTATCCTTCGCAGGTGAGATTCCCAGTCTCCAAAGAGCTGGTGGAAGAGCAAAACACAAAAGCACAGTGAAGTATCACAGCTCAGAGCAATGGTTTTAAGCAGCAATTTGGCCTTTCAGTTCTTCTCCCTTTCTGCTTTGATCCACAAGATCAATCACCAGATAAATCCACAGCCTTTCCCAAGAGCTGGCAGCACATTTCTAGCAGGAAAAAGACTGGAAACGAGACATGAGTGTTTTGATGCTTCGCATCTCTTGTAGCTGGTGCTCAGGTGAGATTTCCCTTCTGTTCAAGAGGCAGCACACTCTAAAATAAATGAGGTTTAATTTGGTTCACGTTGTTGGTAACAGCGCAGGCCCTACTGGTGATCATCCAACAGAAACCAGGAGGAACTGCCCGGGCTCTACAGCCAGCTGCCAAAACAGGATCTGATGAACAGAAGAGCATCTCACTCCAAACCCTAAGGCCTTGGAAAATTCTGCAAGATTATTTCTTTCCACTTCCCATTCCAACAGAAACATCTGTGGTGTCTGTCAGAGCATGGTGCCAAACTTGTGCTGTGAATCCACAGCAGCCCAAGCAGGGATCTCCCTCTACACCCAGTGGATCTGCTCTGACCCACCCCCAACCCATGGCACTGGATCACGGAGCATTCCTGAAAAAACTTCAGTTTGCCCAAGGATAGCCCAATCCAAGTAAACCAAGTCCTTCCCATGAGGACACTCTGCTCCCTCTCCTGAGTGACTGAGGGCAGCTGGCACTGCCCAAGACTTTTGCTGCTCCCAGCTCTAAGCCAAGCCCAAATATTAAACAAATCCACAAAAAAATGTATGGCACAGGACAACCAGGATGTGCGGAGAACCTCTGGGACCCATCGGGAAGCAGGGACCAGTGCAGGACTAATGGATCAATGCAGATATGTGCTGGATCCTCACCTCATTCTATGATGTTTGAAAATCCATGGAAACCATTGAACTGTCAGAAGGAAACACAGAGCCCTCAGGTTGGCCATTACGCTTTTATTTTAAAGCTTGACCTTGCTTTAAGAAGTGGCAATTAAAAATTTCTGACAGACTTGAGCAAGTTCTTTGCAGGAATTAAACCTTTCCTGCTAACAGTTGCTCACAAGCACTAAACTGCTCCCCAAAGCCCACTTTTCGCAATCACACAGAACTCAATAAGGTGTTGAGAGGTTATTCTTTTCCCACCAGTACATTTAGAGCTTTCAAGAAAACCCAGCTTTATCCTTAATCTTATCAGAGCCCTCAGCTTGTCTCTGCTTGAGTAATGAGAGGATTTGCCTGCTCCATAAATTCCCCAAACCAGATTTATTCACTTCAGCCCATAAATACCTGTGTTCTTTCTGGTTTAATTTCCTAGCAGCAGACTGCTCAAACAGTGTTGACTCCTCTCCCACTCACTTCTTTTTCCAAAATCCCTCCAAAAGCCACAAAAGCTCTGCCTTGGCAAACCCTGGCTGGAATTCCCAGAGGAACCAAAGAATTCTGGCTTTGTTTGGACGTGCCAATCCTCACCAAAACAGCGACAGCACGTGGATCAAGTCCGATCAGGATTTTACTGCCTGTACATCGGGGGTTTTACAACCTTCCACCTGATTTATGGCTGTGCTTCTGCCCTTTCTCCTGCTTCCACTGAGTCATAGCACAGCCAGCCCCAGGAACTGCCTTAAGGACCAGAATTCCAGCAATGCTGGGGTGACCAGAGATGGATTCAACAGCACCAGCCCTGTCCCATCTCCACCCTGAGCACGTGAATTACCCTTCCAGGCTGACCATAAGGGTCTTGTCCAAGCACCTCTGTCCCAGTAACCTGGTTTCAGCCACAGCTTTCACAAGCCCAGTTTATCTCTCAGAGGCAGTGCTAGATTGGGGAGGAGGTGAGAAGTCCCTGTGCTAACAGAATTGCAAAAATACGGGCAGGACACAGCCTTAGGAAAGTCTCTTTGGGCCATTTTCAACCACGAATCACATCTTCATTTGACACACTGAGGTGTGTATTTCTTTAGAATCAGTGACTCACACATGGCACAGGTTGCACACCTTCAACTGCTTCAGTGGGGACAGGGACATGCTGATCATGCAAATGAGTTGAAAATGCCACAGAAATTGGGTAGCTCAGTGCTTTGGAAAGGGTGGGAATTCCTGCACTGCTCCACAGCACCTGTCAACACCTCCACTGAGACGGCAGCCAGTGAGCTGCAGGAGGATGTCCCTGTCACACCAAACCAGCACTCTCAAACTGAAATCATAGAATGGTTTGGGCTGGTTTGGGCTTGAAGCTCATCCAGTGCCCCCCCTGCCATGGGCAGGGACACCTTCCACTATCCCAGGCTGCTCCAAGCCCCGTCCAGCCTGGCCTTGGGATCCAGGGGCAGCCACAGCTTCTCTGGGCACCCTGTGCCAGGGCCTGCCCACCCTCCCAGGGAACAATTCCTTCCCAATATCCCATCCATCCCTGCCCTCTGTCACTGTGAAGCCATTCCCTGTGTCCTGGCACTCCAGTTCCTGTTGCAGGGTCCCTCTCCAGCTTCCCTGTATCCCTTCAGACCCTGGAAGGAGCTGTGAGGTCTCCACACAACCTTCTCCTCTCCAGGCTGAGCAGCCCCAGCTCTCCCAGCCTGGCTCCATAGGGGAGGTGCTCCAGCCCCCTCAGCAACTCAGTGGCCTCCTCTGGACCTGCTCCAACAGTTCCATGTCCTTCTTATGCTGGAGGCACCAGAACTGTGCACAGAATTCCAAGTGGGCTCTCATGAGAGCAGAGTAGAAGGGGAAAATCCCCTCCCTTAGAAACACTTCTTGAGAAAGCAGTTTTGGGAAGAGCAGGGCGAGGGGGAAACACGCAGGTTAGAGCATGGTAAGGCAGCCAGAAGGAGTTTACCTTTGGAGAACACTTGAAATGCATTCCAGGTACTGGGAGTGTAGTCACATACATGGTAATACACCGGTACAGGTATAGTGTGCCAACTATACAGAAAAATCTTCTGCTAATTATAGACCTGGCAGCGAGAAAAAACGGGGAAAAATAAGGAGGTCACTCAAGGCAAACAGAATCCACAAAGGTAAATAAAACAAACCACCAGCTGTTTTCTCCTGATGCTTTGGAAACCTGTGACACTATCGGCTTACACCTGGGAATGCTGAACTACTCCACAAATATTCCCATGCCTTCCAGGCCAGGAACACAGCAGCAACTCAACTCACCCTGCCCATGGAAGTGATTACAGGAAATCTAAGGATTAGGATGCAAAAGCCTGGGTAGATTGGGTGCTGAAGACATTAAAGGGGATTTATGCCCCACACCCCTCCATTAGCTGCGACCATCACTAATTTCCTATTCGAGGCAGGGGATGAAGTTACAGTATTTTCATTCTGAGATGGAAAGGAGTAGGTTTATTTCAGCTGACACACAATTTAGTGATTACAAAGGGTCTCCTGTATAACCCAGAGGAGTGAGAGAACACATCTTTCCTGAGCAGCATTATAAAGGAAGCAATTCACATCAGCAACAAGAGCTCACAAATAAAAACGCAGAGCTGCTCTGGCTGCAGGACAGGCTGTTTGTAGGGGGAGCCACTCAGCAGCCACAGCTGCAGAGATATTTATTAGTGAGGGCTGATGTTCACAGAGAGGGCAGATGCAGATTTGGGGTACTGTGAGGTGCTTCTGCAAACCAGCAAGAGCACCTGGGGTATAGGATGGGCTCAGGAGGGACAGCCAGTCCCAAAACTGCCCCACTGGGGTAACAGCTAAAAACACCTCAAGGAAAGACAATTAAACCCCTCCTGGCACATCCACCAGGACAGGAACAACCTCTGGAGAGATCCTAAGGAGAGACTGCTGCCAGGGTTACAAAAATCAGGGGTAAATCCAATTACAGCAGTTAATGACCCTTTGTGTTCCACTGCTTACAGAGTCTGTGGGTTTGGGTTCATTTTAAATCATTGTTATTTGCAGTTATGGCCATTTCAAGCTGCAGGTTCTGGCAGTCACAGAATCCAAGAACAGACTGGATTGGAAGGGACCTTAAAGCCCATCCAGTGCCACCCCTGCCATGGGCAGGGACACCTCCCACTGTCCCAGGCTGCTCCAAGCCCCATCCAGCCTGGCCTTGGACACTGCCAGGGATCCAGGGGCAGCCACAGCTGCTCTGGGCACCCTGTGCCAGGGCCTGCCCACCCTCCCAGGGAACAATTCCTTCCCAATATCCCATCCATCCCTGCCCTCTGGCACTGGGAAACCATTCCCTGTGTTCTCTCACTCCAGGCCCTTCTAAAGAGTCTCTCTCCTTCTTTCTTGGAGGTTTCTTTCAGGCACTGGAATACATTTGTTGCTATTTTGCTCACTTTTAAAACAAAAAATATTCCTATCAAGCTGAGCTCTTTCGAAACTCAAAATTGGCCATCTTTTAAATTTTTCAACACTTTTGGCAGAGTTATTAAACTGGAGTGCTCCACTCTCGGAGGAGTATGACCTTGCAGTGCCAGATCAGCAACACCTCGAGTGCCTTGATTTATCAGGAAAGCTTCAACTCTCGCAGGGTAAACACATTTAGCACTGGAGTGCTCACTGCTGTAACACAGTATTCCAGATTTTTTTCTTCCCTCTCCTGGTGTAAACATGGACAAAGCTGCGAGTTAAGAATCATAATTATTAATGTTGCTCCGTGGACTGAAATTTAAGCGTGGAGGGCACCATTCCAGTGGGGCAGGGGTTTTCCTGTGCAGAGTTTTTCCTCTCAGATCTCACCCTTGTGGCTTTTAGAACCAGACATGAACCTGCTTTTTTTTGTTATAACATATAGGCAAATGGAGAAGTAGGGATTAAAGATTAAGCAGCATGGTATTTTGAGACACCAAAGAAGTGGTAGCATTTTACGGAGCACTGAACTTTTTTTAATTAAAATTACCACTTGATTTCGCTGGATTTGGCATATTTTACCTTAGGAAATTCTGAGAGAGCTCTGCACTGTAATATAAAGAAAAAATAAATATAAAAAGCCTCCTATTTCCCCTTCTCCAGAGGAGTTGTGTGCATGTGAGACTCAGAGGCAGCCAGCAAATACAACCTCCACCCTTACTCCTGGCCCAGGGAACGCCATCCCAGCTTTGCAGACCTCAGCAGAGAGCACGCTGCTCCTTCAGCCCCACGAGGGAACCTCACGGCCAATCCTGGCATTGTACTTCTCCCACAACATCTGGGAATGCTTCCCAGAGAGGTTAATCTGCCTCAGCAGCTTCCTCAAGCTCCCTGTGAAAACTCCAGAGTGCCCAGCCCAGACCTGCTCCTGCCTTCTGGAGAGACACCAGCCCAACCCCACGCCACGGACAGCGTTAGAACCATGGAATCACAGAATGTTTGGATTGGAAGGGGCCCTAAAGCCCATCCAGTTCTACCCCTGCAGGGACACCTTCCACTATCCCATGCTGCTCCAAGCCCCTCCAACATGGCCTTGGACACTTCTAGGGATGAGGAAGCAGAAGTGAGGAAGGTCCATGTGGCCTGATGCCCTCCCTTTATTCCTGAATGAAGTTGCAAATGGAGGGGATAACCCACATCACAAAAGAGATTCAGCTCTTTCTGTAGCACAGTCACCACCCCTTTGTTGTGCACCATCCAAAGCCACAAGAACTAGGTCCTCCAGAGTGCCACCTCACTGGGCTCCTGTTCCTGCCAGCACCTCCTCTGCTCTTCCCTTTCTGCTGCTCAGCCACAGCTTGGGCCTCTCAGACTTGGATCCCTCTGCTCACAGACAGAAAAGACGGATTTTCATCTTCGAAGCATTCCATGATCAGTGCATACATTGACCAAGCTCCGTGACATCTTCCCCTAATAGCAGGAAAGGCCCTTCTAAAGGGGACTTCCCATGGCAGGGGGTTGGAATGGGAATCTTTAGGGTCCCTTCCAACCCCAAACATTCTGTGATTCTGTAACATAAATAAAAACGAACACACCAAAGCAAATGGGGACAGGGTAGGGGGGGACCTTCACATCTGCCAGTGACACCAACATATGTATGTTATCATCAACTCAACCCACATCTCACTGCTTCAACATCTCCAAAGGCTCTGCTGCTCTTCACCTACAGGCTCTGCTCAGCTCCACCACAGGCTGTTTGATCCCTGGCATGGTCCTATTAACCTTCTTGAGGGCAATCCCACACCACCTCCTCTAGCTGTTTCCCTTGGGTTTAAAATCATGGAACAGCCAGAGCTAGAAGGGACCCACAGGGATCATGGATCCAGCCCCCGGCCCTGCCCAGACACCCCAACAACCCCGCCCTGGTCATCCCTGGCAGCGCTGTCCAAATGCTCCTGGAGCTCTGGCAGCCTCGGGGCCGTGCCCATTCCCTGGGGAGCCTGGGCAGTGCCCAGCACCCTCTGGGGGAAGAACCTTTCCCTGCTCTCCAGCCTGAGCCTGCCCTGGCCCAGCTCCAGCCGTTCCCTTGGATCCTGGTTCATAGCTACCCTCTCAAGAGCGTGAGCTGGGCTGCCTGTGAACAGTGAGTTCAGAACATCATTTCACCCAATCCATGGCTCTTCACACGTGAAAAAGTTTCAAGTTAACCATGCAGGCAAACACGAGCAGGGGCATTGCTTAGTTTCTTAGGGAACATTTGGATTTCTGCCTTCTGCAAAGCAGCTCACACTGTGTGATATCTATTTCAGCTTTGAAAACAGAGATAAGAAGATCACATGGAGCTTCATTCTGTTTAGATGCAAACCAGCATCACAGAATCACAGAATCACCAGGGTGGAAGAGACCTTCAAGATCACTGAGTCCAACTCATGCCCTAACACCACCTCAACTAAACCCTGGCACTGAGTACCACATCCAAGCTTTCTCTGAACACATCCAGGGATGGTGACTTCACCGCCTCCCCAGGCAGACGATTCCAGAACTTTATCACTCCTTCAGTAAAAAACTTTTTCCTAACATCCAACCTAAATTTCCCTTGGCACAGCTTAAGACTGTGTCCAAAAGCTGCCCTCCAAAAGCTGTCAGAAGCACTCAAGTTTTGAAAAGGTTTTACTTACTTGTATTTTAAGAGCAGCCACTGAACAAACCACAGTCCTACAAGGATCATGCCGTTGATTTCACAAATAGAAAAAGCCCATTGCACCCGATCAAAGCGATCAAAAAATGCATCTGGGAGGGGAGGCTGCACCTCCTTGGGAGGCACTCGTTCATGAACCACCGAGATAGTCACCGTGGTGAAGACAAAACAAAGAAGTGCATAAATAAAAGCCAGGAAAGTCTTGCCCCATTCCATGGGATACTGCGAGCGCTCCGGCTCCGGCATGGGGATCTTGATCATCTCCTTCTTGAACCCGTTGGGGATCCCGTTGAGCTTGAGCGCGGCGCCGAAGCCGTTCTGGCGTGTGGGGTCGCCGGCGCGGATGTGCCCGTTGGCGTGGCCGTTCTTGTGAGCCTCCATGTGGTGAGCCATCTTCAGCCCCTCGATCATGTTCAACAGCCGCTGGCCGCTGTCGGAAGACACCCGGGACAGAGGGGATTTCTTGAAATCCTCCTCCGTCAGGTTGATGAGGTCCTGCCCGGTGAAGCTCTTCAGGGGCTCACAGTACTCCGGCACGGCATTGTCCATCAACCAGCTGGTCACCTCCTCGGGTGACCACAGCACCACTTCTTTCATCTCGCCAGGGATGGTGGCACATGGGCTTTAAAGCGGGCAGCAGTCACTGCGGCTCCAGCGCGGCAGGAAGCTCCTCCTTGGCTTCATCTTGTCCCGGGAATGGGTTTGGCCAGAGGCGAGAGCCCGTCCCTACCCAGCCGACACCAGCATGCAGGCACTGCGGCCAGCACAGGACTCGCTCTACTTCATCTTCGTGTTGGCATTCTTCTTCCTGGGGAGAGGAGAAAAACCCAAAACCACGCATTAGGACGGCGTTTAGCCTGCAGTTCGTGGCCAAAGCCAAAATTCCTGCACAAAAACAGCTGTGCTTGGGATGGACAACAGACTCTGGAGGGAAAAGAGCAGCAGATTTGAGCTCCAGCCTTGCACACACAGCACTGTCCTTCCCGAGCTCGCTGCTGATTTCTTAAAAGATTTAACATCACTTCGCAGCTGTAGGAAGCCTCCTTCTTGCTCTGTATTTGTTATATTTTCTACTTCTGTGCTCTAGTCCATGAGCAGCACCCACATTCCTCCAATAATCATCACACACTCATGGATTTAAGGAGCTACAGAGCAAATCTTTGGTATTATTTGTGGCAGAAACCTTTTCTGCCCCTTACAGACTGGCATCTTAATGCAATGTGTGGCACCAGTGGTTGAATACGAAACCTGTTTTTCATTCTGGAAGGCAAAAATCATAAAATCACAAAATCCCAGAGTGATTTAGGTTGGAAAGGACCTTAAAACATTCCATTCCATGGGCAGGGACACTTTCCATTAGACCAGGTTGCTCCAAGCCCCATCCAACCCACCCTAGAACTCCTCCAAGTGCCATATATAGTCAACACCAAGAAATGGACGTAGATAAGCAAGGATCTACTCCCTGGGCCAAAACACCAACAGGGAAATCAATTATCAAAAAGATTAGCCTGAAAATAAATCAAAGCATTTAGGTTTGCAGCTACTTAGCTGCTCTGTGAGGTAAATTTGACTGTTTCCAGGGTATACTGCTCCAATTCAAAGAAATGTTTTCTACCAGCTAAAAAAAAAAAAAGGAACCAGGAGAAAAAT
>VZTE01003808.1:466500-600665 GCA_013397775.1 Eulacestoma nigropectus
TTCTGCCACAATTCAAAAAAATGTTTTTCACCAGCAAAAAAAAAAAAAAGGAACCAGGAGAAAAATGATTTTTTTTTTTTTTCCCTAAGAAAGAGGAACTAGGTAAGAAACTTCTATACCCAATGAATTACAAAAATAGCTTAGAAAGGCTGATCGCTTCCAGCACAAAAGTCACAAGAACACTGAAGTTCCTTGCTTGGAATCTCTTCCTAAATTTTTGAGACACAAGCAGCAAAGAAGGCAGCGATGGCAGTGACTACCACCAGCAAATGCCCAGGTCTGAGGTATTTATTCTACCAACCAACAAAAACTGCTCCTGCCCAGAGCAAGGAGAGGAGAGTAGTGGAAGCCCCACCATCCCATGGCCCACATGCTCTGCTGCAGCATCATAAACATGAAGTGAGAAGGTAACCACACAGGGAAAAAAACCACTTCATCTTTTCGAAAGTCAGATCAAGCCTTTATCAGCTGTAAGAGTATTTTTAGCCTCTTACAGGCTCCCAAGTGTTCGTGTTCCATTGAAGGGAGCAAAGTTGTGCCTGAGAAAAACCAAAATAATTTACCCTACTGGCACGATTTGAGTTGAAGTGGCTCAGAACAGATACAGAGCTTTACTCCTGTGCAAACATGACCACACTGCACATCAATTTATTTTCTGACCTGTTACCTCTAAGCTCAGCAAGAAACACGAGGTGCAGTTTTTAATCTGTTCTTCCATGGAAGGAACCGTGATGACAGAGGAAAGAAAAACCTTTGGATGGAAGGACTGGCAGTACTTTGGACAGGCCCCCTCTCACTTACTGGGCACACCAGGAATGTGCACATATTTAAATCCATGGAGCAAGCAGGGACGAAGATGACTCTTGCACCTTGTGAATATCTGTGTTGTTTTAAAGCAGGAGTGAGGATACAGCTCTATTTGCTCCCTTTTCTTTCAGTACTGAGGAAGGCTTTCAAGCCACAGATTGCTTCATTACTCAAGTTGTGTTTAGCAAATCAGTATTTAGTTACAGAGCTCTGAACATGGAAAAAGGATGGCCTGAATTATGCATGGTAACCCATATTAGAAGCTCCTACAAGGCCGGGACGGAGGAGCAGCTCAGCTCCACCTGCCTGTCTCCGTGTGCTCATCTCAAACCCCGCCTCTGGCAGCAAAATTCCCAACAGACAATCCTAACAGACTTTTCTGTGGGCTTGTTGCTTCCCAGGATGGTGCCTCACGATGTTGATAAAGCCAAAGTTATTTATTTTTAACGCTGTTCCCCCAGCCGAGCTCTGGGCCTGCAGCAGGGCCCAGCTCCCCGTGCTGCTTCACTGCCACAGCGCTGCCTCTCTGAGTTTTGTGTTACAAATCCAGCCTGGCTTTGGGGCTCTCAGAGCACTCTGTGGGCACCACAAGGTGGGGCAATATTAAACCTTTTCAGTTTTCAGCACTGGGGTGCCTGAATCCCAGTTTCCCAAATCCCTGAACCGTTATCTTCCCGACAGAGCAGCTTCCTGTCCATCCCTCACAACATTTTTAAGGATTCAGAATCCCAAAGACACAGTTCAGGAGCCTGCAGCCACCCTTCAAATTACATCTCCGCTACCAGGGAAAGTTTAGAACGGATACTGGGAATAATTTCTCCATGGAAAAGGCTGTCCAGCCCTGGAACAGGCTGCCTAGCGCAGTGGCAGAGTCACCATCCCTGCCTGGAGGGATTTAAAACATTTGTAGATGTGGCACTTGGGGACATGGGTTAGTGGTCGCCTTGGTGCTGGGGAATAGTTGGACTCGATGAGCTTAGAGGGCTTTTCCAACCTAAACCATTCCCTGATTACATTCCATGCAAAGCTGCCAGTAGGTTCTAAGACGAGCTCTAGATGGAAAAATCTGTTGCCAGCTGCAAATAGCACTCAGATACTGGCACAAGAATCCCAAAACGCTGGCGTGACCCCAGGATACCTGGCCTGGCAGCCTGACAAAAATAACAAATGTGTGTCTTGCAGTAAAACTGCGGGTTTGGGCAACGCTGCTGAAAACTACAATCAGTTCCAAAATGTGCAATCCCAGCCCACTGCTCTCACACCACCAGAGTAAACCACTATCAAGCACCTTTTGTAAAAGCAAAGTAACTGATACTCACAGGAGCAAGGCTCAGAGGAAAGGTAATCCTCTGCTAAGGACACGGGCCAGGGAGATGAGTTGTTTTCATTGAGAGTTAAAATGAGGAAAACCAACTAAAATTTTTAACACCACTTATCATTCAAGCCTATTTTTCACAGCCTGTCTAATGGGGGAGGAATAGGCAAAAAAGCTTCTTTACTCACACCTTCCAGCTTGTCACATTAAAAATTCCTCTTTCCCTATGGTGTGTCTGTGAAAGCTTGATGGAGTGAGCTTTGCAGAAACTCCAGGGGACTAAAAGCCCTCACTGATCCCCTCACTTCCACAAAAGGTCTTCTCCTCTCCACACAAGCTGGGGCCAGAAAGTGTGATCTGCAGCCAGGCCACATGCCCAGGCTCAGCATGGTCCCACGAGGATGGGGCACACACAAACCTCCCCAGCTCTGACACAGGTTCTTTAGGCCGGGTGACTAAAAATTTCCTCCATCCGCAGCAGAGCTGCCTCATTAAGGAGTCTGAACCCGACAAGGAATTATAAATAACAATGTGATTATCATAACAATACCAGCTGCACCATGATAATGATGCTGTGGAAAACCAGTACCTCAAAATACCCACACGAGAGCGAGCAGGATGAAACAACCTCATCAAGGGCTCCAGGTCGCACCTCCTCGTGTTTGCAGCACCTTTCTTCCCCCACTCCCAGCAAACACTGAAGTGCTAACTCAAAACATGGGCAGTAATTCCCACCACCACTTCCATCTGCACCTTGGCCATGGCCACCCCAGAGGGTTAAACAAGTATTTGCGAGTGCACTGTTACAACCCTGCCTATCAAGGCCTGTTCTCTTCTCCTAAGATGCAGCTGGGCACAAGGAGCAAAGGTGTAAGCATCCAAGGTTTTGGTTAAAGGATAAGATAATCAGCCATGAAATCATCAGCTGGTTACTCCTCCACACTTAGAATCACAGAATCATGGAATGATCTGGCTTAGGACGGACCTTAAATCTCACCCAGTACCACCCCCTGCCTTCCACTACCCCAGGCTGCTCCAAGCCCCGTCCCACCTGGCCTTGGGCACTGCCAGGGATCCAGGGGCAGCCACAGCTTCTCTGGGCACCCTGTGCCAGGGCCTGCCCACCCTCCCAGGGAACAATTCCTTCCCAATATCCCATCCAGCCCTGCCCTCTGGCACTGGGAAGCCATTCCCTGTGTCCTGTCACTCCATCCCTTGTCTCCAGTCCCTCTCCAGCTCTCCTGGAGCCCCTTTAGGCCCTGGAAGGAGCTCTGAGGTCTCCCTGGAGCCTTCTCCTCTCCAGGTGAGCACCCCCAGCTCTCCCAGCCTGGCTCCAGAGCAGAGGGGCTCCAGCCCTGGCAGCAGCCCCGTGGCCTCCTCTGGACCTGCTCTAACAGCTCCCTATGTTTCCCATGCTGAGGGCAAGGCCCAGGTCTAGGGGCTCCTTGCAAGCAGAAACTGCTAAGTCTCACAATTAACACTGATGAGACAAAACCACATCCACCTAAACCAGCGAAAAACCACCTCCCAAACCAGTTTGTTCATCACCAAACTCCTCCTAAAGCACTTTGAAACCCAACCAAAGCAAAGCAATCTAAGCCTTCCCAAATCAAATCGTGCCCTCCTCATGTTTGTGCTTTTACTCACTCAGCTTTGCTGCCAAGGCAACAGTCACTATAGAAATCAGGCAAATAATCAGCCATTTCAGCAACTCCTCACCAGGAGCCAGGAAATCCTTTCAGAGGCAGTGGGTGTGTTCCACCTGCAACCCTCAGCATCCTTCCCAAACAGCCCAGAAAAGCTGAGATGACCCTCGTTGAAAAGTAAGAGTTTAAATGAGCGAGGTTTGCAAGCACAGCTGGGAGATACAATAACGGTATTTTGTCACTTGGAAAACAAACTCTGAGCTTCACACTGATAATGTGTGCACACAAATAAGCAGGAGAAACCCAGCTGCTGAAAGGACTGAAGATTTAATGCTTTATAACCCAGCCCACCAGTGAATTCCCCAACCCCACTGGTGAGCAGGAGTTACACAGAGACCGAGTGCTCTGGATAAAAGCTGAGAGCTCTTGTCCTGTGTTTTCAGAGCACAAAACAAACTGTTCACAGCCTGAGTCACTGCTACAGTCACCTCTTCTCCAGGCATTTTGTCGTGGCTAACAATAACGCTCTGACACCTCAATAACTGGACATCCTGTACTTGACAAGCACCTCTGCACACCAGTTTGCAAGGAAAGGGCACTGCCTGCCACAAATTATGTGCTGGATAGCCCTAACAAGCTCTCAAGCAGCGTTTCCCTCCCTCCAGGACAGCCTCGCCTCCAAACCAGCATCACCCCTTCCTCACCACTAACAAGCAAGAAACTGCTGGCAGCATAAAACAGGCCAGTAAAGCCATGTTTGTGATGGAAATACAAATATATGCAACTATAAAATAGCTGTAAGTGTATCTATGAGACACAGGTGGGCTCACAAGCTGCACAGAACTCCAAGATAGGTTTCCAAGGTCAGCCCCCGATGGAAAACATTGGCCTGTGGACAGAAAGTCAGAGCAAGTGGAGTTACTACTACAAAAAGAGAGTGTGGATGAAAATGCAAAGCAACATCCCACATCCCCTGAACAGCTACTTACATAGCTTCAGAGAGAGGAAAAGCCCTGCCTGAATACAACATAAATCCCTGAGCAGCCTAGGTTTTTTCTAAATTACTTGATACCAAGGAGAAAAAAACACCTCACTATATATTTTCTATCCTAATTGAATAAAAAAAAACCCACCCAGAAATAAAAATCCACTCACGGGCTTAGATCTGGGTGTAACAGCTCAGAACACAAGCCCAGAGTTGAGCAGGGAGGATTTAAAACCCGAAGTATTCGCAGCACATTTGGATAACCAAACAGATCCCACCTCCAGATGGGAACCCCATCAGTATTTCCCTCCATGAGACTCTACCAGAGCTCGGAGCACCCTGGTCTAGTGGAAGGTGTCCCTGTCCATGGCAGAAGCTGAAACTGGATGGTCTTTAAGGCCCCTTCCAACCCAAACCATTCCATAATTCTATGATTAAAAGCCCTACATCTCTCCTGTTCCATCTTCCTGGTGCTTAGCAGTAGTTACGGAAAGCTGCGAACCCTCAGGAGGAGGCCTCACCTGACCAGCGGTCTCACCCCAAGAGCAGTTGCTAAGCAGGGCTTTTGTTTTCCCAGGACGGAAATCCTGCTTCCAGTGATCTGGGGATGGAAAGGATGGAGCGGGAGGAGGGCTGGGCAGGTTTAAGTTGCAATTACTTCAGGCTGCGAAGTCCCCTCAGATACGGGACGCAGAGCCAGGCACCAGGCCCAGAGCCTTTCTGCCCATTCCAGGGGTAACCCAAGCACCCATCCCGTTTTGTACTCCATTCCACAATCCTAGTGTCTCAATCCTGGAGTAATTCAACATCTGCAACACAAGTGGGACCAATATTGGCTTATTATTGAACAGCTGCAACAGAAAATCCATGTTTCAGCTCCTCACCACAAATGCAAAGGGGTGTGCGAAAATATTAACAGAACATTACAAATCCTTAAAGATGAGTTTAGATTGGATATTAGGAAAAATTCTCTCCTGGGAGGGTGGGGAGGTCCTGGCACAGGGTGCCCAGAGAAGCTGTGGCTGCCCCTGGATCCCTGGAAGTGTCCAAGGCCGGGTTGGACTTGGAGCACTTGTGGAAGGTCCCTGCCCATGACAGGAGGTGGAACAAGATGAACTTTAAGAGCCTTCCAACCCAAACCATTCTGTGATTTCATGAATAATCTGCTTAGATACCAGGATCTTCAATGCTTCAGCAGCTTCCTAGAGCAGAACTAACCCACCCAGCTTCCCCAAACCAACCCATCCCCCTCGGGCACCACGCTGCGCTCAAACCTTGCCCACGTGGGATCTGGACGGGAGCAGCCCTGAGTGTCTGTGGGCTCCGTGCTCAGGCAGCAGCAAGCTCTGGCCGCCGTCCCCAGCACAGCTGAACACACACCCCCGTGCTGCCTCGGGATCTGGGTCAGCCAGAGACAGGGCAGGGCTGGAAATAGAGCCCCGTGTCCCCGTGCAACCCCGCAGACAACTCCGGTACTGAAGAGCGCGGAGCAATGCTCGCCGTCCCCCTGAGACTACCCAAACCTCCCCACACTGATACACAAGCAACAAAGGACCTTCAAAGGAAAACACATGAAACACTGAAAAGGCAGAAAAGGCGTGGGTTTTTCCCTACAAGGCAGGGCAGAAGAATGGAAGCAGGAAAATAAGGGGAGACTAAACATTTGTGACATGCTTCGTATTTTAACTCAGTTAGTGCAGGTGTTTTGGCGTTTTTGGGAGGTTTTTTTACCTCCGGTGACTACCTAAAAGCCATTTATTATTAGAAAGCCAGATTTGTGGGAAACCTCTGGGAATCTAAGTGGCAGCATGAATTTAAAATTTAAAAAATCATGGGAACAGAAAGGGAAATTGTGCCCAAGGAAACTGAGAGCAGTCTTGTGACTGATGGTAACGTGGCTCTGAAATGCAGACGCCAGCATCATCTGCCAAACCAGCCATGCAGATTAGGAAAAGGAAACCTGGCAGAAATCACAGAGAAAACAGATCCTCACTGAAGACTTAAATCAGTTATCTGACATATTTTTTTAATATTAGGGTTTGTTACTGGCCATGTATGAGACAGTAGCCAGACCACAACAGTTGCTTCCTCCCAACTGCCTTTGCCAGGGATACAACTGAAGCAAAAGAAAACTAAGTTTACACACTAGGATTCCCAGCCTAGAATAATATTTCCATATTTCATTAGCAATATAAATATTTTATTTCAAATATCCTACTTTTGAAGTCCCAACACATCAGAGCCACATCAAAAAGACTCCAGAGCTGAAATGTAAATATCTACAGGTCTTCATGCATGATGCTGTTCTCTGCATTTCAGCTGTTACTTTTCATAAACCCACCCAAAAGACACACCATCAACATTATTCATTTTCAATGCCATTCCTCTTGGAAAACAAAACAATCCCTGGGTTTGCCTTTATTAATTTAGTTTCATGTAACACAGAGTGTTCCTTGGTCTGAAAGACAAAACACCACAGATATTCAAGATTACTTCTGGTATAAATAGTCTGACTTTTTGAACACAGAGTCCTCCTCTTTCCAGTAATACCTGCTCAGAGTTGCACCACAAATCACGTAAGTCTCTTCAAGACATGTATCTGCAGGAAGGAGAGGGAGGCTCTTATTGCATAGCTGGTCTAGAAAAATCAGGAACATGGGAAAAGGAAGAAAAAGGAAGAAAATCCCAAACCATCTTGATTGCCAACAAGTTATGGGTGTACAACCTGCATGGTGGGAACATGTCTGGCTAGAGCCGGATCTCCTGACAATGCAGATGAACGGTCCTGGCATCTTCCTTTTCGTGGTTATGCTACAAGCAGGAAAATCCCTCTCAGTTTATTTGCCAAATTCCAGTCACTTTCTTTACTCTCCATCACAGGAAGCCAAATCCCTCTGTTTGCAGTGGAGATCTGCCACCACTGGCCTTGGCCTTGATGGCAAAACATGCTCCAGCAAACCCAGTGTGGCTGGGGACACAAATTCTCCCCTCCCCAGTCCAGCCATCCAGCACCACCTCCTTCAGCAGCCACAAGGAGGGTGCCAAACAGTTCAGAGCAGCTCTGGTCCCTGCTCCAAGGGTCCTGCTTTTGCATTTTATAGGTGATTTCATCACTGTTGCTCGGTGTTTCGGGTACTGAATGCGACACTTTGATGCGTCTACAAACTCCAAATTTCAGAATTTGGTCTCCCGAAACCCAAGCCATTCCTCCCCTAGTGCTACGAAGTAGCTTTATCTGTGTGTCAGACTATTCCTACTCATTCCATCGACTGTTCCTACTCAGCTGCTCCCAATCCATGTCGGATGTGACACCGCTCCCATCGATGATCTGTGGCACCAGCAAATCCTGCTTAAATCTTGCTGCTGACTACAAGTGGGCACTGAACCCAAAGAACAGGAATAGATAAACGTCCTCCCTGAAACATGAAGCATTCCTTACAATTTAAACTGATAGATGATTTAAGATCACAAAACAACATTGGAAACACACTTCCTTCCACACTGACAGCGATGGTGACAGTGTGTACCACCAGCTACACGTCAAACAATTTCCCAGACCACAAGCAGAGTCACTTCAAGTCATTACAGTGTGTTCAAAAGCTGCAAAATACATTTTACATATTCTCCTCAGCTCAAAAGTTATGATCAATTAGGTTCACAAAGAAGGAGAAATAAAGAAAGATAAAAACTCAGATCTCGCCATCTAACTGTTCTGGAAATTATGAATATTTCAATAACCACCTGAAAGCCTCAGGAGTTAAGTTCCTCCTGCAGACACATCCCATTGTCTCTAAATTCCTTTTCTAATGGCACACTTGAGGCACAGGAGATGTGCCTGTGCCACGCTGTCCTAACATCTTTATGGAGGTGTCCATCAGCCGCCTGGTTACGGACAATCCCAGGGAATATCTCTGGAACAGTGGCTCTCAGCCATCCTTTCCTCTGCAGGCAGTTACTCCACTATCTGGCACACTGAACGGGAAAGACTGGAGGGCTGGATAACAGATCCACAGGCTGAACTGGTAGGATTTGAATACATCAATTAAATCAGTTCCAAAAGTAACCTGTAATTCCAGCCAGACAAGGGAATCTCAGCCGGAGGTGCCAGGTAAGTGCGACCAGCTTGTGGTTCATGCCATGGGTACTAACCTACGTTTAAAAACAGAATCCCAGAATGGTTTGGGTTGGAAGGGATCTTGAATTTCAGCCAGTGCCACCCCTGCCATGGGCAGGAACACCTTCCACTATCCCAGGCTGCTCCAAGCCCCCGTCCCGGCCTTGGACACTGCCAGGGATCCAGGGGCCCCCACAGCTGCTCTGGGCACCCTGTGCCAGGGCCTGCCCACCCTCCCAGGAAAGAATTTTTCCTTAATATCCAGTCTAGCCCTACTCTCTGTCAGTTTGAAATGAGAACAATATTTCACCTTCCAAACTCCCCCACCTGGGGAGCACTGTCATCCACCACTCACCCACAGCCCATAAAACTGTTGCAAAGCAACCCAAAACAAGAGTGCAAAGCTCAGCCAGCACTTTGTCCACCCTTCACAGCTAGATATAACTAAAAATACTTCAATCAGATGCCTCCTGAGATGGGTGGGCATGTGATCCCTCTTCTGCCACACAAGGGACAGACGGGTGTCCCGCTGCCAGCACGAGGCACAGCCTCGAGCAAACTTTCCTCACTACTCTAAACATTTCCTTTTAACTACAAGAAGGCAACCCAAAACTTGCATTTCCACGTGCAAGATGCCCTCCTGCAGATGTGTTTCCTCTCATGAGGTTGTGCATTATGCAGGAGGGGTTAACAGCTGATCCCATTCCCTCGATCAACCCCGGCGCCTTTACGAGCGCGTCACAAGCGCAGCTCCCCGCGGCGCACGCTGCTCCCAGCAAGTACAGCCAATTGCTGCGATAATCTCAGCTGGTTTAGCCACTCAAAAGCCACGTCCACCCTTGGAAAAACAATTCATAAAAGTCAGCATTCCGTCCTGGGACGTGGCCACGGGAATTAACCATTGAATCAACGAAGGAAGGATCGCTTCGGAAGGATCAGTGCGAAAGCAAGGCCGGGGTGCACAGCTGCTGTCACACGAAGAGTTAACGCGCAGCACGGAGCAGCCCTGCCTCTGGGAGCAGCCACAACTGCAGGAACCCCGTGGCGCTCTTCTCCTTCCAGAAAGAGGAACCCAAACAAATCGACCTCCGTCCCTTCTGTGGCAAAGTATCGCCTGACCGGCTCCAGAGGCATCTGGCTTAAGGATCGTTAATTATTTGTTGTTGTTAAGCGTCAACAGAGGAGAGGGAGGGAGAGGAGGAAGGATTTCAGTCTGCAGTCCGGTGCCCGCCGTAGCTCTCTGCAAGCAGATGGGTGAAGCTGAGATTAGCAAGGTATTAAGGAGAGCAAGGCAGGGATGCCAATGCGGTGCTGCCTGAAAATAGCCCCACTCTGACCTATATCCTCTCCCAGATGGATCAGGAGACCCATGGCCACAGAGCCATGGCTCTGTGACTGCTGGGGAAGGATGGGAGATGGGAAGAGTATGGAAAAAGCTGCTGAGGCTGAAGATAAAAGGGGAATGGCCAAGACAATGAAGCAGCAGCTACGCAGGGGAGCGTGACGGTCCTTTCCACCCCCTGCAGCAGAGCCACACAAGAGCCAGCTGAGAATAAGCACTTCCCATAAGTAAATACTCAGGAGACACATTCCCTAGGGATGTCCAGCAGGATCCAATATCCCTGCTGTGTGCCTGAGTAAGCAAACAAAAAAGGGGAATGACAATTCTGCTGCTGTTTCTGATGTACAGGGGCTCCTCCCAGCAGGAGGGGTAAGGTAGGATGTTCTGGTACTGCAGAAATCCATCTGGGGGTTTAGACTGGATAGCGGGAAGGAATTGTTCCCTGTGAGGGTGGGGAGGCCCTGGCACAGGGTGCAGCAAGCTGGGATAGTGGAAGGTGTCCCTGCCCATGGCAGGGCTTGGAATGAGAGGATCTTTATGGTCCCTTCCAACCCGAACCATCCCAGGATTGTGTGATCTGACAAGGAGCCCTTGAGAGCAGGACACTGGGAAAAGCCCATGCAGGCACCTCATGACAGGCTCCACGGCTCCCCAGCATTCCCTCCAGGCCTGGGAAATGCATACGGGCCTCCGGAACACATCAGCAGCCAGAGTACTTCAGGAGTACTAAACAAATAAGGGCCAGCTTGCCACAGCTGCTGCTTTACCCACCCAGCCCACGGTCACACTTGCTCTACAGGGCTGCCCTCGAGCTGTGCTCTGACACGCAACTTTTAGATAAATCTCCACGATCTCCTAAGCCTGATAAAATATGACATTTTAGTAAGAGGCTATTAAAAAAAAAAAGAAAATCTTTCGTGTAGAAAGATCATGAAAATTCATTGTGAGTCCTCCAGGAACGCCAGAGCTCCTCCTGCAAGCAACACAGAGCTGTTGAAATGACTGCTGGTGGGAGAAATAAAAGTAATATTCTGGAAACAAGACCAAGCGCTATGAGTGTTCACACCAAAAGATATTAAACAGTCACAGAAGTTCGAGTTTGGGGTTTGTTTAGGTCTTTTTGTTTTGTTTGTGTGGTTTTTAGAGAAAGGGTGGGGCTACCAGAGATAGCATAGGATATAAATACGCATGAGATTCTCTTTTAAAAGTAAATATATTATTATCTGTCCTCAGGCATTGCAAAAGCTTTTCACTGGGTCTGAAAATAACCTAAATTCACAAATATTTCATGTGGGTGAGGGGATAAAAGTACTGTGGCAGATATCCTGATGAAATATGCAGCTCACCCTGCATGGCACCACAACAGCACTAACAAGGGTCTAATTCTAGGTTTGATTTCACATCAGCAGTGAATCAATGTGGGGACTGGAATTTATCTGATCCTGAGACAAACTTGTGCTGGTCTGGATCAGTGAAATGTAAGACATGCCACATATGGCACCATGTAAATTCAGATTTGATGGGGACACAGTTGAGCTCAGCCCAGGAAAGCCAGCATCTCCTGGACAGCACAAGGAGATCATGTTCCTATCTGGTTTTGGGACTTCTTGCCCTCCTCAAACATCATCTGCAGGAGACAGGTTGCCAGCAGCAGGGCTGCAGGCTCTCCTCCCTTTCTGGAGGAGCAAGGAGGAAGGATCAATGTTCAGAAAGCGCTCGAGAAGCAGTGGAACAGCCCCTGGGGAGCAGAGCGGACACAGCGCCAGCCCAAAAATCAGGAAACCTGGAGCTCCTTAGCCCACTAAAAGCCAGTTTTTGCCAAGTAACCAATTTCCTTACACTCTCCATTAAATAAAACATGAAAGGCAGGCAGAGACATAAAATATGAATGCACACACGTCCAAAAGCAACAGGCCCTGTTATTGTAGATGCTGCATAAATCATTGAGGAGAAGGGGACTTGTGTCCCCTAATGGAGGGCACAGAATTTGGGGTCAGTCAGCAGGCAAGGGAGGCTGATATTAAGAAGCGTTGCATTTACATTCACCTTTGTGATCTACACTGCCTAAAAATAGCAGAAACCACTTCTGTTCATGTATTATTCAGTCAGGCCAGATGGGTGAAAGGCAGAACCAAGCCTCAAGACAAACATCAGAGGATGTTGGTGTGGGTCTCCACCAAACACAGCACTTGGAATGGGATGGCAAAGCACAGAATCCCAGAACGGTCTGGAAAGGATCTTACCTCCAGTGCCACCCCTGCCATGGCAGGGACACCTTCCACTGTCCCAGGCTGCTCCGAGCCCCACCCAGCCTGGCCTTGGACACTGCCAGGGATCCAGGGGCAGCCCCAGCTTCTCTGAGCACCCTGTGCCAGGGCCTGCCCACCCAGGGGAACACTCACTGGAAATTCAGCTGGAATGACCAAAATGCTCCTTTCTGTCTGATTTCCCTGTCTGGGGCCACGGCAGCAGTTATGAACTGCACTGCTGGAACTCACTGCTCTATCTGTTTTCCAGAGCTTTGCCACACGAACACAACGTCTTCACAATTCCAAGTGCTAGCAGTTACAAGTACTGCTTTGGCAAATTTCTCTAGGGAAGAGTAATAGCTGCTTATGGAAAACTTGCCCCCAATCACTGCCATCTCCTTTGTCTTGAGATTTTTTATTTCAGGCAGTTGACTGACAAATAACACTGATGTTCACAACGCACAACATCTTGCCTTTTCTGTGTTTGTTCCATTTGATTCAAAAGGCACGGGAGCTTTCAGACAGCTGGTGGCAGACAACAACCTCCAAGTTCAGTCATGACCACTCTGTATCTAGTTGAAAACCACCTTCCACCTTGAAAATTAGGCCCAAAGTATTTTTGGACTACCTTTTTACTACTCTGTATTTGCAACGTGGACTTGAGGTGACCTTGCAGCCAGATGGATGAGCTCAGGATGAAGCTTGTGCTCAGCTGTGTAAGTGAATTCTCTAGGACAGGACATGCAAAGCTCCAAGCCAGTGGTGCTCAGGTCTTCAAGGGACTTCACACTGCTCTTTCCTACCTTACAGGACTACAAAGCTCAACCGGTTTCTGAAGATCCAGAAATAGACACATCTGCCCTAACACAACTTGTGGCTGCCTCATCCTCTGATTAGCAGAGGTTCAACAGAACTGAAAGTCATCTTCATGCCCGAAGTTATTTCTGAGTATAAAATCACTTCACAGACTCCCAGAATGGTTTGAGTTGGGAGGGACCTTAAAGCCCATCCAGTCCCACCCCCTGCCATGGGCAGGGACACCTTCTACTATCCCAGGCTCTCCAACCTGGCCTTGGACACTGCCAGGGATGGAGCAGCCACAGCTTCTCTTCGCAGCTTCTGCTCACCAGTTTTTAAAGGTACTTTATAGACAGGACTCCCTCCCCGCTTCAAAGCCCTGCATAAAACTGCATTTATTGATGAGCCCTGTGGTTCATCAGCAGAGCATGGAGACAAACTGTATTTTGCAGGAATCTCACAAAATCAGGAAGAAATAAAGAAATTAGGAAGAAGAATCAGGAGCATTCGTCTGAAACTGAGACCTAGACAAGAACCAGCAGGAATGTTTGTGGTCTTTGGCTTTTTTCTTCCTGATTCTCCTTTCCATCTTGGTGGAGTCTGCTCTTCCCTCTCTCCTTTGCTCCATCCTTTGAGGCCCCTCCCAGCCCCACATGTCAGACCCTTCTCAGCCCAGTGGCACAATCCAGATGAAAAGTCACCAGGATTAAGAGAAAGTAGAGAGGCTCTAATACCAGGGAAGTGCCAAACCACCACCAGAAAGAGAGGGCAGAGTATTTTAGATAACTTTGTGGTATCTCCTCATCCTCCTCCCCACCCAAAAGAAGAATCAGTGTGAAAGGATCCCAAGAACTGTAAATAAATGATGACCTTGTTCATCAATGAGCTCAGGCTGCAGTGAAAGGAAAGCCACAGCAGGCTCTGTAATCACTCAGAATAAACCCCTCCAACGGGATCACTCCTGTGCTGATGGCTCAATTATGCCTGGGCAGAACGTTACACAACATTAAACATTAACAAAAGTCTGAGCCTGGGTCACTTTTCTCCCAGATAAATCCACATCAGTAACCCAGTGCTTTTAGCTTAAGTAACCCTGAATTACCAGATCAATTCTTTTCCTACCTTTCCCTTCACATCTGGTAAAAGCCAGGCCACCACACACAGGGAAAAATGTTTGCAAATGTTGTCCCTTTGCTACACATTTAAACTGTTATCAGTTAAAATACATATGGTTTGGGAGGGGGTTGTGATGTAAATTTAGTAGCTCAGAAATTGAACCAGGGGTGAACTGGGCTCACTCTCACCTCCCCAGAAGGGCTTCTTCACTCTAAAATCCTGTTCCCAATAAACAGTTGCAGCACTTCTGTTTCCTGAAGCTGCAAGGAGATCCGTGAAGGCAAACACAGCAGAAAGTTGCTTCCATTTCTCATTCAGCTTTTGCAACATCACTTTTCGTAACTTTACCAGGACTAGAGATCCCCTCACCACCTGAAACATCTGTCCACTCTTCCTCTGCAACTGTACTAACACAAACTAAAGTTTCTCAAGGTTTGCCCAGGTCAGATCACAGGATCCCAGGATGGCTCAGGCTGCAGGGAGCACAGTGGGCACCTGGTGGCACCTCCCTGCTCCAGCTGGGCCATCCCAGAGCACAGGGCACAGCATTGTGTGCACACAGCTCTGGAACAGCCCCAGGGAGGAGACCCCAGAGCCTCTCTGGACAATCTGTTCAGGGCTGGGCACTGCCCAGGGCAGAAGTTCTGCCTCCTGTGCAGGGGGAATTGCTGGCACCAGGCCCTGCCCGTTGCTCTGGTGCCATTGCTGGGCCCCCGGAGCAGAGCCTGGGCCCTGCTCGGAGCCCTCCCTGCAGCCAGGGACACCCAGGGCTGAGGGCCCCTCTCAGCTGGGGCTCCTCTCCAGGCTGAGCAGCCCCAGCTCCCTCAGCCTTCCCTGGGCACGGAGATGCTCCAGGCCCTTCCTCAGCTCCGCAGCCTCCGCTGGCCCCGCTCCAGCAGCTCCCTGGCCCTGCTGTGCTGAGGAGCCCAGAGCTGGACACAGCACTCCAGAGGTGCCTCCAGGGCTGGCCAGAGGGGCAGGATCCCTCCCTGCCCTGCTGGGAATGCTCTTCCTGCTGCCCCCAGGATCCCATTGGCCTCCTTGCCCCCAGGACCCTCTGCTGGCTCAGGGACAGCTCGGTGTCCCCCAGGACCCCCAGGACCCTCTGCTGGCTCAGGGACAGCTCGGTGTCCCCCACGTCCTTCCCCTCATAGCTGCTCCAGCAGGTCCCCCCAGCCTGTGCTGTTGGTGGGGCTGTTCTTTGTTGCTTTAGCCCTAAGTACAACATCCAAACACGCTGAGAGAACTGAACAATGCCAGGATTTAGGTGGGGTGTGACCAGTTTAGAACAGACAAACCAATGTCCCCAGAGCAAAGCAGGTGGCTGAGATTAAAAGAGAAAATTTCAAAACACCAAAGGAGTTAGAAATAATATGGAAAAAACCCGGAGAGCTGGGAAGATGAAGAAACTGAAATCAAAGTTGCACCAAAAACCCACTAGCTGGTGGTCTTCCAAATAAATCCTTCTCATCCTTGATGCTTGATACCCAACAATGCCAAAGCATCAGCTTCTTCAATACAAATAAATTGGACTTAAATGTGTTCAGCTTCATTGTTTTAAAAAATAAATAAAGTATTACAGCATCCATATTCTTAGTAGTGAAAAATCTGCTTGACTGCTGAAGTGATCTTTCAAATTTACAAGAAAACACTGTTATATCTATCACTGGGACCAATGAATTTTTACTCCTGGTCATGAAAAGCAGCCCAGTAATTAATGAGAAACCATGATGAAGTGTTTTGAAACATAACTGAGGAAAAATAATTGCTTGTCTTCAGGATCCTTTTTCAGAGGTTGAAGTGTAACTTCAATTCTTAAATTCATTTTTAAAAAGTAGAATAATTCCAGGTAAAGGTAAACTGACTTGATACTGAATTCCACCTTGTATCCACAGCTCCTTGAAAAGAATAAATGCTGTTTGTCTTCCAATTATTTGCCCAGGAAATGTGTTATGTGACAGGTTTTCTGAACCAAATATTAGATGAACATTCTTTAGCTATGATGAGTAACTGCTGTAGTCCCGTCACCATGTCCTGTGCAGGGAATGCTTAGTACAGGATGCATCCTGGGTTTTAGTATCCATCTAGGATGGATTTCCAGGATATCTAAAATGCCCCTGGGTATTTCCTTCTGAACATTGAACAGGATGGGTCACTGTGTATCAGTGTGTGGCTGGGAGTGCTACAACAACAAGAGCTGTACTAAGGAGCAGCAGAAGAAGTCAAACTGTTCTCAAGGCTGATAAAGAGTTAAAAAACATTAAGAAAGCAAATAAAAATAAACCCCCAAAACCAAAGACAAAAAAAGCAGCAGGAAACAAACTTTTCAGCAAAGAAAATAATGGTTTTCCTAACTGGATTTTAGAAATTCAGTTGTTTTAGGAAAGGCAACAGAAAATATATCAGAAGGATCAGTGATAACCACAAGGAACAGTGATAGACACTGAAGGTTGGTGGCAAAACACTGTACAGTGCCCACTTCCTAAAAGCAACAGTTAAAAAGCCCATGGTTTCCAAAGCACAAGTTATTTACCCTTGGCTTGTCTGTTGACTCTTTCTCCTGACACTTCACACGCTTATTGCAAAATAAAGTCTCTTCTGAGAGTGTCATATTACACATTCACATTCAGGGAAGTCACGCCCCCAGCACTTTCTGGTTTTGGTTGGGTTTTTTTTTCCCAAGTAGAACTCTCTCCATAAAACAGCAGAATAAGAACAATTCAAACAGCAGAGTAAATCTCCTTAAATCTTTGTCCTTAACTTGGGCAGACTAACCCAGATGAGCTCGGCTGCAGCTGGAAGCTTAAACCCAACCATTCCAAAGCATTCCTGAATTCCAGTCCCTGCACACCTGGACTCGTGTCACCTGTGCCAGCAGAGCTCAACAAGCTTTTCTCAGAGGCATCCCCTTCCTCCTCTCCAGTGCCTGGGTGATTCCACGGTGGAAAACTTGCTCTTTTCCTGGTTTTCTGCAGGCACAAAAGCACAAGCAAGTCCTTCCCCTTTCGGTGGCAGCAGCGAGTCGTGAGAGCAGCCCGGCTGGATGCTGAAACCATACCTCACATTTCTTAATCCGCCTTTCTATTTTTAACCAGAGTCATTTCCCCCACCTCCTTTACCATGCAGACAGCTGCAGAAAGCAGCTGGAGACAACAGAGTGCTCCATCAGGGCAATTTTCCAGGCAAAAAACCATCCTCGGGCCAGAAGCGAGTGCACAAGGGGCAGCAGAGGCACTCCCAAGGTGTGTTCCTTCTCCTTGTCCCTTGTGGCCACAACAGCTCTGACTGCACACACAGTGTGGCAGCCTGGTTGCCCAAGGGACCGCAGCTCACCTGAACTGGCTGAGATCCCAGTCAGCACCTCTTGTCCCTAAAAACTCAAAGGAGAGAGGCTTAAGCAAGGATCCAGAGCATGGATCTGCTCCTGTACCGGGCTGCCCAGGACAGGGAGGAGGGACCGCCCTGCCCTCTGCGATCCAGTGTCACCACCTGATACAGCACTTGGGAGCACTCGCCGGGGTGTCCCCAGTACAGAGACCTCCTTCCACAAGTTCACACCTCCTGGGGAAAGGGCTGGAGTCACCTTCTCCTCCAGGTTTGGATATCTCCCCCCTCAAGCACTTGGTCTTAGGTGTAACCCAAACGCACAGCAACCCCCAAATTCTCTCCTCACATGGAGAGCAGCTCTAAAAAGCTCAGCTTTAAAAAGCTAATGTGCAGCCAGGCTGTAAAGTTAACCAAGCAAAAAGGGCACTTTCCCGAGCAGCAGGAGCAGTTTGGAGCTTTCAGAGGCGGCTGGAAAGCCGGGCAGGCAGAGCACAGGCTGTGCAGGGCGCTGAGCCGTGCCGAACGGCACACAGCACTTTGGGCATGGGCTTTCACTGAAAGTGAGCTCCAGGTTTCTGAGCTGTGCCCTCCAAAGAATTGTTCGGACCCATTTTCTCCCTGGAGATGTCTGAAAATCCCCTTGTAGGACCAGGCAGACCTTTGGCAGAAGACAGCCAGGCTGAGTTTGGCACCTAAAAGAGACCCAGCTTAGAGGGGAAAGGCACAACTCCAACACCGACTCAGGGAGCTTAGAGGAGTTTAGCTGGAAGTTTTGAGTCATGCTCTTGGACATGGGCAACCAGAACAGCTTAAGCCCTTCTTGAGCCCGTTTTCTTTTGTTCAGGCAACGGCCACAAACATCACAAATGAAGCTACTTCTGCTGTTGTCCACGTGCTACAGATATTCCATGCTTTAAGTTACTCAAACAAAACAGACTCGTTGCCAACACAATCGATCAAAATGTAAAGCAAATGCGGACAGGACTGTACAGATGCTATGTATTAAATGCCTCAGAGAAACCCATCTCTTACATGCCTACAGAAACTAAAGTCAACGAAAACAGAAGTCTGGTGCAGAATTAAGCACAGCAAGACCCACAGCAAACCTTCCCAGCTCAAACGGATTCAAATCACAGGATGCCAGGAAACGAAGCTGCTGAGCAAAACACGCCATCAGCCATAAACCCCTGTGAAATTACATTTCATTAATGAATGACAGTGTTTACAGGTAAATAAATGCTGTATTTCCCCTCTGCCATAGCTGGAGCTGCTCTCTTAGGAAAAAGACCGCAGGGAGCAGGTCCTCTCCCATCATTAATCCACTGGACTACAGCACTTTGTTAACAGGCACAGAAACCACGGCAGCAGCAAACACCCACACGTGAAACCAAGATCGGCAAGTAATTTCACTTCCTACCTTCTGGAAAACGGGAGTTTCAGGGGCAGGAAACCTCTTTAGCAGCTTTTACAAGCACTGGGCCCGTGGGTTAATGATTTACCTGACAGTCCTGGAAGCAGATCAGCTTAGATAAGAGTGGTTTTGTTATGGTCTGTTTTCCTGCCTTTGTCTGCATAACCAAATCAACTGGCAAATAAAGGAGGCAGGGTATTACTTGACAGAGCAGGAAGAAATTCATGCTCCTCTAAGCTTGCTCACACCATCCTGCTTTAAAAAAACATTTCTTATAGAGACACACATGCCCATCTGTACACACACAGCCTAAAAACCAACGCCTGGAGTAGCTCTTCTGTGTGTGTACACTTGCGTGTGCATGTATGCAAATATATGTATAAAAAATACACACAGATGAGCTACTGCAGGCAGTTTGGTTTAGTTTCTTCCCCAGAAGTCAAGTAAAAAAAAAAACCCTTGACTCATCGCTCTAAATCTATTAGAAAGCTTCCAGATTAAAGCATTGAGTTCCAAAGAGGTTTAGGATGAGAAGAAAAGACGGCTGTGCCCGAAACGCACATATAGGATCGCAGCCCCTGGAAAGACTCCGCAGCGGATCCAGGGCGCAGCTCACGGATAAAGTTCTGTTCCCCTGCTGCAATGCCTGCAGCTCTCCGAGAGGATTTCTGTGCTCTCCCTGTGACTCACGGGCTCTGCTCCACACCCAGGGCCACCCTGCTGTACAGCCGCAGCACTCACGCGGTGGGGCAGCGGTGGCACCGTGACACACACGGAGCAGGCACAGGCACACGGCACTGCCCAGGCACAGCCGCTCTGCAGCCTCACAGGAGGCTAAAACACCTTCTTGCTATTGCTGTTTCACACGAACACTGCAACCGCCCTGGGGATATCTGGCAGCACTCAAGGGGGAGGTCAGGCGTGGGGAGAGCTGTCCGAGGCGGCAAAAGGGACAGCAGATTGTCCCTGGCTTTTAGTCTGTGCGGGCAACGCCGTCGCCACGCTGTGTAACTCTGGTTATCTCCCACAGGTGTATCGCAAACAAACATCCAAACCCAGAAACCACAGGGAGATTCCGTGCCCCAGCAGGAGATGAAGCTGCCTGATGGAAACACACCCCTGACACAATCTGGGGGCCAAGCCAGGGGGACTCACCGGCAGGTCACTGCTGTCCCACGTGCTGGCTTCTAGGAAACAAGACCCCGAGCTAAACCAGAAACTAAGATTAAAACCAAGCAGCAAACAAGAAAGTAACCACAAGCTTAAGCGCCACTTTTTAAAAAGTCACCCAAGCAAAAAGACAACCAACTCCCCAGAGCTGTGCTGTAGATCTGCCTGTATCCAAGTTCCTCTGTCGCTTTCCAAACGCAGCCCCCGGCCCTCCAGCAGCAGCCAAACACGCCTTTACATCTAAACGGAGAGGAGAGCTACTCACTCCTGGAAATCAGGCGGCAGACAGCAGCAGATAACACGGCTTTTCCTCTTCCAGCTGCAGCCAGACGCGCCGCTCCCGGCAGCAGGACGGGGACACGGCGGCGGCGCGGCCACTCCCGGCCCCGCGCCTCCTCCGCCAGCCCCGGCTTCCTTCGCCTTCAGAGTTGCCTTTCAACTTCCCCCGGGCTGGGCTTCGTCAGTGATCCTCTCCCAGCCGCTCGCCAGCCCCGCGGGAAGCGCCTGCGGAGGGAAATCGGGAGAGGTGAGCGGAGATCCAGAGGGGATGGAGCGACCGCGCTCCCGCCGCTCCTTCCCCGGGCGCGCCAGTGCGTCAGCACCGGGAGAGGAGGGGACGGAGCGCCCGCGGCAGGAGGAACAGCGGGAGGAGGCGGAGGCGGAGGCCGGGAGTGCCAGCCCGGCCGCGCGTGGTGCAACAGCTCCCGGCAGCGCGGCTCTGCTGGCAAACAGCACCGAAAACACGGGGAAATGGGTTTATCACCGAAGTTCAGTCTGTTGATTCCTACTGTATGCATGTAACGCTTTCATTTAAGTGTCACTTTTGAAAGCTGAAAAAGTCACTGCAGGGAGGAAAGATTCCTTTTTCCAATATATATGAGTACCAGCTGTTAAGTCCTACCCTAAAAAGAAAAAAAAACCTCCACCAAAAAGAAAAGTCCTGTTCCACCACACTAACACAAAGCAAAACAACCAATTCCCCAAGCTTTCCATGAATTTTTTGGCTCCATCCCACTGCTGCCACCAGCAGCAAAGTCCCTGGCCGAGCAGCATCACCCGTCCCCGAGGGCTGGCATCCAGCCTCTCTCCCAAAAGTCACAGCAAGGACTGGAAGCACACAGGACCTCGTGGCACACAGATCCAGCGGGAAAGGCTGGTGAAAGCATCCCAGGTGAGAGGGAGCAGAGGATGTCTGCTGGCCGCTGCCTTGGGACAGCAGGGAGCTGCTGTAATTCAGTACAAAACCACAACACAAAGCGGGCTGAGTCACATGTTGGGAAGAATGATGGGATGAGCAGCGCTGGCAGTGTTTTCCAGCAGAGCACGGACTCTCCCGAGTCCGCTGGCTGCTGGATCCAACAGAGACACTGTCCAGGAGTGAAGTCAGAGGCGTAGGAAGCAGCCTGTTTCCACTCCACAGATGAAATAATGTGGAAATTAAAAAATAGGCAGCGGCACTAACAAATAGCAGCATCAGGTTTTCTGAGCTCCTTCCCGAGAGAGGGAGCCTGTTGCCAGGAATACGGAGGAATCTGCAGAGCCACATCGAAAAAGCACAGGGTGGTAAAAAGTATTTTCAGAAGCTGCACACAGAAATCCTTCCACACGCATCCTGTCATACAGAAAACAAGTCTTTTAAAGGAGTAGCTGCTTTGGGGTTTTTCAACAGATCCATGCCCCTGGACATGGCCCAGCAGTGCTTGTTCCTAACACATGGAGACAGCCAAGTATCCAGTGGAACAATGTGCTCACCATCAGCTCTTCCACAAAGTTTAGACACCTAAAAATGGCCCATGGTCAAGTCCAAATCAGCCCATTTTATTTAAAATCTGAGGAGAGATGGGAAGTGTGGATGAGCCACCAGTGAGCTTCCTTTTTTTCCCAGCCGTCTTTTAGTAACTGGGCTCTGTAACACTCAACAGATGTCATCTGCCCAATCTGGCCTCACGTTCCAGGGGAGATTCTGGAGTGAAACCAGTAATTGCTCATCACCTAAAGATTTCTGAGATGTAATTTAATTGGTACCAACCCTGTAAATCCCTCCCACTGAGAATATATATAAGGAATCTACAGCTTAATTAGAAGACGCCACAGGCCAAGGACTCCTTGTTATGCTGACAAGGCTCGTGTCTGCTTTGGGCCCTCACACACCTCCCAGGGCAGCAGAAGTCACCTGGTGAGGACAGAGACCAACTCAGTAACTCCCTCCAGACAATAAATGCGTTCACATCTGACAGAAATGCTCTTGTGTTACTCCAGCAGATCTTATCTTGGCAATATTATTTCCCCCATGATCCAGGCCTGTGTGAGTTCAGTGACCTTGAGGCACATAACAAAGCCAGCCCTGTTTTCCCACGAGTCAGGTGGGGCCAGAAGGGAGAAGAGAAGACAGTTTCACGAGTATTACAGGTAATTAAAAGGGAGCTTTGGGAACACCTTTTCAACCGTGGTGCATTTAAATACTGCATGTGTCCAGACAGATACAACGTAACACCCTGTAAAGCCCTAAACAAATAAAAAGAAACACAATGAACGCTTCCACAGGACGTGCAAAGGAGGGGTTTTTTTTTCTCCTACACAATCCAGACAGGACATATTTAGCCTAAGGGCTGAAAGAGAGGACAGCCTGAGCTGATGACATAATTTTCTTTCTATAGGACTGAATATCTGGGAGTACGGCTCTCAGTTCAGTGCCTGTTGCTGTTTCACTTCCACCTTCCCCCATCCTGCTTCAACAGGAGAGTGACAATCACCCAAAAAACACCTGAAGAACAGAGATGGCCCCAGAGATGTTGCTTCTTTCCCCACCAGAACACGAGCAATGTGACACAAAACTAGGTCTGAGTTTGCCAGCTGGCACTGAGGAGAAGGAGCTGCTACCAAGCTCCAGTGCTGATGTGTCTTGATCATTCAAGCACCACATGCATTTGGAATGTCCTTCCAAAGGCCATTCCAAAGGGGAAAGGCTTTCCTTGCCTTGACAGCTTAAATCTGCCTACATATAAAAACCAGTCAGATTATGTTGAGTCCCCTTTTTCCCCACCCATCAAAAAGAATTATGTATTAGCAGATGAAATACAGCACTGAAGGTGGGAACTAAAGTCTAGTGCAAGTAAGAAAAAGCTGCTCAGAATCCCAGGCTCCCTGAGGCTGGAAAAGCCCTCCCAGCCCATCGAGGCCAAGCTGTGCCCGATGCCCACCTTGTCCCCAGCCCAGAGCACTGCGTGCCACCTCCAGCCCTTCCTTGGACACCTCCAGGGATGGCGCCTCCAAACCTCCCTGGGCAGCCCCTGCCAAGGCCTGAGCACCCTTTCCATGGAGAAATTCCTGCTGCTGTCCACCCTGAGCCTCCCCTGGCCCAGCCTGAGGCCGTTTCCCCTTGTCCTGTCCCTGTTCCCTGGGAGCAGAGCCCGCCCCCCCCCGGCTGCCCCCTCCTGTCAGGGAGTTGTGCAGAGCAGAAGGGCCCCCTGAGCCTCCTTTTCTCCAGGCTGAGCCCCTTCCCCAGCTCCCTCAGCCGCTCCTGGGGCTCCAGCCCCTTCCCCAGCTCCGTTCCCTGCCCTGGACACGCTCCAGCCCCTCCAGGGCTCTCTGGCCAGGAGGGCCCAGAACTGGACACAGCCCTCGAGGCCCCTCAGCAGGGCCAGCCCAGCACTGTGACTGTGTGATGTGTTCATACATCTTCACACGAGCAATATAAATCTATACATCCACCCTGCATATCCCAAAAAAACTTTCAAAGCATTTTTTTTGGTCTGTCCATTCAAGTAACCTGTCCTTGTCACTGATACATCAGAAAAAATGTGCTACAGGAGCATTATAAAGCTACTCTGACCTTTGTTTGCATTAAAACACTTAGAGAAGTAATGTGAAACTTTATTATTACACGTGTAATAAAATAATAATTATTATTTCATCTGGGTTACAGCATTAACAGCCATTACAGCGTCTTATGTGCAAGGCTGTTAATGGACAGTTGCTTTTGAAACTAAAAATATTTACATTAATGGGGTTCTGATAGAAACTAAAAAACATGAAATAGCTTAGTTTAGAATCTCTAAAGTATTATCAGAACAATTTCCAGAAGCACCAGGTGAAGTGTTCAGGTGTGTTTGCTAACACAAGGGGAGATTCCGGAGCGCTGATGTGCTCATCTGTTCCAGCAATTAGGTTTCCCGGGAGGAATGCTGTGTCATGTAACGAGTGACTCACAGAGCAACGTCCACAGGAAACCACTCTTCTCCCTCTCTCCCTATAAAAAGCTCAGCCCGCTTGCAAGTTGAACTGAGTTCCCTGAGCAGAATTCCTCCAATTTCAGCATCATGTGCTCGAGCACATGTGCAAGAGCGAAGGTGTATTTTAAACCCTGGCAGCAAACCGGAATCCTCTGGAAAATCAGCTGGAAACTCGCCCTGCTCCTCGTTCAGCAGGGAGTTAAGAAACACCTCGTGTTGCTGTGTTGGGGCACGTGGTTGGCCTTTGCCCTCGCAGTGGTTTTGCAATCCAGGATGCTCTGCCTGGCTGAGCTGATCCCAGGCACTCCCAGCCCACTCCCGTTCCCTACAAACCCCTGGACACGGGGCTGCACCCGCTGGGACAGCTCTGAGGGGTCACACACATTCCTTGTGCACACACTGCAACTGGAACCTCTAAAAGGGACGGCAGGAGCAGCAGTGGGATCCCAAACCCCTGCAGGTCCACCAGGATACGGGACCTCACGGTGAAGTGTCTTGACTCCGTTCCACTCGTCGTCCAAGCAGCTCCTGGAGTTGTCACCTAATCTAAATGGATAAAATCCCCACTCTGCTCATCATGTGTGCTTCCCTGGGCTGCAGGGGGTGCCCAGCCTTCTGTTCTTCTTGGTTCAAGGCCATGGTTGACCTTTAGATCCTTGGAGAAACACATGGATCTTCCCAGGGTGGCTCTGCAGAGCTGAACATCCAGCACCTCTCCAGGGAAAATGCTCTGGAATGGCAATTCCATCCAGGGCAGGTGCAATCACATACCCAGGTCAAAGCAAGAGTTTAATACCACTGAGGTCCCTTTTGAGCCTGGAAGAGTGAACCTTTCCATGAAAGAGAAAAATAGAAACAAGACACCCTTTTCAAACTCCAAGAATAAGGACCTTTTTTACAGGGCAGGGTATCATTCCCACATGACTGCATCCCACATCCAGCTATAGCACTCCCAGCTTGGGAAGTGCCACTCCTATTCCCTGATCCACTTATTCTGCCCTCCCAGAAGTCTCATCTCCCAGGTGTGTTAAAAACCTCTGATTAAAAAAGTCATTGCCTCAAAACTCCAATTTGCTTCTATCTCTTCCAAACCCAAAATTTTCACCCAAAGGCCTCTGTTACAGATTGTTTCCTCACCAAATCCTGTAATGGGACACAGATCGGTGTCCCACTGATTTTTCCATCTAAAGAGTTAATTCCTTTGCTGTTTGCCCCACACCTTGGGACAAGGCTGCTGGCTTTACACACCAGCAGTTTGGCACTATCAGGTGCTCCAGCTTCTTTAAGGCCTTAGAGACATCGAGCAAAATAAACATTTCAAAACAACAAACCCCAACCAACCAAAAATAAACCTAGCCACAGCCTCAAAACCAAAGCAAGAGTTAATACAGGATGATGTTTGGTGCTAGAGGTCAACAGCAAGGCTCCTGGGTGTGGAGGGGGCTTTTTCCTGTTAAAGATAAACCAACTCTGTCTCCACATCCTGAGTGTTTGTTTGCATGCCACAGCCACACCGAGCACAGAGCAGTGAGAAATCCACTCCTCGGGGCTCCTCAGCAGGAAGTTTATTTGTTATCCCAAACACCCAACCGGCACCTGCTGCTCCTGCCAGGAGCATCTCCCTCACAGCTAGGCAGCAGACCCAGAACAACAGACACCCCACTCAGAGTCTGCAGATTAAACACCAGTTATCAATTCATCCCGGCCTCCAGCTCCCCTTTTTTCCCCATGGAACCACCGGTCAACATCTGCAGGTTAAACAGCCCTGACATCCCCACCTATCCAATACCCTTCTCATCAATAAGCATGATGTGGATTAATACTCAAATATCCACTTCCTCTGCCCCAAGGGCAAAGGGAACAACACAACAGCAGCGATAAGGAGCTGTTTGTGAGGGCTGCAGGGTGTTGTATTCGCAGTATCCTGTGTCGGGGCTTTACACACGGGTGAGCCACGCAATTCCGTCATTCCAATTCTCATCCTCCTTCTTGTGACTTCCCCGGCCACAAGTTCACCTGGGTTCTAAGGATGGCCTTAATTAACAGCTGGAAAGAAGAAATTGTGCTCAGGAAGCCAGAGCCATTAATCGCAAAGGCTGAAAGGGTTTACTGGGGAAGTGTGTTTATTTGTCCCCTTATCTCATCCTACAAAATACGGAACAGGAAGCAACGCCACCACAAGCAAAGGCTGCTTTTGGTGTCACTCAGATAAAATCTAACTGTACTTTTATCTCTACCAATGATCAAAATGCAATAAAAACTTGGCCTGCTAGACCTTGTTTTCATAACCTTGACCTCCAGTCCAGTTTATTCTTAAAAGATGTTCAAGCATAAGCTCTGTGTAAGCATGAAAAATAACAGCCTGGTCCTTCCACCAGGACCATTAAAATTCTGCTTTCTAGCTCATATATCCCCTAAAAAAATCAGCATTCAGTGAAACCCCAATTCATATTTCTCACAGGGACACTTTTCTACAAGCACCTGAATTATGTGTCTCTCACTACAATTCCAAGCAGGAACTTGAACGGGGACCTGAAGGAACTTAATCCTGCTCCCGCCAAAGCCAACTCTCAGCAGCTTTGACCACAAAAGGTATAAAATCATGGAATGGTTTGGATTGGAAGGGACTTCAAAAATCATCTCATTCCACTCCTTGCCATGGGCAGGGACACCTTCCACCATCCCAGGCTGCTCCAAGCCCTCTCCAGCCTGGCCTTGGACACTGCCAGGGATCCAGGGGCAGCCACAGCTGTCTGGGCTTCATCGCGCACTAATAAACTGTACTTGTATTTACAACACAAACATATTATGCTGTAGCATACACAGAGCAGCTAAATCAAACCATGGCCAAATACCTTTCCCCTGGCATTCATCACATATATTTTGGCTGGCATTTACTGTGCTGGCACTTGCATGTCTGCTCTTGACACCAGTCACAACACACAGATTACGTTCATGGGTTCAAACCCCAAAATGTCAAAAACCCCTCTCCAGGAGCACAGACAAGGGGAGTCACTCTGCTTGATACTGACAGCAGAAGGACGTGGAGCTGCTGGCGAGAGTCCAGAGGAGGCAGTGGAGCTGCTCCCAGGGCTGGAGCCCCTCTGCTCTGGAGCCAGGCTGGGAGAGCTGGGGGTGTTCACCTGGAGAAGAGAAGGCTCCAGAGAGACCTCAGAGCCCCTTCCAGGGCCTAAAGGGGCTCCAGGAGAGCTGGAGAGGGACTGGGGACAAGGGATGGAGGGACAGGACACAGGGACTGGCTTCCCACTGCCCGAGGGCAGGGATGGATGGGATATTGGGAAGGAATTGTTCCCTGGGAGGGTGGGCAGGCCCTGGCACAGGGTGCCCAGAGAAGCTGTGGCTGCCCCTGGATCCCTGGCAGTGCCCAAGGCCAGGCTGGATGGGGCTTGGAGCAGCCTGGGACGGTGGAAGGTGTCCCTGCCCATGGCAGGGGTGAGACTGGATGGGCTTTGAGGGCCCTTCCCACCCAAACCACTCCATGATTCCATGATTCTGTGATATCCTGCTGCCTCCTGGTTATTCCCAGTGGATTATCCGAGGTTATCACAGAGCTGATTCCACGCGAGTTAAGTGGGGTGGGTGTGTACCTCTAATTGTGGACAGCCCATTCCTCCCATGCTCTCAATCAAAGAAACCCCAGTTACTTTTTAAGGACCTGTAACTGCTCCCAAATGTTGATCTCACTTGGGTACCACTGTGCTGCACGCACGATTTCCTAGAGCAAGAATAGCTCGGTTTCTTCCCCATCCACACCAAAGAGCTCCAATCCAGAACATTTCCATGGAACTTCCACTGTCTGTTGTGTTTCCTAAAAATCACTGTCAGAGGTTTTACCCCTGCAATTACAGGTCACAAAAATGCAGTTTGGTTAGGAGTTAAGAATATCCAACAGGGAGTAAAAGGGTGAAGGTAAATACTTAAACTTTCTAGAGAGGTAGACTTGCTTTCTTGGCTGTTTATTTATGCTGGACTGTTATGCTTGCTCAGGGATTGGCACTTCTGCAAAAACCCAGGGCTCAAACATGCTCAGCTTCATACTGAGCACTTCAAAACCTTCAGGTGTTACTTTCTGTGTCTTCTATAGCTCACAAGCAGCAAAAAGTAGCAAATGCAGCTTCAGACCTCAGAAAACCTGGCCTTAACCAAAAGTAAATGCCCTTATTTGGCAAACTACCCTAGAAGCACAATACAGACTATTCAGTTTACACCCTTACAAAACTATCTTCCAAATTCCTTATTTCAGATTCAGACCGAGAACAATAAAAATAGAAAGGCTTGGGAAGTTTCAGAGCCAGGGCTCTGAAGGGCTTAGAAAGCTGAAGATGAGCTGAAATTCAGTTTTACTGTAATGAAATCACTTCCACAGTGCAATCACCATATCTGGGGAGCGGGGGGAGAAGGAAAAGCCCCTGTGCATCACCTGATGAGGGGGAACAGCAATCCCTGAGCTGTGATGCTGTGCATGCAAGCAGCTGATGAGACCGGTCTTGCTGGATTATTAAAGAGCCACTGTCCTCAGCCTGGAAGCTTTCAGCAACTCATTTCACATCTCCTCTCTAAAAACCACCCCAGAGTTTCACGCCTCCGCCCCCCGGAATGAGAAGTTCACGGGTTTTGGGGGTGTTTGTCACTGGATTAGTCAAACAGAAAAAGGTCTTTACCTTGCCAGGCTTCCTGTCCTTCCCAGGTGATCATTTCCTATGACTCTCCAGGCCTCCCTTCTCCCCAGGAGCACAAGAAAGGAATGCTTTCTCCTGCAGGTTTGCTTTCGGTTTGGCTCAGACCGAGAGATTTCTTCCAAAGCAAACACTCCTGCAACGTCACCACGGATATAAATAGGCAGAGGAGAAGGAGGGAGAAGCACAGCCCTTCTGGAGAGACTGGATTCATTAGGAAACACGCAACTAGGGGAGAATATCAGACAGAAACGAAGCCTTTATTTTCCTAAAGCTACACGCACAGCCTCGACTCGGACACCACAGCCAGGCTGAACGATCCAAGAGAAATACTGCATCCATCCAGTAAGAGGGAGGCTCTCCCATATGCCGGGGTTTTGCCAGGAGCTGTGCTATTTCTGCTGCCACGCTGCAGCACACACACACGGCTGCACGTCCCAATAAATGCCAGGAAAGCCACCTGCACCCACGCACCGGGGTGGGCACGCCGGCACGGAAGGGCCTGCAGGGCTCCACGGGCCATTGTCCAGAGAAGCTGTGGCTGCCCCTGGATCCCTGGAAGTGTCCAAGGCCAAGCTGGACGGGGCTTGGAGCAGCCTGGGATCATGGAACGTGTCCCTGCCCGTGGGAGTGGATCTCATCCTCACAGACAGGCAAGAACTGGGCAGGGATGCAAAGGTCTGGGCACTGCTGGCTGCACTGACCATGGAGCTCAGAACCGTCAAAGGAAGGAGCTGAGGGAAAAAGCTGCATCACAGCCCTGGACTTGAGGAGAACAGACTTTGGCATCGTCTTCAGGGGTGTGCCTGAAGAATCCGATGGGCTTGGAGAGAAAAGTGGCCCAAAAGAGCTGGTTGATATAAAGGATCACCTCCTCCAGGCTGAAGGACAGTCCATCCCAACAAGCAGCTGATCAAGCTGAGGGGGCAGGAGGCCCCAGTGGAGGAGCAGGGAGCTCCTGATCAGAGCAGGTGATCCAGGAGGAATCTGGGAACACTGATGGTGCAGGGATGGGGCTAAGAGAGCCAAAACACATCTGGAATTGAATCTGGCAAGGGATGTGAAGGGTGCCAGTGAGGCCAACCTTCAGGAACTGCAAGCCCCTGAGGCCACAGGGGAAATCCACACAAGGAAGACTTATCCTTAGTAGAAGCAGATCAGGTTAGGGGACAGTAGGCTGGACATACGTCATCCCATGGGACCAGATGGGATGGACTCACAAGTGCTGAGGGAGCTGGCTGCTGTCACTGTGAGGCCACCCTTGATGAACTTTGGAAACCATTTCCAGTCACCTGAAGGACCAGAGGGTGATCAGGAGTAGTCAGCATGGATTCATGAAAGGAAAAATCCTGCTTCACCAGCCTGACCTCCTCCTAGGATGAAACAATCTTGGTGGATGGACAGAGTGCAGAGGATGTTGTCTGTCTTGGCTTTGGCAAGACTTTCAACACTGGCTCTGCTCACACCCTCAGATGAGCTGGCAAAGTATGGAGCAGCCAGGAGGGCAGGGAGGTGGGGGGAAAACTGGCCAACTGGCCAGGCCCAACGGGTAGTGGTCAGTGGCACAAAGTCCGGTTGGGGGACAGACACTTCCCAGGGGTTGATATGAGAGCCAAAATCGTTTAACCTCTTTGTTGATGACTTGGAGGATGCTCAGAGTGTGCCCTCAGCATTTTGCTGGTGACACAAAACTGCGGGGAGTGGCCAATACACCAATGGGTCACACTGCACCTTGGATGAACTCAGACAAGCTGGAGCAAAGGGCAGGCAGGAGCCTCACGGTGTTCTAATAAAGGAAAGGCAGAGTCCTTCCTTCACCTGGGGGTGAGTGACCCCAGGAGCCAGCACAGGCTGGGAGCTGACAGACTGGGAACAGCTCTGCCAAGCAGGACCTGTGACTCTGGATGACAACAAGCTCCCAGGAGCCAGCAACGCACCCTCCCAGCAAAGAAGGCCACCAGCGACCTGGCCTGCATCACAAGAGTGACCCTTCCACTCTCCTGAGCACTGGTGAGACCATTCCTGGAGTGCTGGGTCCAGTTCTGCACTCCTCAGTGGGAAAGAGACACGGACACACTGGAGAGAGTCTGGCAAAGGGCCCTGGACAAGCAGCTCTGGGTGACCCTGTGTGACAAGGTGACCTTCCAGAGGTCCCTGCCAAGCTCAGCCAAGGTGTGATCCTGGGATCCTTCTGCCAGTTCACTCTCACACCCCGGATATCATTTATGATGCCCACAGGAATTCCGAAGCAGCACCTCAGCCCTGTCTAAGGCACAGTCCCACGATGTCACAGCACTGGCAGGTCACACCCAGCCCAGCAGGAACAACTGACCCGTGCCCTGTCTCACTCCTGAGGCCGCGATTCAGTTCCCAGCCCTCGCTAACTTGCCCTTGCTGTGGTTTGACTCCAATTCTGCTTTCTCAATGTGACACAGGGGTCAGAGACAGGCAATGTGAACAGACCAGTCAGGAGGTGTTTCATCACCCACATTCCGTAAAGCTCCCCTACAGTCTCCATCTCCCTTGAGTTTTGCTGTCCTTTTGCCTTTTTTTTTCCTCAAACATCACCTTTGGGATGAATGCTTTAAAAAAGCCCTCAGCCCCATAAATGCTCTGTTACACCTCTAAAAACCAGAGGATGATTATCCTCTCCTATAACAAAGCAAGAAGAGTCAGACATGGATATCATTTAGGTTTACAAGCCAAAATCTTCATTAACTTAGCAGATAATTACTTCTTGCTTGTGTAAAACAACAGAAACACTAAAGTTTTTTTATTTTAAGGCCAAGAGATAAATTAAAGTTGTAATTTCTTTCAATCTCCAACTTTCCTCGTTCCCACAGCTGGAGGCGGTCCAGCAAAAAGAGGTCAAGTGCGAGTCATCAGCAACAGAGGGAAGCACAAAACTGATCCAATCCGTCAATATTTCACCCTAAAAAGGAGGGACAGGGAAAACTGCAAAATTCAGGTTTGTGTCCAAAAGCTCCTGATAAAACATGTTTCTGTGTAACTGTCAGCGCATTTGCCTTGCCTGGTTCTCAGTTTAGCACACCTCCTCCTCCTTCTCCTCTCTTCGCAAATACACTGAGCACACTGGGGGCTGAGCAGGCACAGAGGGCCCAGCTGGGCTCTGCTGCCGTGGCAGCTGGCACAGCTGGGGCCAGGGCACTCGAGGTCTCTTCACACAGCAAAAAAAGGGCACCACTACAGTTTTAACCTGACTCCCTGCAAGCGTTGGTTCACAGGGATTTAAGGCCATCCATGGTCCTGGCTTCTTGCCATGGATCTTTTCCCAATGTCAGCCTGGTGTCACCAAGTGCAGATGCCCCAGGAGACAAGGCACTTCTGGGGTCAGCTGGCCCAGTCCCTGCCCCAGGCAGGTGCATTTTCTGGAAGGATCTATCGCCCTAAGCCATACCACGTTTCATCCTGGAGCTCGAGAAGGGGTTTAGGGACTGTTCCATTTGGAGCTACCAAGCTGGATTTTAGTGCAACGCAAAAGGTTGGGCAGGGAAGTGTCTGAGAGAAGCCCTGGGAGAAGGACCTGGGGGTGCTGTGGGTGAGAGCTGGGACCCAGAACCCCCCCGTGCCCTGGGCTGAGTCCCAGCGTGGGCAGCAGGGGAGGGGGGGATTCTGCCCCTCTGCTCAGGTGAGACCCCACCTGGAATTCTGTGCACAGTTCTGGTACCTCCAGCATAAGAAGGACATGGAACTGTTGGAGCAGGTCCAGAGGAGGCCACTGAGTTGCTGAGGGGGCTGGAGCACCTCCCCTATGGAGCCAGGCTGGGAGAGCTGGGGCTGCTCAGCCTGGAGAGGAGAAGGTTGTGTGGAGACCTCACAGCTCCTTCCAGGGTCTGAAGGGATACAGGGAAGCTGGAGAGGGACCCTGCAGCAGGAACTGGAGTGCCAGGACACAGGGAATGGGTTCAGAGTGCCAGAGGGCAGGGATGGATGGGATATTGGGAAGGAATTGTTCCCTGGGAGGGTGGGGAGGCCCTGGCACAGGGGGCCCAGAGAAGCTGTGGCTGCCCCTGGATCCCTGGCAGTGGCCAAGGCCAGGTCGGATGGGGCTTGGAGCAACCTGGAATAGAGGAAGGTGTCCCTGCCCACGGCAGGGGGTGGGAAGTGGATGAGCTTTAAGGTCCCTTCCAACCCCTCCTGTTCTGGAACTCCATGAGGAGGTGCACAAAGAGGCAGCCCCAAACCAACAGACGTTCCCTGCAGAGATCTGCACAGGGGCTCAGATTCTCAGCTCACAGTTTTGTCTTTAAACCTCCTGCAGCTGTAAGCACAAAGATTAGAGCAGCATCTCCAAACATCAAAGCAGCTCCTCCTGGGGAGGCTGAGCACCTGCCTTACACTTGCAGCACTCTCAGCACACAACGAACCCCATCCATACGGGACTTTTCTCTTGGGCAGCAGGAGTTACTGTTTCATACTGAATAAAACCCCGCAAAGCAGAGCCAACTGCACACAGAAAGAACTGCAGAACTCTCTCTGGACTCGCAAGGGAAAAGAGAGGCTGCTCATTACAGCCCAACTCAGCTCCTCACTGCCAGCAAAGCACCCCCAGCCCTGTCTCGGTGTCACCCTGCTGGAGGAGTGGCTCCTCTACGCGAGTCACAGCTGGAAGGTGCCAGCAGGTCGTACCTGGCACTGAAGCCCAGAACAAACCAAACAAACGGGGAATCAGGGATGCTGCATGGCCAGCACACTGCTGTGAGATCCAGCCCAAGGAGCCTGGGATGCTGCTGGCAGAATAAGGAACAATTGGCTCGAGTTTCAGGGAACTGGAAATAAAAACACAGGCACACACGCATGAAGAGAAACAATTATATATGGAAATAGCACATCAGGCCAGAGGCAGCCAGGACTCCATCTTGCCCCAAAGAAGCAGATCTGAACCCTGGCTATCACCTGAGGCAGCTACAACCTGGTGCCCGAGATGCATTTTCAGAGTGGTCCCGAATCAAAAAAGCAGGAACTGAGGCACAGGGAACATCCCCACACGCACACTGAGGGCATGAATGATGACCAGCTATAAAACCAACACAGCACAGCCAGGCTTCTCATTACAGACTCACCCAACAGGAACCCCAACAGAGTTTAGGATCGTTCATCTGGTGACAAAAGGAACAGTGTTCCTTCTCCAAATACATCATGTAACAGGGCAGGGTGACAGAGATGGACACAGCAGCTCTCTCCTGCCTAAGAAAGGCTGCAGGACTTTGTGTGATCAATATGTTACAAATTCAGGAAGATTTTGGCACAAAAGACCTACATTAGTCATTAAATGCTTGCAATACCAAGATATTCCCCCTCTAAGTCACTGCCCTTGCTTAGTTGCTCTTGCTGTTATGAATGTGACTCTTTGTTAATACAGCAAAAGACTGGTTTTGCTACACCACTAAATAAAGGTTAATTCAAGCTTCCACATCCATCACGCAGCTCTAAAATAAAACAGGAAAAAACTTTGTCTCTAGCATCCCAAAATGGACCAGGCTTTCCAGGGCTTTCAGTGCTAAATGAAAGCTGACCATAGAAAATTCTCCTGTAAATGTTTATTATTCTAATTTTAATCTCTGGACATTTTTAGGGCCAATAAAAAAACAAGATCAAAACCCAAGAGAGCAAATAATCCACATAGGCATTCTCTCCTGCCTGTGCTGGTTCAAAAGTCATTCTGAGATTTGGGGGTGAGGGGGTATTTTTATTTTTAAACCTCTGTTTAACTTCTTGTACTGGAAGCATTAAATCCCACCACGATGTGGGATGAAAATAAGCCTCTTAGAAAAGAAGGGACATGGATTCCCATGGGAAACAACACTGCCCAATATAAATACCTCCCCAGTACCCACTGGGCAGCAGAAACCCCTTTTTAATTCGCCTTTTCACGGTGAAAGGAGCTCAAGAACACAACAATACCCCGTGCCAATGCTCTCTGTGTAAGCACTTCCCCAGGCTCTGTTGGAGCCTGCAGAGCTCTTTCATCCATCCACACTTTCCAGAAGTGTTCAAAACACTTCTCTCAAGCCTTAACTGCACCTTTACAGATCCAAACTAGGCACATTATTGTGGTTCCACAATAATTTTCATGCCCAGACCCACTCCTTTGGTTTCTACCAGGGGAATAGACCAGAAAATCCTTGTGGCCAAGAGTCAGAGCAGCAGCTCAGGCCAGACTCTGTGCAGCTCGTGTCACCTGCAGATGACCATCGGAGTGGCACAGGGACCACAGCCAGCCCAAAACCTCCAGGCAGAAGCACAAATGCACATCTCCAGGACAGCAGCTGTGCTCTTCTTTATTCTCCTGCCCACAACGGCAATCTCTTAGGTGCAACCAGACACCCTTGCAGTGTGTTTTGGAGAGTTACTGAGAGAAGAAAAAACAAACAACCAAACAATGAAAGCCAAAATTAGCCAGTCCCCGGGGTGAGCAGCTGCCTGCAGGGACAAACTTCACTTCCAGACAGCACCGTGCTGGTGCCAAAAGGCTTTCCCCAGTAATTCTGACCTTTCTTCCTTGGCCAGCCTGGTCGAAAAAAGCAGTGAGCAGCAGTATTCCTGTGTCTCACAGTTCTGGCACTCTTGGCTGTATTACAGCCTACAGTCTTCTTCCAGATTATCATCAATCCAAGTAACAAATCCATAATTTAGCTGTTTAGCTTCCCTGTCCACCCTACAAGCTCACCACACACTGATGGGACTCCCGCAAGCTGAACAATGCCCCTTCTGTGCTCAATGGCCTTTCAGTTTGATCTGCTGCTTGTTTTGTTCCACCTGCCACGGGACCTGGCATTTCCTTGTCAAATAAAAGCTGAATTCCCCTATTCCAAGTCTATTCCAGGCTGCACACGAAGGCAAAGTGGAGCCTGGAGATGCCCCTGCCCTTGGCCTACAGCTCAGAAAAGACACTGTTCTCTGGGGATATCATCCCTCCAGCCTGTCCAAAGAAATCCTCTGGAGACCTCACTTTGTATCTGTGCTGCCCTAAAGCCTTGTCCTCCCTCTTTGTCAGCACTGCAGTTTGATTACTGAGGTCACAGCTGGGCTTTGTTCGGAGGGCTCTCGCCCTCCTTGTTTTTTTAATCCATAAACCTACACACCCATAGCTCCAAACTGAAGAAGTCACAGCAAAAAAAGGCCTCCAACACAGCAAAAAAACTTTAGCACATCATCAATACAAAAGCACTTTCAAACACAGAAATTTAAAACCTCAACAGAACCAACCAAGTGCAATAATGAAATCTTTAAATGAGCCCAGGTCGATAGACACGACGCCAGTGAAGTGACCTGTGTGACAAGTTACAGCTGTTTGCTGGGGGAAAAAGTGTCACACCCTGCTCACAACACTTCAGATTCCGTTCTTCCCTTTCATTTCAGATCCCTGGACTAATTGAGTTGGCCACATATCACAGTTCTCTCCTATCTCCAGCTTTTCTGTCCCTGCAACCTCTGTCGCAAACAACAGGTCTAAGACTTTTTAGCAGTGTCACAGTAGCATTTTGCACATGGTAACATAGAGGAAATAGCTTCTTGTTAACCGTTCCAAGGGAAAGAATCAGCTGGGAAAGGCCACTGCAGGCAGCTTATGAAACACTGATAACAAAAGCAGCACGGAATCCTGGAGGTGAAAGGCACCAGCCAAGCCAGGCTTTTGTTGGGAAAAGGAGGGAACGTGACAGCAAGACAGCTCAAAGTTTTTAAATCTTATCTAGATGAAGGTGGGCATCCAATTATCTCGTTATTAAATATCCACACTTGCTTACAATGGTTACAATGGCAAATCTGTGGTTACAGAGTAACCATCCTCTGCCATCCACCCAAACCGCAGAACCATGGAATGGTTTGGGTTGGAAGGGACCTTAAAGACCACCTTCCAACCCCCTGCCTTGCAGGCAATAGGTAACTAAAAGACAGGCCAAGGACTTTTCCTAAGCAATTGATGCGTAAATCATCACAGACTGTGCAGAAGACGCAGGGAAAAAAATTAAAAGTATGACTTAATAGAGTCTTGCTACTTCCTGCTGCACACAGGCTTGTTTTTTTCCTGCAATTACAGAAGAGGGATTTTTTTCCAGCACCAGTTTCAGCTGCCACAAGCAGGCTATTGTTTGGATTTACCCAGGCAGCAGCACTCCCCATGCAAGCCCAGGGCAGCACGATGGACTGCCTGGAACTGAAACAGAACAGAAGGGAATTCAGTCCCATCAGGACAAGAACAGAGATTTGTACTAAATACCTGCTTGGAGCAAAGCCAGAGGAAGCACATCAGAGGAGTCCTGGGATACTTCCCAACATCCAGGTGCCCGCAGGGATGTTGTGCATCAGGTGACAGCTCAGCAGCCTCTTCCCAGCACACATCACCCAGCTCATGCCCCAAATCCAGGCAGCCCCAGACTGCTCAGACTACATCTCCTGCCTCGTCCCCCGCACACCACGGCATCCTCTCCCATTCAAGAAGTGATTCCCCAGCCCTCGGACACACCAGGATGAGTCATCTCGGTGCACTGGTGCCTTCACTCCGAGAACTCCTGCTCATCCCTGGGCGAGGGACTGAAATGCTGTGAGCTCACTTGTAGCTGTGGCAACAGCAAATGCAAATCCTGCCACACTGAAAAACTTCACCATACACTCCTCCAGTACATGGGGACTACGTGTGAGCAAAACCAATTTTTTTCTTCCTCCCTGAGGATAAATTGGGTTTGTGAAAGCTCTGCCCTAAAGCAAAAATCCAGTCGGCAGGGCAGACTTAAACCAGACACACACTGCTTTAGCTGTGCTTCAGTGCACACAGAAAACAGGCACAGAAGAGTTTGGAAACAGGATGCAAGAACAGGTTTGAGGTCTCTCACTGCAAGGGCTCTACTCACTGTTTACACCTGGTGAGAAGCTACTCCATTTGCAGCCTCGAGTTTCAGGCAGAGCGAGTCGTACCACGGCGGGTTTAATACAATAAAGTTACAGTGGATATACAGACATGGAGGAGAAAATGGCTTTCAATTAATTGTTCCCTGGGAGGGTGGGCAGGCCCTGGCACAGGGTGCCCAGAGAAGCTGGGGCTGCCCCTGGATCCCTGGCAGTGTCCAAGGCCAGGCTGGACACTGGAGCTTGGAGCAGCCTGGGATAGTGGAAGGTGTCCCTGCCATGGCAGGGGTGGCACTGGATGGGCTTTAAGGTCCCTTCCAACCCATGCCATTTATGATTCTATGATTAAATGATTAGTTTTTCAAAAAATAATCAGAATTCTAAAAATTATCAGCATATCTGAATGCAAAACCATGAGCTTTTCTTGGGGGATAAGATGGATATTTCTAATGAAAATGCAGGCAGTAACTGCATACAGCAACCAGAGGTTAAAAACAACTGATGGGGGTGGTGAAAAAAGGGGGGAAAAAAAAAGCAAGTCTCACCTAACAAGTTTCCAGCAGCAAAACCTGTGTGAACTGCAAGACCTGAATTGCAAATTTAGCTTTGGTGAGAATTGCACCTCCGCTCACAGGATATCTACCCGTGGTTTGCAGAAACTTCTCAGACAAGCTTGAATATCCTGAATGGCAAACAAAGAGCAAACTCCCACCGATGCTTCCTGCATGTTGAGAAGTTTGGGTGGGGAACTTGAAGATTTCTGGGCTTGGTGGGGGCTGGTGTTGGTTTGGAGCGGGGTTGCTGCCTTGTGTTTTGTCGTGCTCTTTGTTTCCCTTTCAAAGGGCAATTTGGGTTGCCGAGGTCTAACAGTTTTCAGGAGAGCAAACCCTGCAACTTCAGCTTCACCTGTGTGTGAGCAGAGCCAATCTAGTCCCACAGGCAGGTTATTCTATCTGGGAGCAAAGCAAACGAGCTAAAAACGAAGGAAAGGGAGAGTTACCATGGGATACCGGGATGCGTCACTTCTCTTGGCTCTCCTGGCGCCACGTGATCCCTCAGCCGCCAGTGAAGAACTCAGCAGATGGGATAGGGAAAAAAAATGTAAAAAGGTCCCTAGATTATAGCAAAGTTTAGGCTTTAAAATCTACTGCTTATGGCTACAGAAATAGAGGCAACAATATTTATCCATAAACCAAGCTATCTGTCTATAAATCTATTGCCACCGAGCAGTAAATACACGCTTTCCCTTCCAGCAGTCGTCACAATCTATGCTTTCCAGTTCCCCACAGTAAATTTAGTCCAAGCACACGCAGAAATACTGCCCTTGCCATCGCAGAGAGAACTATCACTTCCCTTTCAGAGGAGGCAATGCAGGTCAGTAGCTTCCACCTCGCTCATAAATACAGAAGCAGCCACTTGACAGCAGCAGTCGGAGTTCAAGAGAGATCAGAAGAGGGATAAATCACTTGAAATTTACTCTCCAAGTTATCACACAGGTCACCAAAACCCATGCCTTGGGCTGGAGCCCACTGAACCAAGAGCCTCTTTCCATTTTCAAGGTCTGGCTGTTGAGCATGTGTGTGCAGCATGTCAGTGACCCCACACGTGCTCACTCACGCTTGGGTTTCCACCCCACTCAGACCAGGATCAATTCTTAAACATCTCCTGCTCCAAGTCTTTCTTCTCTGCACAAAATCCTAGAGTAGTCCAATGTTTGAAGATTTCTCCCCTCCTTTTACAGCAGCCAGTTTCTTTCTAGCAGATCAAAACAGCTCTGATTCAAAGGACATTATTCCAACTCCATCCTCCTCCACCTCCCAAAGCCTCCTAACACCCACACGCTGCTGAACGTCAAAATCTCCAGGGAAATTCAGTCCTTCCATATGGCAGCCCAGCAAACCCCCCCTGTGTAGTAAAAAGCGCCGTGAGCATAAGGAACCTTCGCCCTCCCTCGGTGAAGGTGCAATCCCAGCGTTCCGGCTCTACCCAAACATCGTGTCAGGCTGGAAATCGAGTGTGCAGAGAAATGCTGGGGCCCATCTGTCTGCAGTGCACCAGGGTAACCTGATCATTACCCCAGCACCAGCTGGCACACTGCCACCTCAACCCAGCCAGCACGCTCCAGACTGCAGGATGTCGGGAGAGGAACACAGCCCAATCAGCCAAGAAAAGGGCTGCTATCATCTGCTCCTAAGCACCGGCTTCTTATCACCTGAATCGCTTGCTATTCCTTGCCTGTTTCCCATTACCTACCAAAAGTAGGAAATAGCATGGAAGCCAAGAAATCCCACCTTTCATCTGCTACTCCAGGCTGGAGCCCCTGTGTTACACAGCTACACAACAGCTGGGTGTTATTTAGGACCTGCTTACAGAAGGAAATTTCACGTTTCTACGCGAAGTTTAACACAGACGGTGTCACCTTTTTCAACAAGGGGGATGCAGGTCCTGCACCCAGGCAGCAGCAGCCCCGGGCACCAGCACAGGCTGGGGGGACCTGCTGGAGCAGCTCTGAGGGGAAGGACCTGGGGGACACCGAGCTGTCCCTGAGCCAGCAGAGGGTCCTGGGGCCAAGGAGGCCAGTGGGATCTTAGGGGCAGCAGGAAGAGCATTCCCAGCAGGGCAGGGAGGGATCCTGCCCCTCTGGCCAGCCCTGGAGGCACCTCTGGAGTGCTGTGTCCAGCTCTGGGCTCCTCAGCACAGCAGGGCCAGGGAGCTGCGGGAGCGGGGCCAGCGGAGGCTGCGGAGCTGAGGAAGGGCCTGGAGCATCTCCGTGCCCAGGGAAGGCTGAGGGAGCTGGGGCTGCTCAGCCTGGAGAGCAGCCCCAGCTGAGAGGGGCCCTCAGCCCTGGGTGTCCCTGGCTGCAGGGAGGGCTCCGAGCAGGGCCCAGGCTCTGCTCCGGGGGCCCAGCAATGGCACCAGAGCAACGGGCAGGGCCTGGTGCCAGCAATTCCCCCTGCACAGGAGGCAGAACTTCTGCCCTGGGCAGTGCCCAGCCCTGCGCAGATTGTCCAGAGAGGCTCTGGGGTCTCCTCCCTGGGGCTGTTCCAGAGCTGAGTGCACACAATGCTGTGCCCTGTGCTCTGGGATGGCCCAGCTGGAGCAGGGAGGTGCCACCAGGTGCCCACTGTGCTCCCTGCAGCCTGAGCCATCCCGGGATTCCTCCAAATACTGCTTTAATAACTCTTCCCTGAGCCAGGAGACAGTGTCTTTAACAGCTTTTAATAGGCTGGGTTTTATCCAGCTTCCTTTGAACCTCTCACCTTCCGGCAACATCCTGGCTGCCAGGAATACCACAGCATAACTGTGCACCACCAAGAGAAAAACTTTCCCTTGTTACAAGCTCATTACTTCCTTGTTTTTCTGAGTGAGGAAGGCCTGGGTACAGTCATCCTCTTTGGAGGATGCAAAGCTCCCAATCTGCATAACATTCCTCTCCTCACTTCTTCCCCTCACAATCATCTCTGCTCCCTGCTAAAGAAACAAAGTTTATTTATCTCCTTTTATATAAAACCTGTTCCATGCCTTTGATCACCTCCATCATCCTTTGCTGAACCTTTTTCTTTTTGGAGATGGAGGATTCAGGACATGGAGAATCATGGAGAAAAAGGTAATTTTTAAATTCTGATTTTTCTACAGTAGCTTGTTCTGTTCCCTACTCCTTCACTAATAATATTTATTCATTTACTACTTTGACTTTGCAGCTATTTGCAGTGAAAGAACCTCCAAATTCAGAGAAAAGCCTCCCTGTGGCAGAATACAACCTAAAACTAATGAAGTTTCTGCATTCTGCCAGTGTTGCAGGAACAAACATTAGGCTTCAGAGGCAGGAAAGAGCCTGGAAAATGCAGTAACCTCTCAATATCTCAGAACAGCTGCTTCCAAAACTTTCTTAAACCAAAGCAGCAGAGCGAGGAATTAACCACGTCCCTGGCCATGCATGTGCCTTCCTCCACTCATCTCAAGGTGGTTTTTGGTAAAAAACATCAAATAAATACATATACACACACTTGGGTCACCTGTATCTATTATTTCCTCATGCGGCACCAGCAAAGTGACCCCTAAAGATGAGCACAGAAAATAACCTGGTCTTTTATTAGTAACCAGCTGCTGCTCTCCAGCCTCACTGACCTTGCAGCACACACCTGATTCCTGCTCAACACACCTGGGTTTCCTCTTTTCCTGTGCAAACAGTCCCCATAGGTCTGTGTCATTAATATTCACAGTACACCCAGGGGCAGAGCTGCAGCCTCCAACTCCTGCTGGGACACAGGTTTGGTTTTTTTCTTGTTTTCAGCATCTCAAACTCACAGGATGACAACACAGGATTGCTTTGAAGTGTCCATTTTCACTCCACTTTGAATTACCACAGAGAGGCAGACCTTGGTGGAGCATCAGAATTCTCCAGATAAAACTAAACAATCAGTGCATCAACATGGAAAAAAACGGGCGTTTTTTGTCATTTTCCAGACAGAGAACGAGCTTCAGATTTAGCGTGACTTTTACAAGGATGGTGCCTCTTGCACAAGCAAGAAGCAGGAGACAAACAAAAACTTGCTGTTTTATTAAGCTCACTTATAGAAATTATCTAAGTTTTCAGACTTGCTTTTTGCAAGGCTGTGGTGTAAAAATAAAGCTGTTCCTTGGGGCAATTTGTCAGGAACTCCTACTGCACAGTTTTGGATGCTGGATGGAACAGACAGGAAGGACTTGTGATGAGAACTGGGCTTTCACTGAAATGAGCATCTAGAACCCCATTTGGAGGAGAAAGAGAATGAACAGGTCCACAAAAACCAGACTTTCTTGGATATGTCCCATGGAATTTCTGGAGGAATTTCTCCATAGAAAGGGTGCTCAGGCCTTGGCAGGGGCTGCCCAGGGAGGTTTGGAGTCGCCATCCCTGGAGGTGCCCAAGGAAGGGCTGGAGGTGGCACTCAGTGCTCTGGGCTGGGGACAAGGTGGGGACTGGGCACAGCTTGGACTTGGTGATCCCAGAGGCCTTTCCAACCCTAATGATTTTATGAGTCTATGAATTTCAGATGTCAAAGGAGTTCTTCCTTGTGAAATTCAAACCACATGTCTGTGGGCTGTGAAACAGCATTTCTCTGCTGGGGGCCACTCTCCAGGCACTCAGGTTGTTGGGTGCTCTGTCCCGTTCTTTTTCCAGAAAGTCACGTCTCTCTAGACCATCTCTCCCCCCAGTTTTCCCAGTGTACAGGGACACCTTCCTGCCCTGCCCATGCCCTCAGGGGTTCTGAGCAGAGAGCTCACATGCTGGCTCTGAGCAATCCTCACAAAGCACCAACACAACCTCGTGCTGAGTATTACTGGAGTATGAGAAAAATCATTTAGAGAGACAGCAGCTACAAGAGAGCTCCTTGCTTTATCTCCTTTGTAAACAGCTTTTAAACTGCCAGCTACAGCTACAAAGGAGCTGGAGACAGAAGAGACATCCCTGCAACTGCTGACAGGTAAGTTTATTTGAGCTTCAGCACAAGCATTTAAAGATGAAAGAGCACAACGAGGGTGCTGAAAGACAACTGACAGCTTGAGGAGTACACACTGGTTTTCAAATCGTTTCTGTGATGTAGGGTAATGTTTATGATCACAGCATTCACTGGGAATTAGATCATCCATTTAGCAGCAAGTTTGCCTGATCAACTGTCTGGGGACTTCAAACAGATCAGCAAAACTGCAGAGCTGGAGACAGTGTCTTGGTATTCAGCTGCCTTCCCTGAGAAGCTGCACAGAGTCCCAAACACAGGCAGGGAAATCATAACAAAACATCGAGAGCAAGCTGAGTGCTGCCCCTGAATTTGGGAATCAGCACTAGGGCAGGGCACTCCTGCTGGCACAGACCACCAGTACCCTGGGCAGGGGCAGACACAAGGAGCTGCCTCAGCTGGAACAATACCAGCACTCACAAAACACCTGAAGCCAACTTGTTAACATATCCTAATAATGACACAGCCCTTGTGCAAAGCCTGACCCTCACCCTTCCGCCTTTCTGGATGTGCCACATACGGCTCAGGGAGCTCCTCAGGCTGCATTTGCACCAGCCTTCCAAGAAACTCTTAGCAAAGCCTGGGGAGTTTAGTGATGTGCCAGTGTCTGGACAGCTGCGAGGATGCTCCACAATGCAGGGAAGGGCAGGGAGGAACCCAGAGGTAGGAGCATGCTCTGGCCAGGAGGATATTTAAGCCTGCCTGGATGTAGCTGGGATGCACACATGATTTGAACAGCTGGGACTGTCACACAGGACGCTGGTGACAGAGCAGACATCCTGTGCTGGGACTACAAAATCCCTCAGCATGTTAGTACCAAATATTTCACCCACCCTTTGCTGTGTATTCATCCCTGCACAGCAAAATATGTGAGATGTAACTTTTTGTCTTCCTAAGTAGTACAGGAAAATCTGTCTAAACAGTTGCTGACAGCCTTTCAACTGCTCACTGGGAATGGGGATAGCAGAGGAAGGGCAGCACAGGCCAGGAAAAAACCTTTCTGTTTTCATGCATCTTGCAAACACAGACAGAAACATTTAAGGAGTCAACTGAAACAAAACATCTTGTGCAAGGATCCCAATAACCGTATTATCTGCTGAACAATAAAACTGCAAAACCGTGGAGTCATTTTAAACAAGGGCATCTGTCATTAAAATAATGAACGAATGAGTCAGTGCTTAGCCAGTAACAGATATTTAATAGAATCCCAGACTGGTTTGTGTTGGAAGGGATCTTAAAGCCAGGGGCAGGTACACCTTCCACTGTCCCAGGCTGCTCCAAGCCCCAGTGTCCAACCTGGCCTTGGACACTGCCAGGGATCCAGGGGCAGCCTCAGCTCCTCTGGGCACCCTGTGCCAGGGCCTGCCCACCCTCACAGGGAGGAATTCCTTCCCAATATCCCATCTATCCCTGCCCTCTGGCACTGGGAAGCCATTCCCTGTGTCCTGTCCCTCCATCCCTCGTAAAGAGTCTCTCTCCATCTTTCCTGTAGCTCCTTCAGGTCCTGCAAGGCCACAGTGAGGTCACCCCAGAGCTTCTCCTCTCCAGACTGAACAATCCCAGCTCTCCCAGCCTTTCCTCCCAGCAGAGCTGCTCCATCCCTCTCATCATCCTGGAGCCTCCTCTGGGCTCTCTCCAGCAGCTCCAGGTCCTCCCTGTGCTGGGCCCCAGGGCTGGGGCAGCTCTGCAGGTGGGGTCTCACCTGAGCACAGGGGCAAGAGGGTTTAATTCAACATGGGAACAGAGCCTGCTCCATCCACCTAAGGACTGAGGCTGGGGGAAAACAATTGATTAATAATCCAGCTTCCCAAAAGGCACAAACCCAGGGGTGCTGCCCTCAGCCTGTGGCTCCTAGGGAGCAGACCAAGAGGTACCTTAAATCTCTCAGCATGGTTTGAATACAGCTCTGCTGATTGCAAAGAAAGCAGAGAGCAAAACAAGATCAGAGCTCAGCAAGACAGCGTGCCCCTCGTGAATCCAAATAAACAAGATATTTTGAACTATTTCCAGCATGACTTCAGCACAAAATAACATTTGCACGTCAGTGTAATAGCTGATGTTTTAACTGCTTGCTAAGGGAGCAGTCACACACTGCAGGCCCGAGTTCAGCGGCTGCTCAGCCTTCAAGGGAAGCAAAAAGAGCTGCAAAAGAGCAGTGCTGCACTTGAAAGTCTTTCACAGAAGCACCAAACGTATTCGTGTTCACTCTCGAACCCAAAGAGAACACGGCCTGCCCCGTCCCCAGATGCCTTGGGTGGATGATGAGACACTTGAAAGGAGCTGGGGTGGCAGCAGCCGTCAAATCCCAGCTGGAACCTCGTGGGGATGAGAGCCAGGGAGAAAAATGAGCCAAAGCCAAGGGGCACAAGTCCAGAGGATGCAAGACAGGAGGGAAAGCCCATTTTCCCTTTGAACCTGTGCAAGGACTGGTGACACACCCTCACAGGAAATCCTATGACTGGGGGCCCTAAGCCATGAATCAATCCCGGAGTCATTCAGAGCCAGCCTCAGGACACAGGAACAGTCAGATGCTAATTCAGTCCAGAGGTGCAGAAGGAACGTTCCCTCTTTGGATTAAGGATTAATCATCAGCAGGTACAGCCTATTTTCATTAACTGCAGCCATTTCCTGCTAGCACATCCTTTCCATTTTCCAGGAAACACAGGAGCAGCTACATGTCTGAAGGCAAAGAAATTAGGAGACAAGAAGGAAATTATCCACAGCACCCAGAACAAGCCAAGCCACAGAACAAGCAGCTAGAAAAATCTACCAAAACCCAATTTGATTGATCCAACAAATTGAACACAGGGAACATAAAATCTCTGCTCCAAAATTCCATTAAACCTTTAGTTTTGGGTAAGTGCCAAAGATGTCATTGCCCAGAGAGGTTGTGGGTTCCTTGGCAGTGTCCAAGGCCAGGCTGGACAAGGCTTGGAGCAGCCTGGGATAGTGAAAGGTGCCCTTGCCCATGGCAGGGGGTGGGATGAGACGAGCTTTAAGGTCCCTTCCAACCCAAAGCATTCCACCATTCTACATTACTCTCCTTGGACTCTTCCCTCTTCTCTCAGTGCCCTATCACTCCATTACCGTGGGTGGAGGCAGCAGCACATCAGACATCAGACTGGATTCAGGCACTCCTGGAGGATTGCATGGATTCACCCTTCACCCTCCTTGCTTTTAGAACACAACCTGTGGGCTCAGTGTTTGTACCAAAACCACCCAGGCAGATCCTGCACACCCACTTAACATTCCCACTTCTCTGGGATAGTTTCGATGCACGCATCTGGAAAAAGTTGGGAGCAATCATAAAACCACTTGGGTTGGAAAAGACCTCCAACATCACCAAGTCCAACCTCCTCGGTCAGCAGCAGCTTCAAGCTCAGGCTTGCAGCAAAACAAACCAAAGGTATCACTAAAAAGCCAATGTAAGATTGAACCTGGCGCCTACAGAGGACACAGAAAAACTCTACAGTCACATTCAGTCCTGTACACGATTCATAAATTCCTCCCAAGGTGCTTTTACATGCACAAGACAACACCCAGAAACCAGTCACCACTTTTACCAAAGATTATTTGACATTCACAGAGCGGTGGGTTTTTGTGGTTGATGGGTTTTTGAGTTTGTGGGGGGTTTTTTGGTGGTGATTTCTTGTTCATTTTCTATTTCAGCATCTGCTCTAGCCAACTGTTACCCACTGAACTGGGAGATCTCACTACTGAGTGCTCTGCACTGGAATTTATTGTTAACCATTCCAAGCCCTTGCTGTATTCATACACAATTCAATTTCTGAGCAAACAACTTGAGCACGAACATTTTCCAAAGGCGGCACATATGCTCTGTTCCCATGGAGCTAAATCTGGTAGGTATGAGCACACCTGGCTGTACCAAACGGAAACAAAAATCACTGAGACACAGAAACTGAGTTCCAGGCATAAACACCTGCTTTAAATAGTCCCTGTTACACTGTGATTACACAGCAATCAATGCTTGGTTTGCTCTCTGAGCCCAGGGTTTCTCCTTCATAGCCACTGAAATTCAAGTTTAAAACAGAATTCAGCAAGCAGCTCTGCCAAGCACATTCCGTGCCAAGCTGGAGGATGAGTATATTTATATAACAAAAGGCTTCCTGGATTATTTTAAGGCTCAAGTTCTGCAAAGGGAACAATTGACGAAAGGGATGTTTTTCCTTTGTTTAAAAAAATAATACTCGTACCAAGAAGGCAAAAAAAAGCCATTGAAGAGACAGCAGTGCCTTGATATTCCACAATGTGAGATCCCTGGATGTCAGCAGAGTCATCCATGTGCTCTGTGACCCCACGAGTACAGAACGTGTGTTGTCACAGACTGAGATAAATACAGCAAAAACCACAGAGGCCCCCGACACCAAGGCACCTGCAAGTGAATATCTGCACATAAAGGACAAGCTGTGCCACAGAATCATGGAATCACAGAATCATTTGAGTTGGAAAAGCCCTCCCAGCCCATGGAGTCCACCCTGTGCCCGATGCCCACCTTGTCCCCAGCCCAGAGCACTGAGTGCCACCTCCAGCCCTTCCTTGGACACCTCCAGGGATGGCGACTCCAAACCTCCCTGGGCAGCCCCTGCCAAGGCCTGAGCACCCTTTCCATGGAGAAATTCCTGCTGCTGTCCAACCTGAGCCTCCCCTGGCCCAGCCTGAGGCCGTTTCCCCTTGTCCTGTCCCTGTTCCCTGGGAGCAGAGCCCGACCCCCCCCGGCTGCCCCCTCCTGTCAGGGAGTTGTGCAGAGCCAGAAGGGCCCCCCTGAGCCTCCTTTTCTCCAGGCTGAGCCCCTTTCCCAGCTCCCTCAGCCGCTCCTGGGGCTCCAGCCCCTTCCCCAGCTCCGTTCCCTGCCCTGGACACGCTCCAGCCCCTCCAGGGCTCTCTGGCCAGGAGGGCCCAGAACTGGACACAGCCCTCGAGGCCCCTCAGCAGGGCCAGCCCAGGGGATGGGCCCTGCCCTGGGCAAAGGGAACAACCCAACAACACCTGCTTTGAATCTTTTCCATTTAGCACAGAGCAGAGCAGCCCCTTGCACTGCACCTGTTGATGTTCAACCCTGATTAAAGCTGCATTAAACTTTAAGTAATAGATTCTTGCATTATTCATCACGGCTGTGTATTGGATGCAGAGCAAACAGAAGCTCAATCAGTCCACTGCCAGGAGTTTCGGATGTCTGCTCAAAGTGTCTCCTGCTCTCAGGATTCACGTAGTTGAAGAAGGGTGGGGAAAGCAGGAATTTTTCATGACTGCTGTAAACAAGCCTTGATATTACAGTTTGTCCAGAACAGCTGTGACACAGAGGCAGCTTTCAGAGAGCAACTGCAAAAACCTGCTCATAATTCACCTGACCTGTGACACAAAAAAAAAAAATCAGTTCCCTTAATTTCAGCAGCCTTGATGTTTAGTCACAGCACTTTTCTCATGATTTCTGGTGGTATTTCTTACAGATTCTGTAAAAGATTCAGGAAAAGCCCCTGAACATCTTAATTATGCAACCTTTGAGATCCAGACAGATGCAGTACTGGGACAGCCACAGGAGAGGGGCTAAACCCAAATTTTCCAAATACAAATGTGCTCAGGGCACCTGAAGGAAGAATTCAGCTGGATTAGGAAGAATCACAACTGAAAGCTGCTTTTCTGCTCTGTCTCCCACCACAGCCTCTCAGAATCAGCCAGTTAAGGCTCACTAATATTCCAGAACATTTAGGGGAAAAGACAAAAGGTTTCCCAACTAGGAATGTGAGGCACAAAGGACTTGGTTCACTCACGGTGCTGGACATTGGGGCTGCACACAAACAAGTAACAGCTTTTAGAACACGCTCTTTCTCAAAATCTTTACACCCAAAAGCTCCACTTCTATTTCCTGATTCTCACTACATGTCCCCTCTAGCTCTTCAATCAGTCATGGAGCTTTCCAGCACGGATCAAACCCAACAAAACCACGACAAATCTTATGAGATGCCTTTCAGCAAGTCCTCACACAGCTTCAAAGCATTACTGAAAGACAAAAACACAACTACAAGCAGCAAGAAAGGACATACACCCCATTTATTCTCTGTCTGCAGGTGATTTATCTATGTCAAAGCCAGAGCTGGGAACATAACACAGGTATTCCAGCCCCCATTCTGGCTGTCTACCCAAAACATCACTCCAGTTTCCACAGCCAGAAGGGCAAAGATTTCCTTACAAGCAGGGTTTTGGGAGCATTTATCCACAATCTACATCTTCAAGCTTTGCTCTTAGTCATCCTTCCCTGGGAGCAGGCAGAAGGAGCTGATCTAAGGGATCTTTCAGCTGTCTTTCCCCCAGACTTTACAATTTAATACCAGAGTTAGACAGCTTGTGAAATATCCAAAGTGTCCAAAACAAGAACTTGCCGCATCCAGGTCACAGTAAACAAGGGACTGAATGAATACACCACTCCAAAACATACGTGCTTGAAAATGCAAAATGCAAGATGCACTGACCCACCTGAAATTGCTTTTCTAGCCAGAGCACTCGAGGCATCAGGTTAGAAGCTCATTTGGAAGAGGAAGAGTCGAAGCTCAGACCTGCGGCTGGCAGCTTCTCACGCAGTCATGAGAGTCACTGTTAACAAAACACCAAACAAATAAAAATAAGGACATTTAAGAGGCAGAGCTAACAGCAAGCCTTCATTAAAGCATCAGGAGTTGTTACAGTGCGATGATGACCTCAAGGTCTAACAAGAGTTGGGATATACAGGAAAGGCCATACTAACATAGAATCATGGAATGGTTTGGGTTGGAAGGGACCTTAAATCCCTTCTCATTCCCCCCCCTGCCATGGCAGGGACACCTTCCACTATCCCAGGGTGCTCCAAGCCCCATCCAGCCTGGCCTTGGGCACTTCCAGGGAACATGGGGCAGCTGCATCTTAAAAAGAGTATTTCCCAAAGGACTCAGGAAGAGAGAATATCCTTGTGTCCAAACAGGCTTAAATTGGGACAATCACCCCCAGAACAATATGGGAAACAGAACTGCCAGAAATGGGCTGCTGAGCACCCTCCTACACCCAGAGCACCTTTTCTTAACTACAAGAGCAATCCAGAAAACTCTGGGGATACACAAGACCCTGGCTCTGAACCCAGCTGAACTTAGCATCACACAAGGTGTGATGAGGGGGAGCAAAGGAGGAAGGCTGGAAGCCTTTCCTGATAGTCTCCAAGATAACCAGGATCATTTAGGAAAAAGTATTTGCACAGAAGCAAACCCAAAATGCTTGTGGCCAAAATCCTCAGGTGGCAGCACTCAGGGACCAGGTTTCTCCCCATCCCTTCCCCACCTCCTGCACAGCCAAACAGAGCCAGCAGCAGCACACAAACCACTCATCCCACCCCAGGAAGCAAATCCACTCTGCATCCCACCCCTCCAGCCTCCAAGGGAGATAAAACCAGGGTGGAGACTCAGTGCTCTGTAGGGCTCTTCTTTTCAGCTTTCACTCTCAGATAAAGGAAAACCAGAGGTCTCCCTGCTCCATTCCCATTAGTTAGAAAACTGCAATTCATACATTTCCACTCAAATACAAGCTGGGGAGGAAGGAGGGATAGATAAATCCAATTCTTCTTGTTGAAGCAGCACCAAACCCAAGGAGCTGTCTGCCAGGAAGTGAGCAGCTGGAAGCCTGGTAATTCTGCTTTCTCGGGACCCCTTCTTAGCTGCATTTAGGATTGCTTGGAAATTTCCTTTTGGGTTTTCACACTGCCTCACCTTCAGGAGTAACCCACCTGAGTGCTGCGGGGAGGGGGACACCGGGCACCTCCACCTCCAGGCCAGAAGATTCCTCTGTGCCACAGGCTGGAAGTCAAACAGCTTTTGTCCATCTGGACGGAGCCACAGAAAAGCCAGGGAAAGCCTTGCCAGCCTCCTGCCCTGCCTGCTGTAGGATTATGAGGTGTCACCTACCCCAGGAAGGTCCCGTTTCCATGAGTAACTGGCCCTTATCTTGGAAGAGCAGCCCTCCCAAACTTATCACGCTCGCTTATCTGCAGTTTCCTGAGCCCCCAAAAGCCACGCGTGTGCTGAGAGCCCAACCCAGGAGGAAGCCAGCCAGTGAAAAATCCACGCCCTGTGTGCCCGCTCTTCCAGGAATGATAGCTCCCATGGATCCCAGAGAAGCCAGAGCACAAACTGGTGCTCAGACGTACACACACGGTTTTGATGAGTGAGTTGTGAATCAGCAGCATTTGCTGTGAGCACCACGAGAATCCCGAGATGCTCCCTCGCAGCTGCAGCCTCTCCCTCTCCAGTACGGAGCACACAGAGCCTGCAGGGACACCTTTCCTGCCACAGCCAGAATTATTTCTGGGCTGGTGCAAAGACGGGAGGAGCAACTCACAGCCACAGTTTGGGTACCAGCAGCTCTGCTGACAGCAGGACAGCGTGGCAAGGTTTGGTTAGAGCTCTTTCCTGTCTGTCCGGTGGCACACACAGCACTTCTTGTGTTATTTGCCAAACTCTGACACTCTGACTTTTCAGAAAACAGAAGGTCTATCTGCCCCAAATCAATGAGCTTGTGTGCCAAACCCCTCCCTCGCCTGCTCCTTCCCCTGAGGAAGAGCCTTGTGTTTGCAGAGCACTGGCTGCTGCTGCGCTGGGGACGAGCCGCCGGTTCAGGGCCCTGTTTCCCGGAACTCAGCATCCCTGTGGGAACGGCTCAGCTCCTGGAGTTGCTAAGCGATGCCGAGCCGGGGCGGCACGGGACCAGCCTGCTGCTATTTTAGCACCTACTGTGACAACGCTGAGCTCTGGCTGTGCCACCCCTTGCTCTGACAGCCACAGGGTTCCCTGCGTGCAGGAGCACCAGCTGAGAAGAAATCCAGGAGGTTTTGATGCCGTAAAGATCAGCGTGAAGTTACTGCCAGCCTTGTTCTCCGTGTCACAACACGGCTGAGAACCGCCAGGCAACAGGACCCAAACACCTCCAGAGGCTCTGCTGGCTTATTCCCAGAATATTCCCCATTTTCCAGCACCTGAGCTCACACTGTCCCCAGCACAGCCTGCAGCAGGCTCAGAGCGGGAGCCGCGTCTCTGACTAATGCATCTGGAGATGTTACAGCCAGTGGAGACCTGCAGGATTCCCAGAGAAAGCACGGGATTCCTCTTATTAATATTCAGATGTTTTCCAGGTGAGTGCTACTGTCCTTATCACCCACGGGGAATTACAGCAAACCAGGATTTAGGAGAATTAAGTGGCCACATCTGAGTGCCGAGGGCCACTTTTGGAGACTTTACAGAACTCCTTGTGCTGTTCATCAGCAAAGCTTTGGAGTTGAGGGTTTTCCTCTGTCTTTTCCTTCCCACTTTACACATCCACACAAGCAGCACCATGGCAAAAGGAGCAAGAGCAGGCTCTTATTTTCTTATTCCATATAACAGCAAGGATCAGGAATGTCTGTGAAGGCTGGATTAACCAGATGAAGACTGCTTCTTGGAGAAGGTACCCCCACGACTAGAGCAGCATCTTCGCTTCACACCCTAGCACAGGGTATTTCCATATTTCACTCCTTTATTTTCACCATTTCACCAGTACTGAAGTACTCCTTAAAATACTCTGGAGAAGTTCAGCCTAAATAGATCACTCACAGAAGTTCACCAACCCAGTTTGCTTGTGGATTAAAGAAATCAAATTAATTGATTTAGAGACAACGTAAGGGATTTTGAGAGGACGTTTAGCTGATGCCTAAGATGTCATTTTAATCCTCCTCACAGTTAATTCTTCGAGCGTAGGGAGCCAGTAAAATTTGTGGTGCAGTCCTTACACAGAAAAACATCTCCACAGGCGTGCTAATCACTGAACTATTTTGCAAATTGTTCCTAATCTACAGTTGCTTGTCTCTGCTCTCTTCCTGCAGAGACAATAAAATCATCCAGCTAATGGCAATGTGAAAGGGAAGGAATGATCCTCATTTGGTTTAAGTAGACAGAGCTGCACTAGGGAACCACTAAATAGTGCAGTGATGAACTCAGGGAGGCAGCCCAGAAACATCCCTTCCATCTTTTGGGCATGGAAAGCTGGCAGGAGACCTGCCAGCACACTGCAAACTCATTCCTAGTGTCCCTAAAAATGAAAAAAATTGTTGTTACCACGATCAACAGCAACATAATTATGTGAATTAGCAAGATTTGTGCACGGGATTCCTTTTTTTTCAGTTCTTGCAGTATCATGGTGACCTGAATACACCCGACCTCTGCAGCAGGAGACTCTTTCCCCGTTTCCAAAATAATTATTCCTGTTTTCAGACCTCCTCCCCACCTCATTGTTGCTCATCCTTCCAAAGAACACCTTCCAGGGCACATTCCTCTCCACAAATCTGGCCCCGGTGTTGCTATGAGTCTTCTCACCCCACAGGGAGCCAACTGCCCCAGAGACACGGGGCACTCTTGGCCCTACATGGATGCCTGGACACTGGGAAGTGACTTGGTACACGCTGGTTTTTTCAACTGTCCCCAAAGGGTGAGACACTCAGAATTCCCCAGATTCACCTGAAAATACTTTGAAGAGAAAAAGCTAAGATCGGTTAATTCTAAGAAAGCAAGTTCTGACTAGGTTAGAAAACACTAATAACAGGAAACACATGGCAACTGCTCACAGCTGGGGCCTTGTCAGGGTGTTCACAGCCAGACCCATCTAGATAAAAATCCAGGGTCTGATCATTTAGACATGCTGGGGATAAGGAATTCAGGGAATGACCAGAATTATGCACTGCAATGACACCAGCAAAGTTTCCTGTTGTCCATCACCAACAGGAACGACTTCAAATCGCTTATTGCACCACTGAATTTACCAATCAAACTGGTGTTTGGCATCTCATGAACCATTTTCCAGTGACTGGGACCTATTCTGGTTTTGCAGAAGAATGGGATGAAAGCTGAGGACTCCACAACAGGCATGGTCTACATGCTTCTGCTAAAGGGATGGAGACAGAAATGGTTCACCTTGACCTGTAGAATGTCAGAATTCCCAGAATGTTTAAATCCACGACTTCACACCCGAAAGCCTCCCTGTCAAGTTATCCGCTGATTCAGAAACGAGCCATAGCAGTTTAAACTTAGCTCTTCCCATTTTGCAAGTGCCTTGAAACAACAGGACCTCAGACACGTCTCACCTTTTAACAGATAATAGCTGAGACTCAGCCATTGCAAAGACAGAAACTGCAATAATTGCTTTGGAAAAAAGGTCTTCGTGGATCAGAGAGCTGAGAAACCATAAGATTTCTACATTTTTAACATCAGAACAATTCCTACGAGGATGAGACTTCACTAAGTGGAACATGATTGCTGCAGAGCAGTGGTGTGATGGCCTGGGAAGGAGGAGAGAGACCAGGATAGCTGCTGGTGCTTCCCTGCAGATCCCAAAGGGAGGACGCACAGAGCGGAGAGATAGAGCCATTTCCAGCCTGCAGAGATTAGAGGAAATGAGCAGGGCACCAGCCCAGGTCTGCTGGCTGTTCTTCCAGCCCCAGCAGGGTTAAGAGCATTAGTCCAGGCTCCAGGGGAACACGATCCTGTGCTGGTGACTAAATGTCTCCTTTGTCGGCCGCCCTGCGTCACCACAGGCACGGAGCTCGCTCCAAGGACACGTGGAGCACGGCCAATTCCACAAGGATGCCCTGGTTCTCCTGGGGAGGGGATACTTCTCAGGACAGCTAAAAACAACCTGCTCCATGAAGCACCCCCAGAGCTCCACCGAAGTGAAAAAATACCACACCTCACAATGTGCCCAAGCAGTTCTCTCCAAGTTACTGCAGCAGTTAAAAGATCTTCTGAGTATAAAAAAGTGTGCTGCTGGCACTTAAACTTATAAAGGAGGTTTCTTTGAGCTCTTAAAATATCATTCCATCCATATGCAGGTCTCATCTAAAGTGAAGGTTTGCACAGTAATTGTACTGATATCAGACCAGCAAACCTCCAGGCCCACAGTGCGTGGGCAGCTATCCCATTTTAACCTCTGCAACTCACCTTCCTGCCCAGGAAAACTCCATTAAAGAAAGGCTGAAAAATGGGAAAGGGAAAGTATCGCCCCCATGGCACCTCTGGGAAGGAGCAGCACACCCAAGACCAGGGACTACTTTTCGCAGGTTCCTTTTGGTGCTGCCAACACTCAGTGAAAAGTTGGGTGCTTGCCTCCACTATTATTACAACCCTCAAAGTCAGTCACCCCAAGCTTTAGGGTTTTTATTTCCATTATAGCCTCATACAACAAAAAAACCCAGAACAAGCAAAAATACAGAGAAGAAGCAAAAAACCCACTACCCAAAGCCCAGCCCTCAAAGCTGCTCAGCTGTACCAGTTAAATCAACGTTTAAGAGCAGCTAAACTGCCCTGTACCAGACAAGGCTCTGCCTGAGGCTCTGGCTTCTTCCAGTTCCAGGAGCTTCCTGAGCATGGATTTAGTAACCCTTTGGGAATCTCTCATCCCAGTAGCTGCTCAGCTTCCCCCCACTCCCTGCAACTTGATCCCACCACAACTCTTTGTACCCACAACATTATCTGGCCAGGAGTCAGACACGTCCCTACAGAGAGGAGTCTACGTGCCCCTGCCCGCTCGCTGGGATTCCAGTTCCTGCCGCATCCCATCTTTCCTGGTCAGACGGGGTGCAAAGAAATCCTTGTTTCTGGCTCCCAGCCCATGCAGGTATGTTTACACTACTGCCTAACGAGCTGGGAGGCTTTGGTCTCTCACAGACACCAGGTTGGGAACAACTCTTCCCCTCTGCAAGAACATGTGGGAGAGACTTTAGAAATTCTTTACCATAGAGTAACAAATACCAGAAATGTGTTTCTCCTCTGGAAGCAAAGCAGACTTTATCTCAGTAGGCTCCTCCATGATTCCTAAGATGCCATACTACAATTTTCCAGCACATTTCTAGCTGCTCCTACTTACTTACCCAGCAATATCCAGTGGAAATTTGGGAGAGAAAAACCTACTGCAGATTGTTCCATAAACAAAAAATTATCCGGTTACGCATGCCAGCAATTTCTCATACAATAAATGGCTTGGAATGTGATATGCCAATCAAAATTAACATTTAGATACAACACGTTGCCCCATTCCATCCCACTCCTGGCCATCAACTCTGTTAGAGGTCCTTGTTCCCACTGCACTTTTCCCGATGGCTGCATTCCACTCTGGGGGTAAAGGTTGCCTGTAAGCACTTTAAACAGTGTGTGAAATGCTTTGTTTATCCAAAAATATTTTAGCTCTGAGAAACATTAAAGCAAGATGTAGATTTCAGCATTTGCACAGCAAAGAACTGCAACTCCTACAGATATTGCCAGAAACTTTCTTCCTTAAGGCTTTCCAGCTATGGAAGACTATTTTGCTAAAGCAAAGCTACAAACAGAAAGTGTAATCTCCTAGTAGTGGGCTGCAAAGGGTTGTTAAAGCAAGGCTGAGGATGAAGCAAGGGTGTCATTTCCATCCTGCTCACTTTTTTCAGAGCAGATCATTGATTAAGCTGTAGGAAAAACGTGACGATGCAGCAGGGAAACCCAAAACTTACGGGGCCTTCCCCGGTAAGCAGGCTCCAGAAAACCACTATCAAAATAAAGGGAATTTCCCTGCAGCCCGGCCCACAATTTCCCTTGCAGGAGTGAAATCCAGCCAGCCTGCAGATCACCTGCTGTCCTGCAGTCTTAAAACAGACATACCCACCTTAAAACACAGCTTTGCCCCAAGCACTCAGCGAGGCTGTTGTTTAAGACAAGAGGAATCAACCACAGTGGTCACCAGAGACAAAAGCACGACAGTCACACAACAATCACAATTCAGCTCATCCCAGTTATCCCAGGGGTACAGGACTGGAAGACAGGAATATTAAGAATGTTATTGCCTAAAAGCAGCAAAGCAGCCGCTCATTTTCCAGCTCAAAGCTCTCCTCATTTAAAGGCTGCTGTAGACACGAACCCTGTTTCAGCTGAGGAAATAAAATGTGCTGGACGCTGTTGCCAAGGCCAGGCTACTGAGCCTGGGGAATGTTTCTGGAGAGGGCAGGGGACAGTTACCTCCCACTCTACTCTTCTAGAGCATTTTCCTGTGCTGTCTTCTCATCTGTCTCTGCAGGGTCACCATCCCAGAGCTCCAGGTCCATGTTTTTCTTGGGACACAGCTTCGTTGTTTCCCCCCTGCCAGGGAATTCCCAACCACAAGCTGGTTCTGCACCAGTTTCTCACATCCATAAACTGCCCAATTAATCAATGGACTTCTCTCTTTCTACTGCAAAAGTAGAATTAACCAAGTATAACCAGAAAAAACCTCCACATGGACCTTCACTTACTCCTACTGCCTTCCAAGCTGGAATTTGCCTGGTGTGATTTTAAACCAAACAGACTTTATTTCCTAATTTTTACTTACACCTGGGAGAAAAGTAGTTACACCAGGCACGCTAAGTGCCAAAATTAGCTGGTTTGCCTAAACGCAGCACACCAACCCAACTGCAGCACTTCCTGAGGTACAGACTACAAAAGCAGCAAGTCACGTAAGATCCTCAAGGCTTAGTTTAAGAGAATTTTTAAAAAAGAGGGGAAAGAACTGCCCTGCACCTCTGAAAGCACTGGAAGGGCAGAAAGGCAGGCTTGTCATACACCAAAAGGCTCACACAGCACCGCCAGGTTTCACAGGGCCTCTGCACCTTTAAAAAGGAGCTCCCTCTCCCTCTTTGTCCAAAGACACACTTTCCAAACCTGTGCCTAATTCTGAAACGCACCGAAGTCATCCTGCAAGAGGCACCAGAGCTGGGGCCAGTTTCCAGCTGAAACAGAGATTTTAGTCCTTGCTGCCAAAGCACCAAGAGCAACAGGCAAAGCTGCCCTGTACCGATGGATTTAATGTCAACACGGAAGTAGACAAAGAGGTTGGAATATAAAAGTGACCTTCAGCCTCACTGTCCACTCCATTTCTTCTCCAAACACCAGTGAAATGAGACAACTGTTCCAGTTAGTCCAATGAAGCAATCAGGCACCCCAGGCAAAGCAAACCCCGCTGCAGTGCCCTTTGAGCGGTTTCAATTGGTGACAGGGCAGTTCATGGCCACCTCACCAGAGACCTTTCCAAGCCACTGCAGAGCATGGCAGCACAGCAAATACATCTGTTCCCTTCCCTCTCAGAGACTTACAAGGGTTATCCTCACCTCAGAGAAACCAGAACAACCTTTTGCCTTCTTCAGACCCCCGTTTTTTTTTAATTTGGGGTCTGGCTGAACAGCAGGCCAGAGAGCAGAGGAGCATTAGCTCAGTCCCAGCTGGGTGATGCCTGCCTGCACTGCTCAGCCCCAGCTGGAGTTGCCTGACCAGCAGAACCCTCTCAGCACAGGGCACAGCAGTGCAACCTGAAATCAGTGGTGCTGTCTCATTTCCCACTCCTCTGCACAACACAGTTTATCTTTAGCTCCTAACTCCTGATGCAGGACAGAAAGAAAGGACGGGCACAGGCACAACAGCTGCAAGCAAACTTGGAAACACCAAGAATGAGACATTTCCACTTCAAGTTTCATTAAAACAGCTACACCTTCACCTCACACTGAGTATTTCTGGAGTCAAGATTTGTACTGGCACATGGATGTCACCTTCTCATGTGGCTTCCCCGCAGGCACAAGCTGCTTACACAGCCTGTCACCATCCTGAAAGCTGTGCCAGGGGAGGGTCAGGTTGGACATCAGGAGGAATTTCTTCCCGGAAAGGGTGGGCAGAGCCTGCCCAGGGAGGTCACTCAGTGCTCTGGCCTGGCGACAAGGTGGGCATTGGGCACAGCTTGAACTCCACGGGCTGGGAGGGCTTTTCCAACCTAAATGAATCTGTGATCCTTGTGACCTTGAGCAGATGCTACTTTCTTGTCTCTTGCTTCACAGGGAAAGAACAGGATTGAACAAGCTGGGTTAGGCGTGGAGGAGGAATACTGAGCAGGTGACGGCTGAGTGGTGGCTCAGCTGGGGAACCTCTAGCATGAGAACCCAGAAGCCAGGGAAACCTCTTTACAAGTTACGTGAACCAAAGGCAGTAACAAAACTCAGCGCACCACAGGTGCATCAGAGCAAGAGAGCTCCACAGCGAGAGCTGGGCAGCAAGTTCTGCACAAGGCAGGAAAGCAAAGCTAAGGAAAAATCAGCAAACTGGCCATTATCAAGCACACCTCCTCCTGAAACAGCTCCTCTTGCTGGAGAGTTCATTTTCACCTCAGACAGCAAGCAAGGAAGGGATGCACACCCAGAAGTGCCTTCACCAGCCTGAAGCTCTGCTGCAGCTCCTTCCTCCCCTCTCTCACAGCAAGGCTTTTCATTTCTTAAACATATCAAGCACATTTCACAAATCTCTCGTAGCCACTTAAAGCCAGGGGTTAAGTGCAGCTGAAGTGAGGCAGCATTTCTCCTACTACACTAAAATTGTCTGACGTGTTGCTTTTTTCCTTTTGGTTGGTGCCACAGCCATCAGAGGGAAGCAGGAGGGAGCTGGAAGGCAGCACATGCAGGAACGGCACAGGAATTCAATCCATACTCGCCCTCTGGGAGAACTGAATTCCAGGGTGGGTCTGCAGAGGAGCTTGGTGACTTGGCTGGGGTGCAGCCTGCTCCCAAATTCCACACACAGAGCCTGTTCCCTGGGTGTCCAGAGCAGAGGATCTGCTCTCCGTGTGCTGGGAGTTTATTCCCTCGTGGCTGTAAAGCACAGCGGGTGAGCAGTAAAGCTCCTGCCAGGACATCGTGCTCAGGGAGGGACCACAGACCTCAAACTCCCAGTGGGGCTTTGCCCTCAGCTGCCCCACACACCAAGTTCAGCAGGAACATTCTTCTCCTGACACTGACACTGACTTCCATTCCTGGGAAAAGAGATTCTTCTGGCCTCTGCAAGGAAAGAATAAATGAGCCACCTGCACACAAAGGCACCGAGGGCAAGGAGTTCAAGCTGGGTTTGCACTTGACGCATTTGCTGCACATAAAGTTACAGGATGACACCTGTGACAATCAGGTGTGTGTTTAATTAGTCTAGAAACCAGCTATAAGAGTGGTACTTGCTCTGTGTTAACCATCCATACATCCCCAGTCTGATGCAATGCCCTCTAAACCTCGCTAGAAGATTTTAAACAGGCTTAACATTAACACTAACAAGTGGCAGATGACCTACTAGAGTTGAGAGGTCACCCCTGTGGGAGAACAGCACAATGTGTCCGTAAATAAACTAACTCAACGTAACAAGTACAGCCGAGCCCTAAGGAAGCAAAATAAATTAAATAAATTGAAACTTCCAGCTACAAAAGCTATTTCAACTTTCAGTGGTTCCCAGAGCTTGCAGCAGAAATTTGTTTCATGTGCTGGAAGTTTTCTACCCTTTGTCTTGGCCAAAAGCCATCAACTTGGAGAAGGAATTTAACTTGGAAAAGGTATTTTCTGGACAACACACCCCTGCCAGGCTACAGTAATTGCTTTTTAAACTTGCTTCTTCCAGGCATTGCTGCAACAATCTTCCTGTGCAGGTAAACAAATGGTAAGGGACGGTCACCTCCCAGGCTTTGATGGGTATACATATAAAATTTCCATATAAAACAAGATATCCTTTCAGAGTTAGCTTTGGAGAGCACTCTGTCAGCTGAGTCTCTGCCTTCTTCACAGAAAAATCCCTTTGGGACAGGCAAACCTGGCCATGGCAGCTATGAGATCTCAGCCTGAGATCTGGCACCTGGCTAAGTTCTATTGGCTATTCTGCAGCAGGCACTTGTGCAGAATTCCACAGCTTTTCTGGAATTCCACAGCTTTCCCGCAATTCCACGGCTTTTCCCCCGGGGAGCAACAGCTCAGTCCTGAGAACTGCAATTAAGGAACACACAGTTTCACTCTGAACAGAGTCAGACTGTGATTTAACTCTGACCCCTTCAGGCCCATCCATTCCCCCTCAGCATCCCCCCATTCCCACCGCCCCCCCTCAACGCTTTCACAGCTTTGTTTTGCAATGGGTTTGGTATTTCAGCAGGAGCTGCCTTCCCCTTTTCTTCTTGACAGTTTCCGTGGCAAACTTTGACACCTAGTTACCAAACTGTGGTTTTTGAAAGACACACAAGTTCCCTGAAGAAACCAAAATACTAGATTGGAGGTGGGGGGGGAACGGATTCCCTGATGTGGTCTGCTCCTGTTAAAAATACCGAGCTGGGAGTCTGCAGGCTGCACCTGGACAGATGTGAGGGATTAATAATCTCTTCCAAACCAGTCTGTGAACAAGGAAAACATCCCTGGCTTTTGCTCTACTTCCCTTTTTGAGAGGCCATTTCCTGTAGAGCATCCCTTACCCAAGTTTTCCATTAGCTTTGTAAACACCAAACAGCCTCTTCCAGCTTCAACAGTTCATCAAATGATTTATGAAAGGTGCAAAAACACTAAATCGGCAGAAAAGAGAAAAACTGAGCTCCACCAATGTATTTACAAATTTGACCTGAACAAAGCAACATATTTTCTCCAAAAATTAACAGAAAGTAGGGTGGAAAATTGAGCTAAATCTTCCATAAAATGGAAAAGTGCTGCTGAGGCTGCAGAGAAATCCTGTGCTCAGAAGCAAGGAGTCACTATCAGTGGAAAAGACCTTCCCTGGAATGCACAGACACCTTGTTCAAAAGGGATAACAGGAACATAACACCAAGAGGAACACCATAAAAACAGCAAAGTCATGACAATAAACAAACCCATGTGAAAATGATTGTTTGTGCCCATTTCTATGGAACAGCCCAGAACAGGGATTGTCTGCTTCCAGTTCCCAATGGAAGCAAGAAATCTAAGCTCCCTCATCCTTAGAAATATCAGCAGTACAAGATATTCCATTCCTCAGCAAAAGAAACTTTTCTATTGCAGATTTGACGAGCTAGTTGGCCTGGGATCTGCCAAAAATGTGGTTTCTGGATCTGCCTGCCCCCAGCCACAGGCCCCAAAACTGGACACACCTCAGGGTCAGGAATCTGTTCCATCCCTCTCAGAGCCATCTGCAACGTCTTAGGGCTCTGGCCAAGCAATTAATTCCTTCTAATTGCTGGAGTGGGACCACCCCCAGCTGGAATTGCAGCCAGCTCTCCCTCCTTGCCCTGCCCTGCCCTGCCCTTGGGGGATGCTGATCCCTGACTCCAGCCTCACATTCCTGCTGGGAAAAGCAGACCTTGGAACGGGGATCCTGGCAGATACAAAGATGCAGGGGGATGTCCTGCAGGGCAGGCAGGTCACACTGACCCGGCACAGTGACACCTGTGACCGGGGCAGGAGCAGCACTGGGATGCCTCCAGTTCGATCCTGGCTCCTCACAGCCAGCTTGGAGAGAAGCCAGACACGTCCCCTGGCAACCAGCAGGATGGGGATCCTCCCTCCTCGCCCTTGCAGCTCTGCTCGGTGTTTTGGGACTTAAAGGAAGGGGAAGGAAGTGTGGCAAGGCATCCTCCCAATCCCCACAACCCACACTTGGAGGAGTGTCCATATCCCCACAACTCACATTTGGAGGGGTGCCCCAATCCCCACAACTCACACTTGGAGGGGTGTCCCAGTTTCCCTTGGAAGGATATCCCAATCCCCACAACCCCACACTTGGAGGGGTGTCCCAATCCCCACAACCCCACACTTGGAGGGGTGTCCCAATCCCCACAACCCCACACTTGGAGGGGTGTCCCAATCCCCACAACCCCACACTTGGAGGGGTGTCCCAATCCCCACAATCCACACTTGGAGGGGTGTCCCAATCCCCACAATCCACACTTGGAAGAGTGTTCCAGTCCCCACAACCCCACACTTGGAAGTTTGGAGCCTGACTGGGGAAAGGGTGAAAAACAACCCGGATGGCACAACCCAGCTGCAAAAAGGGGATCTGAAGTCCCAAAAGCAGAAGAAGGTTCTGCCCTCATCAAATACAGCCACAGGTCTTCCCACACAGGATTTAAGATGGACTGACACATGTTGCAAAAGCAGTTTAATTAAGGCAAAAATAAGATATTCTCCATAAACTGTGATACAAAACAAAAATCAATACAGCCTCTAAATTTCTGAAGCTGACCTTACCAAGCCAGGCTTTGTTTCCTTCTTCAGCACATTAAAATTCCAGTTCGTGCTTCAGCGACTGAATCACCAGTTGTTACAAACTATCTCCATTGCTTTCATCCCCTCCTTGAAGTTTCTAGGAAATTCACTGCATCTGCACATGACAGGAGAATCTAAGTTCGACAGCCTTGCCAGAACAATATTCCTGCATCTCGAGCACAGGAACAGCACACACAAACGGGGTGGCTGACCTGGCAAAGGCAGCTGGTGCTGAAATGTCAAATTCCCCTCCCCTCTCACCTTATCAAAAACCCCACACGCAGTGCAGGGTTCCCAAAGCCAGGCTTGGGGCTCACGGGACAGGACAGGGCCCTGAGGAGGTGGGAATGGACACGAGGAGGTAGGAGTGGACATGAGGCAGTGGGAGTGGACACGAGGAGCTGGGAGTGGACATGAGGTGGCAATGGACATGAGGAGGTGGGAAAGGACAGGAGAAGGTGGGAAAGGACACAAGGAGCTGGGAGTGGATGGAGTGGACACGAGGAGCTGAGAGTGGACACGAGGAGGTGGGAAAAGACAAGAGGAGGTGGGAAAAGACACGAGGAGGCGGGAGTGGACACGAGGAGCTGGGAACTGACACGAGGAGCTGGCAGTGGACACGAGGAGGCGGGAGTGGACACGAGGAGCTGGGAACTGACACGAGGAGCTGGCAGTGGACACGAGGAGGCGGGAGTGGACACGAGGAGCTGGGAACTGACACGAGGAGCTGGCAGTGGACACGAGGAGCTGGGAACTGACACGAGGAGCTGGCAGTGGACACGGAGGAACAGCGAGCAGATCAGTCCAGGAAGACCACAAGGACTGCGCCGAGAGGTGATTTCAAAGTGTCTGATTTTCGCTGCATTTCTGAGCCTTGCACAATCCTCCCTCATTCCGATGACAAGAGGAAGCACCAGAGATGGCAAGCTGAACTTGGGAATATTCGCAAAGTCACGCTGAGAATACTTCCATTAAACGTTGTGCTTAAAACCGTGTCACTTTGCCGCACATCAACACTTACATGGAGGAATTATTTAAGTACACAGCTCTGCAAGCACCTAAGAAAGTGTCCAGATAAGGAATAGCTCTGCTCCTTCTCCTTCTCTTCCCACTTGTCTGAGGCACTGGAGGAACGGTGCTGCCCTCACCCTGCCATTGTAAATCATAGCAATAAAAAACCCAATTAAAACCAGAAAGGTACTTTGCTCCAGACAATCGTGCAAGACAATCTGTCTTCTAAGGGCCTGACTTGAACACTTCATTTTTAAAAAGTACAGCCCAAATAAAAGAAGTAGGTTATTAAGCACCCAGCAGTCCCTTCACATAAATGTCCATGGAGTAATTCACTGCTTTTATGAAAAAGGAAATGTTTTTAAAGCAGACCGGGAAAGGAAACAAATCCTCAGAACCAGAAGAAGATAATACTGCCTCCAGAGAAGCCACTACAGAAACCATTCCTCATTTTATTTATTTTAATTCTTCACCCATTTTTAAGGCTATAAAGACAGCAGGATCAGCAGGTTCAGCTCCCCAAATTCTCCACGTTTCACTTTGCAGTGACTGTGGAAATAAATGGACTTTTCCTCCCTTCCAGCTGAAGTTTGTGGGGCCTCCTTCGTGACCATCAGCAACATGAAGACAAAAGGATGCAAGAACTCTACACCACCATTCTGCACTCAAGCATTGCTCCAGCACCCCCAAATCCAGCAACCCCAGGCAAAGAGACTCCACGGTGCCTGAGTACTTCTGTCCAACAGTGAGCAGCACTAACTGAACAGGGAACAGTCTGGTGAGCAAATGTCACACTGGAACACACCCCACAAGCTGCACTGGGCTCTATCCCAACTATCCTAATTTAGGACAGTACTGGAAGCAAGCAAGTTTGAGCATTCCCAGCTGTCTGCACACATCCTGTCACTGCACTGGCTGTTCACCACCGCCAAGTCTCCCCCCAGTTATTTCCAAGAGCAACACCCACTTCAGTTCTGTCTACTGCAGACCCTCAGCTTCCTCTCATTTCTAAATAAAAACAAAGTCAACAACACATCAGTCCCAAACACAAAGTTTGTTGACACAGCTGACAGAGTCACTGCAGAAGTTACTCCACTTCAGGGGTGCAGAAAATGTCATTAATGCTTTGCATGACACAAACCTGGGGGAAGCCCATTACTGATGTTCCCTGTGCTGCTGTTTCCCTCTGTGTTATCATTTCCCTCTTGATAAGGCCCTACCCTGCCAGGCAAACCACAGAGCATGTCTCCAAAACCTCATGGAACACCCTTTAATGGTGGAAACTGGGAATATGAAGAGAAGGTGAGGGAAGAAAAAACACCTCTTTGACAGCCATAAATCAGCCCAGAAAGATCACTTCGAACAGATGTACCCCAAACTTGGGTTTCTCTGGGAATGAAATCGGAACCTGAAAGCGGAGATTCAATGATAGGGATCAGAGGTTACAGCTCTGAGGTGTTCACTCCTCCCCTGGGTGCCAGGGTGGGAAGCCTCCGCCTGCCACAAGCCACTCAGCCACCACAGCCTCGCTCAGAGAGGAACACACCAGTGACAACCAGGCTGAGAAATGCAACAAGCTCTTCTCCAGTGAACACAGAATCATGGAATGGTTCCGTCCTGGGTTGGAAGTGACCTAAAGCTCGTCTCTGATGAGTTTTGCACATGCAGTGAGCCCAGCGTCTGGAACCTGCACCTTGCAAAGGTTGGGAGCTGAGTGTCCCCACAGCTCCTGTGTTAGGAACACATGTCCAAGACCCTCCCCAAGGTGTCAGGGTGTCTCTGCATGAGTACAAAGCTCCCACCCCGTAACACTCGTGCTGAAAAGCGCAGCAAGGCAGAGGCAGGCAAAGCTTTACCCACATCCCAATTTCTGGGAAGCTGAGAGCAGAAGGGCCAAGTACTCCCTGGGTTATTATCCCATGCCTGGGTTATTATCCAATCTTCAAACAAACACAAGTCATTAATTTATTAGCATGACATCACATCCTGCAGGCTGAATTTCAACACACAGCCATAACAGCGGAACCACGTGAACAAATACAGCATTCCCCAGGACTTCTAGTCTGCTTTCCAAACTTTTACCTTGGAAAGACCTAAATGGATGTCCTGGATGGGGAAACAAGATCCCCAGGGAGCTAACAAAAGACAAAACAATCTGTGAACCAACATTTTGTAGAGTAGACAATTATTTTAAATATCTGCCCATATCCAACTACAAACGGGTGGTATTAAAGCACAATTACAGGGTGAGGGGGATTACAAAGTTAAGAGGTTAAAGGAGATTGTTTGCATTAAGTACAATATTAGCGAAGGAGAAGTCTAACAGGAAGAATCATAAAAGGATTTTAAACTGGCAGCCACTCAATAAAGAGGCCACGGAAAGTTCCCTGTAGACAGTTAAAAATGAAGCTGCTCAATTCGCTTGTGCCCTGATGGACCATGAGTTAAGGAGCAGCAGTCAGAAGCTAAGATATTTAAGGAGTAGTTCATTAAGAACATCAACTCGGCCAGCCAGGCACAGAGAAGAAAGCAGCTAATGGCCTTTATTGCATCAATCTGGTGCACCTGTATCCAGTATCAGCTGGAGCTCAGGTTCCTCCCTCTCATCCCTTGGCACTGAATCAAGCTTGCAGGATCTCTCTCCACGCGAGGTGGGAACCCCTCTCCCCAAAGGAGCCCATCTCCTTCTTTGGATGTCTCCAAAGCCCCAACAGGACCCTGAAAAACCTGACATTTCTTTGGGGTTAGTCTTGCTCAGAGGAGGAGGTAACAGATTTGCCTGTCATTGTCATCTCCACAAGTATTCTCCCAGCCACTTACCCTTCCTGAACCCATGGCTGAACTCTGGCATTCCCTCTCAAAAACATTATAATTCTTGGATACAAGACACGTGGCTGGATGGGTCTGTGTCTTCTCAGCACAGACACTCGTTTCCTTGCAAGCAAAGAAATTCTGCACAAACCGTCAGAACTCAAATAATCCCCTTCTGATAAATGCACTTAAAGGCCCTGGTTTTGTTTTTAAAATGTCCTTTGATAACCCATCTATCTGTGTCTTGAAAGGGAGAAAAACTGAATGAGGAAACTGCACAGGCACAAAAACAAAGGCAATATCTGACAAGGAGTTTTGTTAATTTGTGGGTAATTGCTCATTACTGCAAAATAAGGCTTTTGCAGTGTTTCACGGAGAGTAGATCAGAACCCCCAGCCCATTACTGAGTATTGCTTTTGGCAAAGGCGAGCTTCTCCCAGGGTGGAGAGCCTCCATAAAACCATGATTCCATTAAATGCGGATCCCAAAAGCACTGGTGGAAAGGGAACAATGTGTTCTGTCGAGTCATTTAGCAGGAATCTTCACATGCTTGCACTCACCCTTTTCTGTCCACTCTTGCCTTGTTCACAGCTCTGCTTTGGACATCACCTCCCCTCCACTGCCTCTGCTGAGCACCCCCAAACTTCAGCACTTCGGAACATTTGTGCTCCTCTCCCTTCCTCTGAGTCTGGGTCACTTTATTATTCCATTAAAAATGTGTTCCCCAGACACTCAACATCCACAGGCCACTGGCACCCCCTGTCAGGGGCAAAGCTCACCCTGAACTCCCCAATCACCCACAAGTGCTGGATTTTCCCTCCCAGTTAAAGCAAGTGGGTTTTGAGCTCTGACACATCACAGAACCCCAGGATGGTCTGGGTTGGAAGGGACCTCAAAGCCCATCCAGGGCCACCCCTGCCCCGGCAGGGACACCTCCCACTGTCCCAGGCTGCGCCAAGCCCCAGTGTCCAACCTGGCCTTGGACACTGCCAGGGATCCAGGAGCAGCCACAGTTTTTGTGGCTGCCAGCACTGAAGGAGGACACCCTGGAGTGCTCCCTCGGAGAAGGGCTCTGGGAGCAGCTCACCACTCATGGCCAGGCAGGTATTCGGCAGCGATCGCTCTCAAGGTCTTTTTCTTCATCCTAAAAGCAGAGCCATTTTTAAGCCTCTCAAATAGCTTTAAATTAACTTCCCTGACAAAGTTTTCCAGAGCAATATAACCTGACTAGGTAAAACTCCATGCAGGGACACACAGAAGACAAAGTGCAGATCTGAGAGCGGAGGAGATGCTCGATTTAGATGGAGCTGTTTCGTTACTATGTAGATTCAAAGCCATTCCTGCAGTTACTGAAGCACTACTCCAGCCCTCCTAGCAAGCAAAGATCCATTTTGTGTACAAATAGGGCTTTTATAGCTTTGGCACAGTGCTCGACTGCAGAGTCAAACTTTTCAATGCCCGATAAGATTTTACTTGAAAGTGGCAGGAGAGCTCACGCCAGGAGCCCGTATGAAATGCCAGCTCCGTGGCAGAAGGTCAAAGCCTGGTATCAGGAGATTTAATGGAAGTGTTTCAAGACAAACTTCTTAAAAGCACTGTGCTATCTAGGGAGGCAGAGATTTACACCGCTTGGAAAGCCAAGGACCAATCTTTATGACTCTTTTCCCATCAAGGGTAATTTCTTTAACGCTTTACCTCACAAAAAGCACAGCAATAGGGTCTCCTTTTCTGTGTCTATCCAATCCTTGGGTATTTGGCTGACGTTAAGAATAAAGAAGCGTTTCATGCCAGAGGTTTTGTACAGACTGTCCTCTATAAAAAACAAAAAACCAAACGAAAATAACAAAAAAACCCCATAGAAAACATCAACCAAACAAAAAACACCTTGAACAACCACCACCCCCCCAACCCCTCCCAAAACAACAAACTCTCAGGTGCAAAAGTTGCTAATGACCTGAATAAAAACCCCAGAAGACAGACACAGACAACTGAGTTTAAAGACCAACAGCCCAAACAATTAACCTTTCCCCAGCAGTGCCTAAAACCATGGCTGGAGAAGCAGAAATTTAAACTGAACTGCAAGGCTCTATAACCTTTACCGTTTTTACAGAAGTATTTAAGGTTAAGTTGGTGTCAACAGTGACCCTGAGCAGATGTCAAGCATTAAGACTTTCAACACAGTGGATTTTGCCAGCTGTCACCACATTGTAATGTAAAAAGGGACAGTAAAACCCCATCAAACCCTGATCTGTCTGCTCAGGGTCTCCCCTTCCATCTACACAAATGCACTGTTGGACTCACTCAAAAGAGCAGATTTGCAAGTGCTCCTCCACTCTCCCATTAAAGCATTTCGATTGTCTGACTCTACCATTTTAACAAATTCAAGTATAAGACTTTAAATTCAATTAGCACAAATCTCAGTGCTCCCAACATTAAATTTGCAAGTGACATTTAGTGGCATTCAACACATATGGAGCTAAGCTAATACACTAATGGACCAGCAAGGGAAATTGTGAAACATTTCCAATTGCAATGCTCTTTTTCAGTCCAGGAAATTAAAGGAGCAGGCCGCAGTGGACAGGAGGAGATGACAGCTACTAAAAATCCTTCTTAAACCAAGGCTGCAAAAGCTCTCCTCTCCAGATCCACCTGTTCAGAAAGGGGCAATTTTAAGGCTGCTTCAGTCCTTAAGACAGGATTTACAGCCTTTTCTGCTGGGTGTACTTCTGTTTCTTCCTGCTTTTTCTGATGAAGGCTTAGACAACGCAGCCCCACTGTGTGTTGTCCCCCAGACAGAGACAGCAGGAATGAAATTCCCAAGCCTTGCCCCAGCTAATGTGACAGTGCCCACAGCACCCCAAAAAGCCAGTCCAGCAAAGCCACCTGAGGAATTCTGCTACCACACCTGTGCCTCACCCAGCTTGGTAAGGAAGCTGCCAGTTTTCCTGCACTAGAAAAACCCAAAGCTACTGAACTTCAGAGATTCCTTGAAGTCCTTTTTTTTTTCCAAGTGGCAATATGCTTTGCCTTAATTCCATTTAAAGAGAAAAAGCTACCTCCAAGCAGCTTCAAAATCAGGGAGACAGAAGGCAGACCAGGCTGGGAAGTCAGGGAGAAAAAAAGTTTGAGAGTCATGGCTAAGCAGAGGGAGATTTATTTTGTTGTGCACTTAAATCTAAGCAAATTAGCAGAGGCAAAACCTATGGAAGGTGCTTTCCCAGTAATGATTTATTAGTAGTTTCTTCAGTTACGGATGTGTAACTGGACAGCAGAGCAGGATTGCAGCAGCACACATAGGAAACAGCAGCAGGACATCTTCTGTCCCACTCTAGATTTGCTCCCCTGGTTTGGATGAGTGAACTGTAAAGCCCAGCAACAGCAGTAACTGCATTTCTTTAAGAAACATGTTATAATCTCCAAAATTAAACTATATTACCATGTTTGATAAGACCAGAAACAATACCAGCAAATATTTTAGAGATGTTTAAATCACAGAATCCCAGAATGGTTTGGGTTGGAAGGCACCACAAAGACCATCTCTTTCCACCCCACTGCCATGGGCAGGGACACCTCCCACCAAGCCCCACGGCACAGTTACACCTGGCAGTTTATTAGGATGGATGTTCTTTTGATCCGTGAAAAGCCCAAGTAACCTGCACCAAACACTGCCTCTGCTAAATAGATTTGCAAAATAATAAATTATGACTGGGATGAAGGCATCCCAAAAAGCCAGTAGGTTTCACACGTTCCTCAGTCTTCTGCATTTCCCCAAGCATATTGGGGAAGGAGGGGGACAGGACTTTATTAACTGAATGATGTCACACCACACACTTTGGGAATTCAAGCTGTATTACAAGCTGGAGTTTCCATGCAGAACACCAGCCCTCCAAAGGGCTCCTGCCCCTCTCTGTGTGTTGGTGCCCTGGGCCCAAAAAGCCTCCAGTGACACTAAAATCCTTTGGAAAGCACTGACAGTATGTGGAAGCACAGTTTGTGACCATGAGATCCAAGAAACCTCTTAAAAACTCAGGTTTTCGAGCTCATTTTAAGCTCACCTCTACTTCAGAGCGCTTTCTCCCCGTACAGTTGGGTTTGATGTGCTGCACTTGAATCATGACTGAAATAGCATTCGGGTGCTCTGCTCCACTTCAGCAAAGAACAGCCTGGTCCTACCTGGCTGGGCAGCCTCAGAAACCCTTCCTGCCCTACACACGCCCCTGCAAACCACCCCGGGAAACAGGCACCTCGTGCCATGGCCAACAAAAGCGGCCTTAGGCCTGTGTGCAACACTCCTTCGCCTTTTTGATGGTGCTGTACGGATTTATTCTGTTCTTCAAACAGGCTCTTTCCCAAACAAGGGTCCGGATTATTTCTGAGCAATTTTTTTTTTTCACAGGATGTCCTGCTGCCCCAATTAAAAAGCCTTTAATTCCACAACCATTCCTTGCGGCCAGGCTGAAATTGCTTTTAAATCTGAGTAAGTCCCAGGCCACTCATATTTAGTGCACCAATTAACCAACACTGAGCGATGCAGAGAGGCAGCAACCAGATGAAGGAAGAATTTTTAAGTCATCATCACCCACAGTGCATGGGTTCTCCCTCCACACGTTCAGTTCAAGAGAATTTAAGAATTATCCAGTTAAAAGCAGCACCTATTCACGCTTGACGAGTGTTGAGAGAAGCAATGAGATCCATGGAAAACAACAAATCACTGTCTTCTAACCGTTAGCTCTGAGCAGTCAAATAATACCCATAATACTTCCAAGTCCTGAAAATGATCCACCTACTTGGATTTATTAAATTTTTAAGTGTCACATTAAAAGCTAATTAACATGTGAGACGCTGTCCCCAGGTTGATAATGTGGAAGGAGAAAGAAGCGTGATAATTTGGGAATCACCATTTGTTGCACAGATCCCAAACATAGTTTTAAGGCATCTGAGCTGAATTTGGTTCTGCTCCACATGCCCAAAAACTCAGAAAAATCACAGCAATCTCTCTTGATTTAGAGGGGTTTATTACCCATATTGTAAAAGCAGCCTTTACCTTTTGTCTGCTACCAACCAGGGGGACTGCCTTCTCTTTCCAAATTCTAAACAACTTCACAAAGCTGGAGCAATTTTAACATCCACAAAAGACTACACAAAACAAACCGGAATGCAACTCCAATACAACATCCACTCCCCAAAAAACACACAGCCAAGCCCAAATCCACCGAGATCCACAGCAGCGCTTCCACCGCCTTCAGCTGCCAGGTGTTTCGTAGTGGTTCTGTTTTGTACTGGTTCACAGCTGGGCACAGAAGCCAACAAGAAAGTGTCTTCAGCCACGTGGACCTGGGAGAAGGGAGTCTAAAGGCATCACTACAAAACCTGCTGTCACACCAGGCTGCACCATCAGCCAAAGTGACACGAGGACGCTCATCGACATCCCTGTGCTGCTCTGCTAAGAGAGGCTGCCTGCATCAGCAAGCTTCAGCAGCACCATGTCAATATGGCAGAGCCCCCATTTTTTACAAATAATAATCTTTTTCTCTCTCTTCCCATCCTCTCTCTGTGTATTCATGGTGCCTGAAGGCACCGAGGCACTCTTTAATGAGGTTTTCACACAAGACAGAATAAATTAGAAACCCTGATCAAAACACGGCCTTCAGGAGGAGCACAGTACAAAGACAGCCACATGCCTTATACACCCTGAAAAATCCAAATACTGCAGCCAGGCAATCAGCGAGCCATTCCTCGAGCAAACAGGGAGCACACCCTCCTGCCAGGGTGCCTGTAATGGCAAGGTCTCTCCTTCTCACCCCCGTTCTGCCCCCCAGCACGTTCATCCCCAAGAGGGGGACGAAGCCATCGCCCCCTCGCCACCCCACAAACCTCAGCCCCAGAGAGGCAGCGCAGCCCCAATGTCACTGCTACAGCCCGGGATGGGATGGGATGGGATGGGATGGGATGGGATGGGATGGGATGGGATGGGATGGATCTGCTGGCACTCACAGCGAATGCCTCCAGCTTCCTCTGGAGCAGGGAGCATCCTGCCTTTGCACCCCACCGAGCAGAGGGACTGGAACCCCCACGGTGAGGGGACCGGGCTCACCCCCACGCTCCCACCTGAGCTGAGGGGACCAGATGTCCCCCCAGAGCCTCAGGGGCAGGGAGGACCAGACCTGCCACTCCAACACCCTGGGGAGAGGGGACACACCCGACTACGCTGAGGAGAACAGAGCCTCTCCTGGGTCCTGGGGCTGAGGGGGCTGCAGCCCCCCGAGCTGGGGGTCCAGAGCTCCCCCGGACCAGCTGCAGCCCCCCGAGCTGGGGGTCCAGAGCTCCCCCGGACCAGCTGCAGCCCCCCGAGCTGGGGGTCCAGAGCTCCCCCGGACCAGCTGCAGCCCCCCGAGCTGGGGGTCCAGAGCTCCCCAGGCACCCCAGGGCTGTACCCCCGAACTGGGGATGCAGAGCTCCCCCGGGTAAAGCACAGAGCTCCCGTGGGCTCCCGCGGCCGCAGCCCCCGAGCTGGGGGTCCCAGAGCTCGCCAGGGCTGAGCAGAGCGCACCTTCCCGGTGCCCCCGGGGGCCGTGGGGCCCAGATCCCGCCGTGCTGCGGGACCGAAGCTCCCCGAGCTGAGCAGCCCGAAGCCCCCCGGAGCCTCCGGTGCTGCGGGGGCCGGAGCTCTCCTCGCCTCCCCCGTGGCTGCGGGGGCCGCCGCCGGGATGAGGAGCCGGAAGCCCCCCCCAGGGACGCGTCCCCTGCTGTGGCGGCGGCGGCGGCGTCCCCGCTGTCACCGCCGGTGTCCCGTCCCGCCGCCACCCCCGGGCCTGCGCTGAGCCGGAGGCCGCTCACTCACCGTGCGGAGCCGCGGCTCGGTGCGGGCGGGTGGGTGCGGCCGCCGGGCGGGTCCCCGGGCGCTGCGGCGGCTCCAGCCCGCTCCCCGCGTCCCGTTTCCAGTACCCCGCTCCCGTCTCCCGGGTCCCGTGCGGCGGCCGCGGGCGGGGCGGGGGCACCGCGCGCCACGTGACCGCCGTGTCATCCCGGCCGCCATCTTGGGCCCGTCACTGCTGCCGGGGAGCGCCGCGCCCGGGCATTGCCATCCCCACTCCCATTCCCGCTCCCTTTCCTATCCCGGCGGCATCCGCAGCCCCCCGCTGCCCAGCACAGCCTGGGGCGCACAGGGGCAGCCCGCTGCTCGCTGTGTTCTATAGAATCCCAGGATCCCTGAGGCTGGAAAAGCCCTCCCAGCCCATGGAGTCCACCCTGTGCCCGATGCCCACCTTGTCCCCAGCCCAGAGCACTGAGTGCCACCTCCAGCCCTTCCTTGGACACCTCCAGGGATGGCGACTCCAAACCTCCCTGGGCAGCCCCTGCCAAGGCCTGAGCACCCTTTCCATGGAGAAATTCCTGCTGCTGTCCAACCTGAGCCTCCCCTGGCCCAGCCTGAGGCCGTTTCCCCTTGTCCTGTCCCTGTTCCCTGGGAGCAGAGCCCGACCCCCCCCGGCTGCCCCCTCCTGTCAGGGAGTTGTGCAGAGCCAGAAGGGCCCCCCTGAGCCTCCTTTTCTCCAGGCTGAGCCCCTTTCCCAGCTCCCTCAGCCGCTCCTGGGGCTCCAGCCCCTTCCCCAGCTCCGTTCCCTGCCCTGGACACGCTCCAGCCCCTCCAGGGCTCTGTGGCCAGGAGGGCCCAGAACTGGACACAACTCTTGACGTGTGGCCTCAAATAAGCCACCCTGAACCCTTCTGAGCATATGTAGTTCCCCAAAATACTAAATTGTGGTATCAGCGTGGCTTGCTCGGAGCAGCTGAGGTGTAGCAGGGTGCGAGTTCTCCTAAATCCATCTGGCAGCTTTCCAGTACCCAAAGGAAATCTACAAGAAAGACAAAGAGGGACATTTTAGAAGAGCACATAGTGACAGGACAAGGGGGAATGGCTTCCCACTGCCTGAGGGCAGGGTTAGATGGGATACTGGGGAGAATTCCCTTGTGATCCTGGGCTGGGATGAACACGTCCTGTCCCAAGATCCCCAAAACCAGAGTATATAGTGTTGGAGCAAACTCTGATATCTGCCTTTATTTCACTCTGCAAAAGCTCTGCTGGCCATTGGGCTTCAGTTCTCTGTCAGCTCTGGAGGTGTGAGACGTCAGCCGTTATTAATAAAATCTCAGTTAAAATAAAGTCACAGAGCAATTTAGCTTGGGAGCAACCCCTGGGTGTCACCATCTCCAGGTAGAAAGAGGCTCAAATTTTGTTCCGTGATCACTAATACCTATTTCAAACCTTGCGCTTCACAAATTGTGACTTCTAATACAAAACTGGGTTTTTTCTGTGCCAAAAGGTCAAAATCATTTCGTGGTGCCCACAGAGGGGTTCCTGCGTGTGCTGAGCCTGGTTCCCTGCAGGGCTGTTCCCCAGCGTGGGAAGATCCGCAAGGTCTGATTAAAACTTTTCCCGTATTTCAGGCATTTGTTATCTCGACAGGGTGGTTGCCAGCCGGGAGATTGTGGAGATAGCAGAGCCACAAATCCAGCTCCCCCTCTCCCAGGCATGGGAGGATGACAACACACACGGGAGGGACTGGATGTACCGGTGTGTCTCAGTAACACTGAGCTAGAGACATGTTTTGCTGATCTTGGCACATAAACAAAACAAAATCTGAAAAAACCCTCTTGACTTATCCCGATCAATGAGTGATTGCAGACATTACCCAAGCAAAATTAAGAATTAAGCTTGAATAAATAGTAATTTATGCACTGGGACAGGTGAAACACAATGGTGTGCTAGGCCTCTGTAAAGAGCTGTCAAATCCTGCACTTTCTAAAAATGGACTTGAGCCATTCTGAGCAAAAATTCTCTGTATAATAAAACTCGAATTTAGAGCCAGCCTGGAAGTTATTTAAAGGTCTGCTGTGACCTGCAGCTCCTCACAGATTTTCATCAGTGCTGGTGAAGAGAGGACGAGTTTTGTTTGACCCCAGGATCCAGGCAACAGCTTTTACCCTGTGCAAACTGTTTGGTAGTTAAGAAGGGAAATGCAGATGGAAGAGGATGGCTTTGGAAAGGGTTCTGGAGAAATCCAAGAGGGGGGTGCTGGGGACAGCCCAGACGCTGACAGTTTTGATTCCCTCATCCCTGAGGAGGGATTTATTTGTGAGTAGATCTAATACTGGCAGCTCGGTTCTGCTTTTTCCCAGGTTGACCAGGCTGGCTTGCATGAGCCTGGTTGCCCCAGGAAGGGTTTAGGAACAGTGAAGGCTTGTGGGGGTGCTGGTGCATCTCCCTTGGGGCAGTGGAGCCTTGGGAGGGCTTGGCAATCCCAATCCCAATTTATCTTTCCATTTGCTCCCCTTGTGCGATGCCATCAAGACAGGGACATTCCTTATGGGGGTTCTTGCTTTTCGGCAGGGTGCTGTTTCCGTCCTGACTATTGTTTCTTGCCATCCCATCTCACTAATGCTCTAATAGGATTAATGTTGTTGACACTTCCCTGGGGTAGTTGTACAATAAATCCCCCCTTTCCGGGGTTGTTCCCCCAGGATGGGCATTTTCTGGCAGATAATATGAACCTGAAGCCTGTGCAAATTGGTTCCCTGGGAGCCTGACCTCCCTGTTGGGAATGACAAAGGGCCATCCAAGAGGCTTAGGAATAGCTGTCTCGGGCTGCTGCCTGGGCTTAATCCTGCTGAGCCACTTCTCTTCCTGAAGACAGCCTTTCCTGCCTGGCTACAACCAATCCCCAAGTGTGGGGGAGATTCCAAGAGTGTGCCGTCACCAAGGCCAGGCTGGACGGAGCTTGGAGCAACCTGGGACAGTGGAAGGTGTCCCTGCCCATGGCAGGGGTGGAACTGGATGAGCTCAGCTGGGGGTTTCTCCTGCTGGAGCTTTGAATAAATTGATTAATCAGAATCAGTATGAATGGATCAACAGTGAATTACTGATAGGTCACAATCATTAGGCATTGATCAATAATCCATAAATCAATGATGTTCCACTTGAAGAGATATTTCTATTTAGAGAGGTATGTTGACTATTAGCATGCTGATACTTTATTAATGAACTAATATTAAAGGAACTTCAGTAAAATTTCAATTACCTTCATCTTACCTCACTCACCGTAGGTCCTTCTTTCAGTGCAGCAACGACCTTGTACCCATCATTTATGCCATCACTTGATGATGTCATTTCCTCACTGATGGTATTTATGACATCATTTCTGTGGGTCGCATCATTTATTTAGTGCTTTTATCCATGATACCATTTACACCAAACAGCATCATCAACTCAGTGTCTTTGTGAAGTCATTTCAGTATCATTTTGACCCCATATGACATCATTAATTCAGTGTCTTTACACCAAACCGTGATGTGTGATGGGGTTGTACTGACTGTGATGGTTTTAAAAGCCTTAGAAATAGAAACAGCCAGAGAGGTTGTTGCTCCAAATGTGTAGAGTCCCACAGGGCTTTGTCCCTGTCCCCTGATGGTGGCAAGGGCTGTTAAGAACAAGGCAGCAGAGCAAAAAAATCAGAATTAAATACATGGTGAATGGAGTCGAGCAAAGAGCACAGTGAATCCACATGCTGTGGCTTTAAGGAACTGCAGGGCAGGGCTGTTAGCTGCAGTATAAATGGGAAAAGAGACCAAAATCCCTGTTTCCAAAGGATGCAGGAGATTCCGATTCAGCTACTTTGTTATTCAAGCAGTGATTAATGGAGAGGTGGCGTCATCCTCTCTGATCAGTGATACTAAGCAGTGATGTGTTGCAGACAAACAGCATTATAAATGCAAGATTGTTTCAGATCATTAGGAAAATACGTAAACTCATTTCTTTAATTAATCTGGCTTTAATGGCTGATTGCCTCTGATTAAAATAGCACGTGTCTTTAGGGGAAATGCGTCAAAATTGGAAGTAAAAGGAGAAACTCTTAATGGAGGGAGGGCAAGAAACATTTCCCCCCTTAAGGAGAAGAAGAGAGAAGAATGAAAAAAAAGTGTGGAAGATGGTAAAAGAAGGAAGACAAGACCATTCCAAGGAGAAAACAAGGCAGCAGTTATCCAGATGGGACTGGTGGGTTTTCCAGAGGCACAGGATGTCAGTCCCTTGCTGGAGCATCCCTCGGGAAGCAGAGTGTCCTGGCTGGGCTGGGCACTGCTTTCCCCACGGTCCTGGGGACTGGATGTGTCCCTGGGCTTCAGGACCAGAAACAGGACAGCCCAGGGCACCACCATTCCGTGCCTTCAGTGGATCCATCTAGCATCTCCTTTAGCGCCACACCGGGCATTTCCCATGGGACAGGGAAAGGGGTGACAGAGGATCCCGATAAACGGCTGTGAGACAGAAGCTGCAGCTCAGACTGAGCTGGAAATGGTGAGAAGCCGTGGGGCTGGGAGCGGGATGGAGCTGATGGTCCCAGGTGTCCCGCTGCAGATATCCCCGCTCCCGGCCCCTTCAGCGAGCGACACGCTTCTCCAGCATCCCGGCTGGAGTTATTCTCCTCCCTCTTTCCCTTGCTGCTAACGGGGTTTGCTGCTCCTCGTAGGGAAAAAGCTGTTTCCAGAAACTGCTCTATTTCCTGAGAATGGCGGCTCCCAGGCTCTTCAAATCCCTCACCCCCTTTCCTCCCCCAGCTCTGGCTCCGGCGCTGCCTCCTCTCCCAAGGAGCGAGCGCCTGCTCCCGACCAGGCTTGTCAGAACCCGCCAGGCGTTCCCGGGCTGGCGCCGCTCCTCAGCGCCCGTTCCTGGAGCAGGGCGTTTTCAACAACCCCTCTGACACCAGCATGTGCTTCGCAGCCCTCTCGCTGAGCCAACAGGGAGGGCCTGGCTGAGGAGGGCACGGTGCCACCCTCTCCGTGTGGGAGGGTCACTGGCGGTACGAGCTGGCAGGGACAGCAGCAGCAGCTCTGCGGGGCCGTTATCTCTGTGCTCCTGCTGTGGCAGGAGTTTGGATCAGGTTTGCTCTGAATTCCTACCGAAACTGCACCTCACGTGCTGCAGCCCTTGGTTTTTCCCACGATGCCAATGCCGCTCGTTCCAAAAGCTTTTCCCCCCGCCCCGACATGAACTGAGAATAAATAAACGTTGAAGTGGATGTGGATCGCTGCTGTGCTGCATGTCTCGGCGTGCCTGTTTCCTTGGAAAACCTGTGCTGATTCCCAAAAGGGTTTGCAGACACACCAGCAGGGCTCAGCTGAGCCTGGACCGGAGCCGGCACTGCTGCATCCTCCCTGCAGACGGAGCCTGCGTGCTCGGGCATGTCCAGCAGCCCAAAAGACATTAATTATGGAGTCATTAGAACTCAGTTACCTCTCCAGGCAGGAGTTACAAGAAGAAAAGCTTGCTCTGGGAAATCAGCAGCAGCAAGGTGGGATTTTAGCAGTGCTGCGTCTCTGCAGTGACTCAGGGAGCCCTGATTAGCTCCAGGCTTTCAAGAGACAAGATTACCTTGTGGATGCTCCCTGTATTCACTTTGCCAGCAGGTTTATTCTGCAAGCAACATGCTGAAATCCTGGGAGAACAGGAGGGAATGGCTTTGCTAGTGCTCAGAGCTGAGCTTGCAGCATGGCAGAGGCTGGGAAGAGGCAGATTTCTTGGGGCAAAGGGCATAACAGTGAATTTGTAGGAGTAAGGATTGTTTCCTTGGGACTAGCTGGGGCTTCCCATGGTGCAGCTGTGCCCCTCCGAGCAGAGTCCATCCCAAATGTCTCCACGATGTCTCTGAGCAGAAGGAGAGGCCGTTGGACGCCCCTCTGCCTCCTCCTCTCTGGCTGTGGAAGCCCAGCTCCCACAGCCTCTGCTTTCCCTGGCTGCCACCCACCCCTGCCAGGGTGTCCCCAGGCTCGCTTTGCTTTGGAGATGCCTTGGAGCCCCAGACTGGTCCCAGTGCCCAGCCATGGCCTCACCAGTGTGGAACAGGAGGAAATGCCCCCCTTTAACCTGATGTCAAGTTGACAAAAAGGATGATGCCTCCAGATCATCTTCAAGTCACCTCCTTTGGAAACCCAGGAAAACCTGGCTGTCCCCCTGTGCCAGGCCACTGAGCTCCAGACCATGTCACCTCCATGGTGCCCAAGGGGCAGGAGCAAAAGGATACCTGGAGGCTCCCAGTGAAGCTCTGTGCAGTTTTCTGCGGAGCCCAGAGATGTACCAGTGGCAGCTCTCCTTCCTGCTCAGTCCCAGGATCCCATCCTGGAGGCTTTTTCATATCACAGCCTCTATTTGTCCTTCACATCACTTGATTTTAGGAGCTGCCATTGCCAAAAAACGGTTTGGGGATTCTGTGCTCCTGTCGTGCAGGCACGCGGGGAGGGCACGAGTTTCATTCCCAAGCTGTATTTTCTCGGTTTTCCCTGTAGGGGCAGCAGTTGCCCTTCAAGACAGCCTAAAGGAAGGGAAAGATCGGTATTTTGAAAACGAACTCCTGTTCCCAGTGACTGCAGCTCTGATAAGAGGAGTAACGTCAGCATCAGCCTCTGCTAAGTGGGTTTAGCAGTTATCACGTTGAACTCAGTGCCTAAAGCTGCCTAGTGATTTGTGTCCTGTGTCCCCAAGCCAGCTCCATTCCTCAAATTAGCACAAAGTCTATAAATCAAGCTTCTTTTTATGATGATGATGATGATAATAATAATAATAGTAAAAGATATTATGGTTGTCCTGATCGAGTGCAGGCAATAGTCGTGCCCTGGAGTGATCTCCAGAGCTCCCTTCCCAACACTGCTGCTGTCATGCAGCAGGTGAGGAAAATTAAGGATATGTTATTAGGGAAAAGTTCTTCCCCCAGAGGGTGCTGGGCACTGCCCAGGCTCCCCAGGGAATGGTCACAGCCCCAAGGCTGCCAGAGCTCCAGGAGCATGTGGGCAACACTCTCAGGGAAAGAGTGGAATTGTAGGGGTGTCTGTGCAGGGTCAGGAGCTGGATTTGATGATCCCTGTGGTTCCCTTCCAACTCTGGCTATTCTGATTCTGTCCTTAAAACAGAATAGATCTCTGTCTGGATCCCCTCATCCTTTCAAGGAAATATCAGATAAAACAGGTGTATATCCTCTTACCAGCTTGATAAATATATAGAATCAAATCAATTTTTAGGGCTTCAGGTTCTCCTTGTGAGGACGAGCATCAAACATTTTCCCAGTTTCAGGGCTTTCACAGTTTTCCCTGTAACAGTCTCTGGATACCATAATCTGATGCTGCTTTTAGGAAGAAAAGAAACAAGGGGAGAAGCTGATGATAAGGTTCTCATTTTGATGGCAAATGTTGGTAACCTGAAGATTTAACACCAAAGTCCAAGTGGAGCTGGAGTACATTACTTGAGTGGGACTGCAAAATGGTATAAACCATAGAAAACTCAGAATGATACAACCTCCTCACTCCTGCCCAGCCTGAACCCCTTCAGCGTGGCCACACAATTTGTAAGTGTAAAAAAAAGTCATTTCCACCTCTGCTAAAGAAAAAAAAGGCAGCTCAAAGCACCTTGGTGGCTGAGGCATTGCTGAGGCTTAGATCTCCCCCCTCCTCGGGCCGCGGGTGCCTTTCAGAGGAGAGGATGGCAGAGGGTGTATGGGAAGAAGGCGGGAGGTGGAGCGGCTCCCATCAAATCCAGCGGGAGTTTTGTGTGGAGCTCAATCCCATTAGCAGTGTTATTCACGGGTCACGGCCCGAGGGCCGAGGGTTGAATGTGTTTATTCTGCAAATTGGGCTCATATTGTGAGGAGCATAAAAGAGGATGTGTAATGTGTGTTTGGCCTCTTGCTGGTATTGGAGACCACAGCAGAGAATGTTTCCTTGAAATTGTATTAGCTCGTTTCCAATTTTAGGGTAACTTACAGCTAGGAAAGGCTTCCACATCATTAATAACAACCACCATCTTTTTAATGTTTAACACATCAGAAATCAGAGCAAAAAAAGTTTTGCTCTTGATTTGGAATGCGACAGCTGGAACAAAATGAAATCTGAAGCCCCTCAAGTCGGCCGAGGTGTGGGCTTTGTCCTGGAGCATGCTGTGACACCCAGGTGCCCTGGCAGCCAGCAAAGGGAGAGGCTGCACTGAGTTTTTTGGATAAAAATGCAGATTGTGGAGATGGCATCATGAGAGGTCATCCAAAGATCAGGTTAACACAGCAGCCTCACCCTAAAACAAGCTGTAAGTGGCTGAAATGCCTCTCGTTACATGGGCTGTGCTGGGGTCCAGATTTGGAGCTGGGGATTGTCACAGGGCTGTACCAAATGCCACTGCCAGTGTGGTGGCTTCACTGTCAGACCTCCTGGCCATCATTCCCTTTGTTGCTCTCGCTTTTCTGGTGACATTGCTGTTGTCTGTTGCCTCTGTCCTGGCTGGAAACAATTCTTTCTGCAGCAGCAATTTGATTTCCATGCTCAACCATCACTGGGTGTGGTATCACCACTGTAGGAGCACCCTTGGTGCAAGGAGCATTTGTTAGACATGATTAATAAGCACAAATAGTTCATCCAGTGTCACCCAGTGTCCCATGTCCCTCAGAGCTCAGCCTTGTACACCAAGAGTTGCAAATGTCCTTCAATGCCTGTTTAAATACACAGCAGTAATAACCCAGGGCTGATAATAATAGCCCTGAGCCGAGCACCACAGCAGGGGAAAGCTGGTTCCAGCTGAGTGTGGCATGGTATTTTTGATGCAGGAAGGGAGAATAATTCCTGTTGGGTATGTACATGAATACAGATGTGATTTGGATGGCACACACAGGACGTTTAGAAATGGAAACCTCATTATCCTGACAGTAATTCAGGACTATTACAGGGAAGCTCAGGGCCTTTAATCAGTAACACTGTATTAGCATAACAGAGTTAATGGTGATAAAGTAAAAGACGCTGATTAAAGAACATTTTTCTCCACCTAAGATCTGCCACCTACTGTATCCAAACACATCAGTGGGCCAAATCCTGCCTTTGATTTGCTGAACCCTTCTCCCCAAGCCAAGGGGATCACAGGTGGGTTTGTCTCCTGCCCTGATCTGCTTGGCAGCAGCAAACAAAATCATCTATATGTATATGAATATGGTGTCTGTTACCTTAGAAAGGTTCTTCTCTGGCTTATTTCGAACCCTGCTGATGCTGAGGTGACAACAGCTTTATTATCTCCATGCCCTGGGAGCTGTTGAGCAAGTGTCATTCCTGTAGGAATGGGCATGAGGAGTCAGGTGTGGAGGCCCATATGGAGCACAGAGCTGCTGCAGCAGGACTCCCCCAGTGCCACAGGGCTTCTACAGCTTCTCTGGGTGTTTAACAGCCCATGGTTATCTCAAGCTAAAAATAATGTGCTCTGCGGCCTTGGAAGAATTAGCTGTCTTCCCTGAGCCAGGAGAAGCGCTGACTTTCTGTGTCAGTTCAAAGTTATTCCCGGGAATTAATCAGCCCTTGTTCCGACCACACGGCTGGAATGGGCTCCCTGACTCTGCTGCTGCCTCGGCAGCCAAATGCCAACCTGCATCAAGAGTCAGAAGGCCTCCAGGAGGAGATCTCTGACCCTGGCTGGCAGGATCCAGTTTTTGCAAAGTGTGTTTTCCTGGTGCAAAATGTGCAGGGGCTTAAAATCATAATGGTGTGATAGCTTCAAATGCAACCAGCATTCCTCCTGATTAAATAAACTCTGAGGAACACCCTTGTTCGTTAGGACGATTTATAATGGCTACAGAAGCTGCAAAAGGATATTCTGGCTGCCATCAGCAGCTTTGGTAGGACCAGAAAAGGCAGGGCAGGATCTTTAAACACACAGCCCATTAAACACACAGACCACAAGTGTTTTGTTCTGTGTCTATTTAAATCGGAGTAAAAATACACCATCAACAGAGGGAACAGATTGGCTTTTAAAATATTCCATGAGATAAGCAACAGCTTTGGCTGTTAAGTCCAACCAAATGAATTTTACCTTATAAGAAGTTTAAGTAGTCTTGGAAGTCAGGGGAAATGTTAAGGGTGCCAAAAGCTGAGCTGCCTTATAAACTTGCTCTGCAAAGATAAGCAACATCAGTTACATGGAATCCTGGAATGGTTTGGGTTGGAAGGGACCTTAAAGCCCATCCAGTTCCACCCCTGCCATGGGCAGGGACACCTCCCACCATCCCAGGCTGCTCCAAGCCCCAGCCAGCCTGGCCTTGGACACTGCCAGGGATCCAGGGGCAGCCACAGCTTCTCTGGGCACCCTGTGCCAGGGTCTGCCCACCCTCACAGAGAAGGGTTTCTTCCAAATACCTGATCCAAACTTACTCGCCCTGTCCTGTCACTCCACTGTTTGTAGTCAGAGGGTCTGCTTCAACCCTGAAATTTCTCTCAGGCTGAAATTATAGAGGGGCTAAACCAGAGGCTTTATGAAAGGAACAAGCTGCAACTTCTTAGTGGAAAAGGGAATATTTTGCAGTTAGTTAGAAGAGCCAAGTGTCACCTCTTTTTTATTTTAATCTTATTCCAACCCTGTGATTTCCCAAAAATAGACTCACTCACCAGGAACGTCACATTCATCTTGGTTCAGCTAATGATATTTATACTTTTATATTGGATGGGATTAATTTTCCTATCCTGTTAATGCAGCATGTGATCATTAAATACCTTTACTGCACGCACAGACATATATTTTCTGTGTCAGAAAGGAAAGCAACTGGCATTTTAAATTACCAACTGATAATTGTAGGTGGCTGTTTTCCATAGTGCTTAAGGAATTCCTTTCATTATGACAAATGGGTATAAGGCTCCCTTTTTACAAAGAATCAGTTCACAAGTGAATTTATTTGACAGTCACGGGTTGTGGGTCTGCTGAAGAACATCTTCCACAAAGGTGCCTGTGTTAATGTAGTGAACGTGGGTAACAGCACCTTATGGAGGAGAGGCACTGAAACTTCCCAAATGATGGGTTTGGGTACTAACACCTTGTACAACTGATGCTGCAGCTCACATCCTGCCAAACTTCACTGAGCCTTGCTTCACATCCACAGCTCAAGAAGTGCAGGGAGTGCCTAAGCAAAAAGAGATCCAATGACAAGCACTGTAAATTATTATCCTGGCATTTTAAGTAAAAGGTTTTACAAAAGTGATACGCAGCCATGTGCCATTAACATCAACTGCAAAAGTGAATTCCAGCACGGGAAATCTGCCAGAAAGAAGAGGTTTTATCCTGACAGGAGTGAAACAAAGAGACATTCAATCAGGGTAGATGTCAGGAAAGCCAAGAGAAATAAGAACTCTGTCCTACACAGCACTGTTTCCCCAGGCATAAAAACAGTGATTGAAAAAAAGACCCTGCTGCTTGTGAAACTCTGAAGCCTCCTGAATGGACCAGCCTGGTGCCTTCAACAAAACCACCACAGCTCCTGTAACCTCCCACAGAAAGCAAGAAGAAAACTGCTGGGGTTTGACCAAGTTATCAGGCAGCACCTCCCATGTGGAGCTTGTTTCTGTGCATAGAGGTTTGTTTCCTCAGCCGCCACAACACAGAAAACTTGCCTGGGTCACTATTTTTCCTGTCAAACAGGAATTTGAGTAATACCTTCCCCTGTTTTGCTTCAAAGGAAGCTTTCCCATCTCTTCCATTCCGTGTTGCACTGGTCCCTCATTCATGGGCTGTTTCAAGAAGGTTCCTAAACCCTCCTAAACCCTCCTGGTGTCTGTCCTGGGGCTGCTGCCTTAGTGTGTCACTGTCCGTACTGAGAGCAGCAAAGAACGACATGATAAAATTTAGGAAAAAGTGGACTATTTAATTAATTATAAACCAGTTTATATAGCTTGGTTCGCAAGAGTAGCATGGTACTATTGGTCCCTTGGTCAACCACCTCCTAGAATGATTGGTGGAGGCTGTACAACACCCATCTCAAAATATATTCCTCAATGTACCATAACAACACTTCACAACAAACTCCAGGTGCAAAGATAAAGAATTAGTTTACAAAACCGTCTTCACTGTTTTCGGCTAGTCTGCATGAGAAAGCAGTGCTCTCACAGAACACTGAGAAAAAGCTGAAGAATTTCTCTGCTTCTAACTTTTCAGCATCCATATTAGTGGGCATGGTGGTGTTCCATCAAAGGCTGGAGACCTTGGAGGCCTTTTCCAACCCTAATGATTCTGTGATTGTGTGATTCCATGGAAGCTGTGCTACCCCACATCCACCCTGAGCCCCCCAGCTGCAGCCTGGGGTCAGGGGCCATCGCTCCATCCCTGTTGCTACCAGGAAAAGTTTGGCTTTGACCTCTCTGTAACCAAACTGACCCCGCAAACACCAAAGATCCTGAAGAGGGGTAAAACATCCCATTCATTGTTTAATTTTGAGTTTGAGTGGATTCTCCATACACACATAAAGAAAATAAGATTATTTTCATAGCTTTCTGCTTTCAGCACAGGACTCAAAGTCACTCCCAATGCAGGACATGGCAGCACCATTCCTCCACCCTCCCTGTCTCCAGATCTGTGCCCCAAGCACTGTTGCACTGGGCAGTACTTTTCAACCCTGTGCAAAGAAGAGTAAATTACTTTACATTAATGAAGGGGAAACCCAGCCTACAGCTCCCTTTTCCTTTATCCACGCTCACAGCGTTACTGACACGCGCTGATTTGGAGGGGCAAGCAGACAAAAGTTTTTCATTTGTTACCCCAGTCCTCAATGGGGAAGTGAAGGATTTTCCAGACAAAAGACTAAGAGTCAGCTAGCCCTAGCTGAATGCCTCTTTCTGTTCATTTGCCTTTTGTCTGTAATTGCTAACGGTGCTAAAAGAAAGAGCCTGATGACTGACGTGCTGCTTCATTCCCGTTAGTGGAATCTGTGCTATGAAACACAGGATCAGCTGAGCCCTGGGCAGAGCTGGGAGCAAAACAACATCTTTCCTCTGCAAAGCTCTGTTTGCCACCAGCCTCAGCCTGGCTTTGGGTGGGGCAAAACCTTTCCAAAAGTATAAATGGATGATATGCTTTGTTAGCAACCCACACTGCCTGGGCAACATAAGAACTGTGCAATGTGTGAGAGCCAAAAGCAGAGTGTGAGTGCAGGGAACAGATTCCAGTGTGAGAGTTACCAAGTGAGCCCTCAGTAACTTCACAGATAGCACCAGGCTGGGTGGGAGTGTGGATGTGCCGGAGGGCAGGAAGCTCTGCAGAGGGATCAGCACAGGCTGGATCCATGGGCTGAGGTTCAGCGAGGCCGAGTGCCGGGTCCTGCCCTGGGCTCACCCCCAGCCCTGCAGCTCCAGGCTGGGGCAGAGGGGCTGGAAAGGGCCCGTCGGGAAAGGCCCCGGGGGTGCTGTGCCAGCGGCTGGACAGGGGCCCAGGGGTGCCCAGGGAGGCACGAGGCCAATGGGCCCTGGGCTGTGCCAGCCATGGGGTGGCCACAGGCCCAGGGCAGGGCCCAGCCCCTGGGCTGGCCCTGCTGAGGGGCCTCGAGGGCTGTGTCCAGTTCTGGGCCCTCCTGGCCACAGAGCCCTGGAGGGGCTGGAGCGTGTCCAGGGCAGGGAACGGAGCTGGGGAAGGGGCTGGAGCCCCAGGAGCGGCTGAGGGAGCTGGGAAAGGGGCTCAGCCTGGAGGAAAGGAGGCTCAGGGGGGCCCTTCTGGCTCTGCACAACTCCCTGACAGGAGGGGGCAGCCGGGGGGGGTCGGGCTCTGCTCCCAGGGAACAGGGACAGGACAAGGGGAAACGGCCTCAGGCTGGGCCAGGGGAGGCTCAGGTTGGACAGCAGCGGGAATTTCTCCATGGAAAGGGTGCTCAGGCCTTGGCAGGGGCTGCCCAGGGAGGTTTGGAGTCGCCATCCCTGGAGGTGTCCAAGGAAGGGCTGGAGGTGGCACTCAGTGCTCTGGGCTGGGGACAAGGTGGGCATCGGGCACAGGGTGGACTCCATGGGCTGGGAGGGATTTTCCAGGGAGGGATTCCAGTGAACCTAAGATTCTGGGATTCTATAACTGTATGACAACTGGTATGGACTGCCCTTGCTTCCATAGCCATGATGTACCTTTGGCATGGCTGCAGACTCTGGGGAGGACAGAACAAGCACCTGTCTTCATTTTAGCACTAAAGGAATTAGGAGTTCACTTTCAGTATTTGCTTCTCCTCTTACGTGAGTGTATTGGCAAGTACAAGAATTTCCTTGGCTTCCTAATGCCTCGCTATCTCTCAAGTCTAGAGGAGATGAAAGCTAAGCTTCATAAAACAGGGCAGTGAAGAGCATGCAGAGAAGCAAAGTGAGCAGCAGTGAGTTGTTACTTCCCGTGGAAAAAATAAAGTGACAAAAGTTAACTAGTCTAGATAAGAAGAAAATTTTGAACAGTACTTAAATTGCCTCCAAACTTCTTGAAATAATTCCCTAAAAACCAGCCGTTTACAACCAGATAAAAGTTAATGTGGCCTTGGCTCCTCTAAGGGTAAATGAGGGGGATCAACATTTTTTTGAAGAAAATCAAAATTCTGAACAGGAATAGAAAATGTAGAAGGACTTGAAAAGCAGTATCACAAGGATAATTTACTGCCTTAGAATTAGGAGAAATGTTACCAGACAGTATTTTGTTTACTGAATCTATTAAAAAGCTGCCTTGGTCATGAAGAAAATCTGTCTTAGATGACTGTGGTAATTTTAGAAAGCTGCTGACCAGCCGTGACTGTACATCTGCTGAATAACTTGGCAAACTGCCCCTGTTTCCAGTCCTTCGTCCTGAATGATTTAACAAGATGTGGCTTTGAATGCAGCGTGATACAGTTGGATTCGTTTCATGCCAACTCCTGACACTGAATCTTTCTGAAGCTCTTTCAGAGCTTTTCCACCCGTTTTCCTGCGGGGATGGATGGCACTGGTCAGGGGAAGTCACACTATTGTTGTTACTGTAACATCCCTGTTGTCTTGGGCAAGAGCTGCATTGTAAAAGAAGGCTGGAACCTCTGGTTGGAAGCAGAGTAGAAGAATGGGGGACAGGACAGAAAGATCCCATCTCACCAAGCCCAGCGTCTGCCATCAGAGGCAGGCAAAGCACCCCCTTCCTCTCACCGAGATTGCTAAATTCATCTTGAGGTCAGCTGGGTCATTTACTGCAAGAAGGCTGCTCCCAAAGCATCCCTTTCCAGCTGAGAATCCTCCCAATGTCCGGTCCATGTTCACTCATGTCTGGTTTGCAGCCCTCTGAGCACCCTCTCAGAAGCTGTGCACCACCCAGCAGTGCTCCCCTGCAGTCCTGCCCGTGGGTGGCTATGGCTGTGGCCACCCACAGTACGGAGTGTTAATCTGCCCCTGTCTCTTGATAATGTCAGCTCTGACCTGCCTCTAACTCCTGTTTGCCATTATGTGGCTGTGCCACAGCCAGGGCTCACAGCTGCCTGGAGATCTGCTGGTCTGTTCAAGCCTTTCTCTTCCTTTGTCTTTCTGAGCTGATGAGTTTGCAGCAGAAATCCCTGCTTGCTGCAAGAATTTCTCACTGTTAACTTCATCTTGTCTCTGACTTGCTCTCTGTGCTGGGGTACAGTCAAGCTTTGTGCTGTCAGCAAACTTCCATACCATGGGCTTCTTTTGACCATACTAAAAAGAATGGCACTGGATTAATTAATTAATTACTCTTGCCAGTTCATAGAATCCCAGGATCACTGAGGTGGGAAAAGCCCTCCCAGCCCATGGAGTCCACCCTGTGCCCGATGCCCACCTTGTCCCCAGCCCAGAGCACTGAGTGCCACCTCCAGCCCTTCCTTGGACACCTCCAGGGATGGCGACTCCAAACCTCCCTGGGCAGCCCCTGCCAAGGCCTGAGCACCCTTTCCATGGAGAAATTCCTGCTGCTGTCCAACCTGAGCCTCCCCTGGCCCAGCCTGAGGCCATTTCCTCTTGTCCTGTCCAGTTCTTTCATGATTCATTATTCTGAATAGTCCCTTGCCTTTAGCATGCTTGAATCTTTGAGCTTTCTTTGTGCCTGTATTTTGGTGAAAATAAAACCCAGAAATTTACCTTTCTATATATAGAGCACAGGTCCACATAGTTTCTGCAGTTTCTGTCCTCCTCTTACTTATGTGGAAAAACTCTTATTTAAATTTACTTTTACCCTTGGAAAACTCAGTTGGGCTGGATTTTGAGGCTTTCTGAATTTATCTCTGGGTTTTTGAATCTCCAAGCCATTCCACAGCCTGACTGTTTTGCTGCGTAGGGTCATGCTGCTCCAGAACTGGAAGGGCCTGCCGTGTTCCAGAAAGGCAACCACATAATGATGGGGTGGCCACGTTGATGATGTTGCCCACACAGGGTGAAGCCGCACTGCAAGACCAGAAACTCTGCTTGCAAAGAGGTCAAACCACTTAGGATCCCCGGAGGTTCCTGTGTTTTCTGGCAGAACAGGCTGTGTCACACATGTTTAAACGCTGACGTGCCAGAGGGGAGAGCATGTGGAGCATTGAGGGTTCCCGAGAGCGCCGTGTCCCCCACATGTGAGCAAACAGGACTGATATCCCAAGTGCTACCTGGGAAAGCAGGGTGGTGAAAGCCACAAGTACAGAGGTGTGAGCACAGTTTTGGAGATGTAGTTGTGCTTAGGGTTAATTGAGAATGGGCTTTCCCATCAGCAATCAGGCAGTGGCTTTGCCCTAATTACAAGTCATTTAAACAAACAAGCCAGGTAGGAAAGCAGGCCTGGGAAAGACTTTGACCCCAACCTCAAGGGGGTCACACTGAGCAGCTCCAAACAGCCACCTTTCACAATGGGAAGAAGGGACCAGCAGGGTGATCTCCACACCAAGAAGCCACCACAGACTTCACAGTGACAACTGTTGGCATGTCCCAAATTGGAATGACCTACAAGTCAGATAGGAACCAAAAATATTAGGAGATGGTCCCTCTCTCTCCATTAGGACAGCATGGATGAGATCTGAATTCAGCCCTTTCTGCAGAAAACAATAATTATATGTGTCATTCCTTTTCCAGTTCTCCGATTGCTAACCAAAACGTGGCATCAGCTATGGAAAAAACCATTGCTTTCCTTGTGAGAATAAACTGCTCCCTGCTCACATGCACAGAAGGCAAAGGACTGCCCAGAAGAGCAGAAAGTGCCTCTGAAGAGCCCACACTTCAAAAGGAGCAGCAGGGATGTGGCATTCCCCCAGATTAAAGAGGTTTGGCACCCAGAGTACAAAATGTGTCCCCGAATCAAGCATCACTCTGCTGACGTGGCTTTGCACTGGTGAGCTGAGATGTGATGCCAACTGACAGAGGATCAAGAGCCCAGGGTTCTGGATGCCTCCATCCCACCCAGCAGCTGCAACAACACAGCTTTGCCTGCTCAGCACAAGCACCAGCTGCTGCGTGTGAGCCAGGGAAGTTCAGGGGGAAGAGGGTCACCCTCCTCGTGGGAGGCAAGGTGCACAAGGAGCTCCTAAAGGTAAGGTGCTGGCACATCACCTCCCAGTGTGGAGGCGTGACCCAAAAGCAGGCTGAGTTGCTCCAAGCCCACACTTTCCACCTCCTCTGAGTTTCCACCACACCCCTTCACCTTCCTGCCTCTCTTTATGCCAGATCACACTCCCATCAGCTCGTGTCTACCCAACCCCACTCCTCGTGCCCAGGGCCAGGACAGGGACACACTCACGGAGGTCCGCTCACCTTGGCTGAGCTGAGCCACTGCCAGCCTGTTCTTGTCTGCAGGGCTCATCCGCTTGAGAACGATAAAGCTGGGGTGTCTGGAGGATGCAGTGCCTTGGGATCTTGTTGGGTTTGCTTTCTGCCCTCATGTTGGAATTCACTTGCTTAGGGAGAATAACTAAAACCAAATGAATTGAGGACATTCAGCTCTGGGCCACCTGAGTCAGTGTAGACCTCTGTCAGTAGGTGACACCACCGTGAGGCCAGGGTGTCCCCATGGCAGCACTCCCATGTGCCTCACTTCCCTGCTGCTTCGGGTCTGGGAGGCTCAAAGGCTCTTGCTCTTGACAGCAACTAACAAGGCCAGGTGCTGGTGCTGCACCTGGATCAGGGCAACTCCCAGGATCAGTCCAAGGGATGAGCAGCTGGAGCAGCCCTGGGAGAAGGACCTGGGGGTGCTGTGGGTGAGAGCTGGGACCCAGAACCCCCCTGGGCCCTGGGCTGAGCCCCAGCGTGGGCAGCAGGAGAGGGGGGGATTCTGCCCCTCTGCCCCTGTGCTCAGGTGAGACCCCCACCTGCAGAGCTGCCCCAGCCCTGGGGCCCAGCACAGGGAGGACCTGGAGCTGCTGGAGAGAGTCCTGAGGAGGCACCAGGATGATCAGAGGGATGGAGCAGCTCTGCTGGGAGGAAAGGCTGGGAGAGCTGGGATTGTTCAGCCTGGAGAGGAGAAGCTTTGGGGTGACCTCACTGTGGCCTTGCAGGACCTGAAGGAGCCGACAGGAAGGATGGAGAGAGACTCTTTACAAGGGATGGAGTGCCAGGACCCAGGGAATGGCTTCCCAGTGCCAGAGGGCAGGGAGGGATGGGATATTGGGAAAGAAATCCTTCCCTGGGAGGGCGGGGAGGCCCTGGCACAGGGTGCCCAGAGAAGCTGTGGCTGCCCCTGGATCCCTGGAGGTGTCCAAGGCCAGGTTGGACAGGGCTTGGAGCACTCTGGGATAGTGGACAGTGACCCTGCCCATGGCAGGCGTGGCATTGGATGATCTTTGAGGTCCCTTCCAAGCCAGACCCTTCTGTGATTCTATGATTATTTCCTCCCCTAAAATCATGGCCGCTCATCAGATAATAAGGAATGGCTGCCAGCCAGCAGGAAGAGATCCTCGCTTAGCGATCGGTTCCTTGACAGTGAAGGAATGAGGTTGCATGAGAAGGAAAGCAGAACACCAAATTAGGGGCTCACACCTTTCCTCCCTGGACCATGTAATTAATATCATTGGTTTAAAAGCATTACTGAGAGAGCTGAAACCATCCCTCACTTGTACAGCTGCAGGCAGTGAGTTCTGTACTGTGGGAATTACCCCAGTGCTCAGACTGGCAATGGGAGCATTTTCTTCATTCCTGGAAAGACCAGCTAATGGCATACACTCAGCTGAGGACACAGGAAAATTTGTTTTCTCTGCCCTTTTGCTGCTGAAGAAATATGCTGCCATTAATGGCAATTACAGGCCACCAAAGCACTGAGGAGCAGGAAGGGTTTATAAGGAAAAAGGTGTTTTCAGAAGAGGTTGGTGCATTCAGCCTCTCAGTTGCATTTTGAATACAGCTTGGTTTGGAAATTGATGCACCTCTACGGAAAATCCATAGATGAAGCAGAAACAAGGAAATTATTCAGGACAGGACTATTTGATTGCACTGCAAGAGAAAAAAAAATGCTGCTGAATGGAAATGTGAGTCATGAACTAAGCGCCCTCAGCATCACCAGACCTGAAGATGTCAAGAAACAAAAACAAAAAAGGAGAACAGAAGAAAGAACAATCTGATATTGTTGCATTTGGAACAGGCATGTTTGTAAATGGTTTTGGCTTCTAATTTAGATATAAAGAAGACACAAGGACCAAAAAAATAACATCACAATACTTGTGGAGGGTGAAAATGGCAATGTGGCTGTTGTGCGAATGCTTTGTCCAAAGTTTTGGGGTATGAACTGGAGGTGTTGTACCTCCTCATAGAACGGTATCTTATTGATAAGATTTTCCCTGTCATAATAGAAAATATCCTGTGAAACCATTCAAAATACGTATCTGAACAATTTCATGGGGTGCAATAGGATGTGATGATTTAATGTGACGTGATAGGAGCAAGGAAGGATCCAGTGTGGGATAACTGTCTGCCCTTGACAACTCAGAGCATAGAAATCCCTTTTTGGAATAGAAACTAGGATCAGAGACCAGTTTTTAACTAATTACCTTTTAACCTCACACTTACAATCTCTAACAAAAAACTCTCCGAGTTCTCTTTTTCTCCCTCACACACAGCAGCTCACATACACACTGCTGTAATATGCAAAATCCTTTTCCTACTAAAACCAACTACAGATTCCTCACAGTGAATAATTACACAGATGACGGAACGGGTATTTTTCCTGGTATTTTTAAAATACCCTCAGTAGGTTTCAAAGCAACACTGCAGGTAGTCTCATGCTCGTTTGCTATAAAAGATTATATGCTAGAAGTGATTTGTGGTAGATATGTCTAATATAAACTAAATGAGCCACAGGAAATGGACCAAGTAGCCCTGGACAGAGTCACTGGGAGACAGCTTAGTCACACTGCCTTGCTCTAACAGAGAGCCCAGAACTTTGCCCAGAAACTTAGACCACTTACTTATCCCCATATTTTCTTTCCCCTTTCTCTTTCAGCTTTACAGGCTTTGCCTACCCTGTCTGAGCCTGGGCACACTCTTGCTTTAACACTTTCTTTTGGATATTGAGGAGGTAGGAGACAGGTGAGGTACACACTTTCCAACAGAATTTCAATAGTGGACTAAATAGATCATGAAAATGTATTTATTCACTGAAAATTCTCAGCTGCAGAAGCAATAGCCTATGGAGGCAGAGAGTAAAGTCTGACTCTGTATAAAACACAGGTCTCCCCAGGATGTGCTGTGGGCCAAAAGCTCAGCCTTTCTGCTGAGACCGGAGATGTTTCTGTTAACCACAAGCCTTGCTTCTCCTACAGATAACTCTGTTTCCTTAGCTACAAGCTGGTATCTATTCAGTAGTGAGGGTTTAACTGAAAATGGGTATAATCAGCATGGGGATGTTTTGCTTATGCTTTTGTCCAAACTGTTTTATAACCTGATGTGTCACCACTGTGCTGCTCAGGCTTTTCCACAGGATGCCTCTTTTTATTCTTTGCTTTTCTAAGCCTCTCTAAGCTTTTCTGGATAGGTCGTTACAATGCCATCATTCCATGCTGCCAGCGGTGCCAGTGGGATGTGATCGAGTGTCTGCAGGGAGGGCTCCGAGCAGGGCCCAGGCTCTGCTCCGGGGGCCCAGCAATGGCACCAGAGCAACGGGCAGGGCCTGGTGCCAGCAATTCCCCCTGCACAGGAGGCAGAACTTCTGCCCTGGGCAGTGCCCAGCCCTGAACAGATTGTCCAGAGAGGCTCTGGGGTCTCCTCCCTGGGGCTGTTCCAGAGCTGTGTGCACACAATGCTGTGCCCTGTGCTCTGGGATGGCCCAGCTGGAGCAGGGAGGTGCCACCAGGTGCCCACTGTGCTCCCTGCAGCCTGAGCCATCCCGGGATCCTGTGATGATAACCAGTACTGGTGGCTCTCTGGACACGGCTCCCACCTGGAAGCATCCCTGGCTGCAAACTTCGTGCTCACACTTGTTTTTACACAGCTGCTTATTTCTATCTGCTCTTGTTGGTAGAGTGTTAAAAGCAGTTGGACTCCTCTGAGGAGGCTCAGGGGTGTCTCTATCACTCCACAACTCCCTGACAGGAGGGGGCAGCCGGGGGGGGTCGGGCTCTGCTCCCAGGGAACAGGGACAGGACAAGGGGAAACGGCCTCAGGCTGGGCCAGGGGAGGCTCAGGTTGGACAGCAGCAGGAATTTCTCCATGGAAAGGGTGCTCAGGCCTTGGCAGGGGCTGCCCAGGGAGGTTTGGAGTCGCCATCCCTGGAGGTGTCCAAGGAAGGGCTGGAGGTGGCACTCAGTGCTCTGGGCTGGGGACAAGGTGGGCATCGGGCACAGCTTGGTCTCCATGGGCTGGGAGGGCTTTTCCCACCTCAGTGATCCTGGGATTCTGTGGTTCAATGATCTATGTGTGTCCCTTCCAACTCAAGAGATTCTATGATTCTATGGAATAACCCACATGCCCCACGCTGCCAACCCCTGCAGCAGCCACCTGCAATCCCTTCTCAACATCACTACCTTACTTTGAGTGCAATCCAACTGCTTTTAGGAAAAAAAGAGCCAAAAACAGCTGTGAAAGACCCTTCTTGGCTTTGGTCACCCATGTTGGAGGACAAAGCAAGTTCTGAGGGGAGCTGCGGCCTCCAGCAGCATTCCTGGTTGGGGATGAATTTCCGCCATGAAGAAGCAACAAGGAAGAGAATGTACTGACTTTTTAAAAATCTAACTAAGACAAAGCTTCTCTAATGATGGAGACATGCACATCATAGCTGAAGTTTTCACAGAGCTCTGAGAAACAGAGATAGCTTTAAAGTGTACTTCCACATCCCATTTATCCTGTTCCCAGCACGGCCTAGGTTCAAGGTTTTGACTGAAGTGGTCTTAATGACTAGCTAATTTAAATGCTAATTAGATTAATTTGATGAATAAAACATGGTAGGGATTTGTTAGCAAGTTTCTACTGTTGCTTTATGTCAACAGATTTTCTACAACACGACTCCAAGGGACAGCAGCACATTCTGTTTCCAGTTGAACAAGGTGCACTTTAGGTAATAGTAAACCTTAGGGTTGATAATATATTGCACAACTGCAGAGAAAAAAGAAGAGCAATTTTAAATTTTTCAGATTTAGCACATCTTCGACACTGACCACCAAGGAGAAGGTTAGGTTGTCCTGAGCCCATCAGCTTCACGGGGTTTGCTCTGAGTTTTATATACAGAGAAAGACAATGTACCGTGTCTCTGTGTCTTTCTCTTCTGCAGTCGATCCAGTTATTCTGCCTGTACAGAGGAATTAAACCATTCCCCTCGTGCCTGGCTGCGTAGTGACTTTTTTGTTTTTTACTGAGCTCCGTGAAGTCAGTGAGGCTCCACAGAGGCAAAGCAGATGCAAAAATAGGTCAGACAGCTCATGGCTCCCCTCAGGGCTCCCGCCAGCGCCTCGGCTGGGTACGAGTGTCCCGGGCTGGGGCGGGCGAAGCCGAGAGGGGCCGGGTGAAGCAGTGAGGGGACTGGAGAAGCCGCGAGGGGTTGGGTGAAGCTGTGATGGAGCGAGTAAAGCCGTGAGGGACCGGAAAAACCGTGAGAAGCCGTCCTGAGGCGGTCGAAGCCGCGAAGGGGCGGGCGAAGCCGTGATGGGACGGGCGGAGCCGGGCTGGGGCGGTCCCTAGGGCGGCTGAAGCCGTGAAGAGGCGGCCCCGCTCCACCTCTTCCTGCGGCAGCCGCGCAGTTGCAGTCATGGCGCCTGGCGGGGAAGCCGCTCTCCTAATTCTGCTCCTCGTTCTGCCGTCGGCGAGCGCGGGGCTGAGCGGCTACTTCGGCACCAAGTCCCGCTACGAAGAGGTGAACCCGCACCTGGTGCGCGACCCGCTGTCGCTGGGTCCCGGGGCGGGCGGGTCGCTGCCCGCCTCCTGCGCTCCGCTGCAGCTCCGCGCCGTGCTCCGGCACGGCACCCGTTACCCTACGGCCGGGCAAGTCCGCCGGCTGGGCGAGCTGCACGCCCGGCTGCTCCGCCGGCCCGCAGGGACCGCCGCCTGCCCCGCCGCCGCCGCCCTGGCCGCCTGGCCCATGTGGTACGAGGAGAGCCTGGACGGGCGGCTGGCGCCGCAGGGCCGGCGCGACATGGAGCAGCTGGCCCGGCGCATGGCCGCCCGCTTCCCCGCGCTCTTCGCCGCCCGCCGCCGCCTGGCGCTGGCCAGCAGCTCCAAGCACCGCTGCCTGCAGAGCGGGGCGGCCTTCCGCCGCGGGCTCGGGCCGACCCTCGACTTCGGGGGCGACGGTGAGTTTATGACACCCACCCCCTTCCCTGGGGGACCCCCGGCTGTCCCTGAGGGGCTGGGGGAGTCCCAGCTCTCCCAAGATGATGGGGGACTCCCGTGCCTTCCCTGAGGGAGCACCCGGTGCCCTCTGGGAGGCTGGGAAAGTCCCACACCCTACCTGAGGGATTCGCCTTCCTTCCCTGCAGGTCCTGCACCCTCCGTGCGGGAGCCTCATGATCTCCCTGAGGGACTGGGAGAGTCTCACACCTTCCCTGAGAAAGCCTCCTGTGCTTCCTGAGGGGCTGCAGAAGCCCCATGAGGTGTTCCACACCCTCCCTGAGGGACTCCTATGTCCTCCCTGAGGGAGCTCCATGCCCTTCCTGGTGGGCTGGGGGTGTCCCTCACCTTCTTTGAGGGAATTCTGCCTCTCCTTGAGGAGTACACCTTGGAGGTGCTCCCAAGCCTTTCCTGAGGGAGCCCGCAGTGCTCTCTGAGGGCGAGGGAGACTGATGCCCTGAGTGAGGGACTGCTGTGTTCTCCCTGAGGGACTGGGGCAGCCCAGCTCTCTCAAAAAAAATGAGAGATTCCCGGCTCTCTCAAAGGGGATGGGGGTGCCTCACACCCTCCCTGAGGGATTGCTATGCTCTCAAAGAGGGGCTGTCAGAGTCCTGTGCCCATTCTGAGGGAGCTCCATTCCTTCCCTCAGGGACTCCTGTGCCCTCCTCGAGGGGCTGGGGGAACCTCGATCGATCCGTGAGGGCACCCCATGATCTCCCCGAGGGGCTGGAGGACTCCTTTGCCCTTCATGAGTGGCTGGGGGAGTCCAATACCCTCCCTGAGGGAGCTCCTGATGCTCCCAGAGGGGTTGGGGATGTCCACTGCCCTCTCTGTGGCCGAGGGAAGCCATGAGACCAGTCCCACCTCCCCCATGCCCAGGTTAAGGGGGACCCTGCACCCTGCGTCTCCTCCGTGGGGACACGGCTGTGGTGGGCAGACTGTTTCTTGGAGGGTGTTGTGGTGGCCACGTGCTGGTACCCCTGGAGATGGTGGTGCTCCCCCTGATGCCCACGTTTTCTTTCAGAGGTGGAGGTTGAAGTTAATGACTCCCTGATGCGGTTCTTTGATCACTGTGCCAAGTTTGTAGCTCTGGTAGAGGAGAACGACGGGGCCATGTGCCAGGTGAATGCCTTTAAAGAGGGGCCTGAGATGAAGAAGGTCCTGGAGAAGGTTGCCAGTGCCTTGTGTTTGCCAGTGGAGGAGCTAAATGCAGGTAAGGAATTCCTGTTACGGGTGGCTTCGGCTCCAGGTCTGGCCAAGAACAACTTCCAAGACATGTAGTTATGCGGAGTAGGTAATTTAAAGGGGCTGTGAATTGGAGATGCAGTCTCTAATTAAGTGCATGAGACTGTAAGTCTGTGTTGGTGTTGCAGTAATGAATGATTGTTGGTTAGTGGTCAGAAGAAAAAGGTGTTTGAAAACATCTTTCCTGTAGATGAAATCAGCTTTACCTGGTTTTGAAGGGATTTGAGTGTTTTAGTTTTGCTTTCTGGATAGAAAGTAGCTTTTGTGGAACCCGTTATGACTCAAGCACATAAATGACCTGAGGAAAAGCAGCCCTGTGTGTCTGTGTGGTAACTCACCTGTCCAGAACAGAAGTGCTGGGTTCCCCTGTGTGATCAAGTGATGGGGAAATCCCACCAACATAAGTGTTGCTGTTGGGATTGCAGCTTTAGGGACATGCTGGAAACAGAGTTCACTGTGGTGCTGTTCATACTCAGCTGCTGATGTGGAGGGAGAGTTGTCCAAGACCTCACACCTTCCCTGTGTTGACTCTTCTGACCTATGTGGCTGCACCAGCAGCTGACACCTATAACACATCAGGAGATGGGCAGCATTTAATGTGCAATGCTCTTCTTTTCCCCTTGTGATGAAGTAATGTGAAGAGCTTGCAGCCCAAAGGTTGGATTTTGCGCAATACTTCTGTTAAACTGCGTATTTTTGGTGCTTGGCCTTTGTCCTGTCAATTATCTATTGGATTTCATTGTTTGCGTTGCCAGACAGTAATTGCAGTTCATTTTAGAGGTAAATTGAGAGGAAGTTGCTACTTGTGTAGCAGTGGTTTATGTCTTGCTTGTTTGTTGAATTTATTGCAGATCTTGTTCAAGTGGCTTTTCTCACCTGCTCATATGAGCTGGCTATAAAAAATGTGACCTCCCCATGGTGTTCACTCTTCAGTGAAGAAGATGCCAAGGTACGTGGGACTTGGAGCAGCCTGGTCTGGTGGAAAGTATCCCTGCCTGTGGCAGGGGGTTTGGAATGAGATGATCTTAAATGGCCTTCCAACCCAAACCATTCTATAATGTGTGTTTTTGACATGATAAAATCACATGATAAAATTCACACCAGGGTATATCAAATGAGGTCTTCTGGGGCCTCTAAGGCTCTCTGTTTGGTTTTGGGAACTATCAGATCGCTAAACCAAATAAATGCCTGTTAATAAAACCCAGTAGAACCCAGATAAATGACACAAATGTTTGTTCCTCTTCTTTCAAAATTGTTTGATGTAACTTTTGGTGTTCAGTAAGACTCCTCCAAGGCTCTTAAGGAAATTTGCACCCCTGGGAAAAGAGGAGACCTTTGCGTAGGTAGGCATTTGGCTAAAGGGTGGGCAGTTAGGAATAAGTGGTCTCCTCTCTAAGAGGATCAGGGTCACCATGGGCTTCGGCTGAGACCTGCCCTGTTCAGCGTCGTTATTTATAACTCAGCAGGGAGGTGGGAAACGACTTTGATGCCAGGAATTGTCAGGAAAGGAACAAAGAACAAGGAGAGCACTGTGTGCTCTTGAATAATTCCAAGGCACAGTTCTGTCTGTTTGAGATGTGTGCATGTCTCTGGAACATGAAAACAGACAAGCTGAGCTAAAGGCGTGGAATGGATTCTATGGGAAGAATGATGAGCCAAAGGCAAGATCAGAAGTGCTAAAAAAACAGTGGATAATGGTTATCTTGTGATGTGCAGCACCTCACCTGACTGTGAGTGTAGCCAGATGCTGAATTTGGTGGCTCTTTGGTCTGGTCTGTTGTCTGGTTTTGTGCTGAAGTGGTTTCGACTGGAGCCTTGATGTTTGAGGTGGTTTTTGTGTCATTGCTCCAGGCTGTGGGCTTTTTGTTTTCCCTTGGTGCAATACTGAAAACCTGTGAGCTCTGACTTTAGGTGCTGGAATACCTGAACGACCTGAAGCAATACTGGAAGAGAGGCTATGGCTATGACATCAACAGTCGCTCCAGCTGCATTTTATTCCAAGATATCTTCCAGCACTTGGACAAAGCAGTGGAAGAGAGCAAAAGGTAAGTCAAAAGGCTTCAGTGCTTTGGGTATGAGCTTTCTGTGGTCAATCCTGAGCTGGATTTCATGTGAATAGGAGTTCAGTACTTAACTTCCAAACATGGTAACATTAGGAGAGCTGGAGCTAGGAGAATTTTGATGGGAGAATACAATTTTTGCTGGAGCAGTATTACTTTAAAGAGTATATTTTGTTACTTTCATTGATGCTTTTGAGCTCAGCTAAAGTATTTCCATCTTTTAATGTACTGATCCACACAGGCCTTCAGGGGACAGCCAACTGCTGTCTGATAGTGGTGTTTTCTTCCTGCAGTTTGAGAGGAGACACAGAGTTAAAACAATGAGCTTTTTTTGTTTAAAATGTCCTTGTTAAAAATTGGTTTTTCCTTAAATGTTAATTTACAACCTGTGAGCATTTTCCTTATGTAAACTGAACAATTAAAAATTCATAGTTAATAATCAGTCACATGCATTAATACCTTAGCAGATTAGTATGGAAATTTTTTATACAAGTACAGGATATCAAGAATAGGGCCATAATATTGTATAATGGAAGGAGAGTAATCATTTTTGTTCCCTTTTAGTGTCATTTCCTCTTCGAGCAGTGACAGCCTTTCAATCCTTGCATTACACGCACTAGTTGCAGCTGTGTGTCTCAGCTGCATATAAAACATCCCTGTAAGATTAATAATAGCAATTAAAAAAACCCAAAAGCTGTAGTTGGAAGAAAGAGGTACAGATGGAGATTTCTGATTTATTTGGAGCTGAATCAGCAGTTGCTAAACTGGGAGGTGGGAAGGGGCAGGTATCTGAGGCAGAGCTCCCAAGGACCGTGGTAACTTTATGTCTTTCAGCATTGGCTGTGGAAGTTGAGTTGTAATCCCTGGGGCTCTCGTGTTGTTTTGCCATCACAGAGGGAAGCAGACAGCGAGTGTAAAGGATCAGGACCCTAAATCTTGCGAAATTCCAAGCTGGGTGTGAGCAGTCTTCAGGATGAGCATCATCCTAAAGAGGAACCAGAAAGCCGAGGTAGCCGAGTGCCACAGGAATGTGCGACTCCCTTCCCCAACGGAAGGTGGCAGTCGTAAAGCACTGGAGACCTGGGAATAAGCTGGGTTGGGTAACCTGGAGAGGATGTGGCAATCTACCAGGGCCGCTGTCTTGGAACAGCTTGTCTCCCTTGGGATCTAGGGAGCGGAGATGCAGCTAATCCTGTTTCGTCTAGGGAGAGAGGTATCTCTTTCATCTGTGCAGAGAGACATGCTGTGGCAGTGTGAGAGTACAAATGAAAACGAGAAAACATACAAATAAAAAGATATGCCAGTCTCTTCTTTCTTTTTGTGGTGATGGTCAACTTCAAGGCAACAGGTTAAGTATTTTCGCAGCATTTTCAGAAAATGAATTTTGTGATGATGAAGTGTCTTTCAGTAGAATGTTGTTTACATTTAATGGTGTTTAGCATTGATTTATAACTGACTGCTTGCTCTAAAAATTTAAGAGCAAGAAATTACTCTAAAAATTTAAGAACAAGAAATCTAGTTCCAGGGCATTATCTTTGCTCCAAAAGCTCTTTTCTTTTTAGAAAGCTTAGATTGGGCTATCCAGAAGTAGAAGCATTTCTGTTCTGGGAAGGAGCTGAGGGATCTGGATTATCTGTTCTGCTCCAGACTTGGCAGTGGAGAGCAGTGTTGGCAAAGCTGTATTTCTGTAGCATATTTTATGCATTTATGTTCAATAGCTTTGTTTTGTTTTCATTCCCAGTTACAGTGAAATTAAAAAGAGAACCTGTTTCTTCCATGAAGTGATTGTTGCCCTTGCAATCTGCTCACCAAACGTAGTTGCCTTATCAAAGCTTGCTTTTATTTCCTCGGTGGAAAGCCCCTCCTGGTGATTAGTCTATCCTTAAGAATATTATGAAAGTGGTAATAAATACCTATTGCTAATTAGTCCCACCTTCAATTCACAGTGCAAAATTTCAGGTGTTTTAGGATCTTTCATCATGTGAATTCCAGTGTGACTCTGGGGTTTAAACTAGCAATAGTCTATTCTGGGTAGGTCTTGCTGTACAGCAAGATGGTGTTAAAAGCTGTGAAAGGGATTTTCACTCTGTAATTGCTTTTGGCGACTGCCCCATCCAGAGAGCAGGTGGAAAGGTGAAATATCTATTCAGGAGCTTGGGTCTGATGTTGGATTTGTGTTGGATTTGTCAGTAGTTGTACTAATGACCACCTCCTGTTAGTGCAGTGCATGGGCCGTGTTCTTCTGCACCCCAGTAGCAATGAAGTATAAATTTCTAATGAAGGTTAATTCTTTAGTAAAAAGTATCTATTCCTTGAGACCACATTCCTCCATACCTCCTTACCAGTCTGGAAGGAAGTGTCATGATCACATTTCTAGGGGGAGGTTGGGGGCTGGGACTCTTTCTTCCATACAAGTTTTCTTAGTTACAAAAATATAATGAAATGTATCACAAGAGATGTATATGAAATGAAACCATTTTCACTTAGGAAATAAACTTTGGTTAAAAGTTTCACTTGCTCCATATAAGACCCATGTGATCTGCTGTGCTGAAACAGCATAGTTGGGCAATTGTCTTGCGTCTTCACAATTATGAAGTGCTTTATGGACTAAGAATTGTGTTTTTTCCAAGTCTGCCTGCTAGGGATAGAAAATAGCCAGAGAAGCTAGTGGAGAATTACTTTTCACTGCTGATTTTCCCAGCAGTTTAATGAACAGTATTCTGCTCACAAAAACTGTGTTGATGAGAAATCCAGGTCTTTTGGTACTTAATGCAATATGAAGCTGCTCATCTGATTTTAAAGCCTTTGCAGCTGCACACTTGGGCAGAGGTGGATTTGCAAATCAGTTGTGGCACACTTTAAGCATATTCACAAAGCTACTGGTTTAGACTCTTTTTTTCCTTCTAGGTTCAAATATGTAACATTAATATGTCCTGCAGGTGAAAGAATATGAAATACCTGTTATTGCTTGTGCTGTCCAAATGGGTTACCATAAGGCTCTGGAAACTGGGAGGATGCTTTGTGCAGCTATCTCAGTATCTACAGTGTGTACTGATAATACTAGCCTAGATGCACTTATGCATTGCAACATATTTGGTGGTGATTTCCTCTGAGAGAGTAAACGGGTCCAAGGTGTTAAAAAAAAACCCCCAACTTATTTGAATATGGTTCAGGATCAAGTGAAGGTGATCTTTGTGAGTTATACCACAGAGCTGTACGGTAAACAGACTAATTTGGCAGTTACCAATACTAATTTATTGGTAGTTTTTATTGTTCCATGTATTTGCCTTTTTCTTTGCAGGTCACTTCCCAACACAATTAGGATCCTTTCAGGAGTCATTTACTGCTGTGCCCTAATCGCTCCTTCCAAACCTATGACTCAGTACAAGGGAATAGAATGGATGATCTAAAACCACTCCACAGTTCAAAACTCTTTTTATTGTACGTACAAAGGGAACTGAGCAAAAAGCTGCTACGTATGCAGTAGCAATGAAGTAATTAGATTGAACGTCCCCTTTTGCTCAGGTTCAAAGTGTTCAGTCAGTTTATTAAAACCCCTTCATTGCTGCTGGGATGACTATCATTAATAAACAGCTGATGTCTCAGTCAGCAGGTCTGTATCATAGTGTATGGTTGGCTTTGATTGCTTCATCTTCCAAAGGTGGGACTTGGGAGCTTCTGGGGAAGCCGGAGGTGTGAAATTCTCCACAGATCCTTGTGGCACATTCAGCAGCATCCCTATGTCTCCTTTTCTGAAGTGTGTGTATTTGCTGACTTCTCTCAGAGAGCTGAGCAGCCCAGGGGATCTCCCCTGGAAATATGGCTGTTATCTGTCTGCCCAGAACTAGAGATTTAAAGTTTCTTGTGCCTTTCAGACTCCCCAGCACGTCCTTAATCTCACATTAATTAGTTAATACATGTTTGCTCGGGATTGATCTGAAAAAGTATCTCAGCAACTTTTGTAGTCGTACCCTTTTATGTAAGAATGAAAAACCCAAATGAAACAGTACCTAGGCAAGTAACAGGCAAATGAACTGGTCTGACCAGTGTCCACCTTGGGTAGGAAGGGTTTGACAAGCGGCATGGCCCTCTTGGTTTGGTTTCAGCTCGTTGTGATGGATCAACACTGAGCATCAGCATGGTGCTGCTGCAAATCTCTGAGGTTTAAAACAATGGGGCAGGGGGATCAGCTAGGAAAGAGCCTTTGAAAGTGCAGCAGCTCTGCAGTGAAACACAAGGAAGCCTAATTAGCTCTGAGTGATCATGTGTTGCAGGACTAGATAAGAGCCTTTTAATCAGGGTTTTTAATGCGTTTTGTGTAGTCCAGTCAGCTTTTCAAGTTTGCTTTTGTCATGAGTGAGCTTGTGCCTTGTTGCAACAGAAGAAAAATTTTATCTTGTCAGTATTAGTGGTGGCATTTTGTTGTGTTGGTGCTGATTCTGGGAATAATTGGCTGTCTTCTCTTTTACTATTTATGGTGGATGCTTTGTCATATAAGGACTTAATATTATTTGACAGATATTTAAAACATTTTTTTTCATACTTCTTCTCACTGGTGATAACCCTCTGAGCATCACCACTATTAAATACTTCTGCTCCCCTCTGAGTCCCACCACTGCCTTCCCTGATCTCTGCTGCTTCCTGGTATGTTTAGGGTTTGTCCAGCTTTTTTTTTTTTTCCCTGAAATAAATCACAAGGGGAAGTGAGAAGGATGAAGAATTCATCCCATAGTTGAAAACAGGTTTTGGAGTCCTGTGACCTGGCTTTTTTATTAGGGAGAAAAGGGACAGAATGTAGTCTAAGCTTGCTTGTTAAACAGGTGTTAAAACTTACCTTCTTTGCAGTTGTTGGAGGGATTTTTACATGAGGCTTGAAGGTTGGACAGTTGAGCTTTGCAGCAGGAAATGTTTCTTCTTATCCCACTATTTCCTGGGGTTTGGGTTATTTCCAACTGAAAGTCTAATCAGTGCTTAGGAAATAAACTTTGATTAAAAGAAAGTTCACTATTTCCACATGGAAAATGAACTATCAGTAGTCCTGGGAAGAGTAGGAGTGCTCTGCTCTTGAGGATGGGTGAGCTGATGCAGAAGATTCAGGGTTAAACCCAAATCTGCTGAGATCCAGGAGAACTAGAATTTGCCTGGATGATAAATCCCACATCTGTGCTTCACCACAGTGCTTTTTTTCCCCCCACGGTGAGGCTTGGCTTTTGGCTTGTGCTGCCGAATTGTTCATTACTTTCTTCATTTTCATCTGTGGTAAGGTTTATTTAAAAGGTAAAAAAACCCATAAAACCCCAATGTGGGCAGTTCAGGAGCAAACTGAGTGTGGAAACATCAGGCCTGCCACTTAAACAGTAGCACAGGCTAATAAAATATTATCACTGTTTCATTTCTTGTTCTGGCTTTATCAGAAATGAAGGGGCAGTGGTAACCTTTGCCTGTGTGTATTCTCTGAAGAGCTAATCTGTCGTCATTTTCCCCACAATTAAAAATATTGCTGTTGAACCTTGATGGCCATTTTGATTATCATTGCTGGATGGCAGTAAACAACATCTGAGCTGGAGACTGAACAGGGAGTGCTGGAACAGTCTGGGAAATCACCAGTACCACCAGGCATGCTGTGTGAAAAAGGCTGTGGAGAACTCAAGATTGTGTCATATCAGGAAACAGTTTTAATCCTCATTAAACTAATCCAGTGGGATAGCTCTGAGTGGGAGAGGTTTTTTTTGCCTCCCAAGGCTGTTTGGCCTATTGGCATGAGGATTTCATGAGACTAAAGCAGCTGAAGGAAAAACTCAAGTCAGACTGAGAATGAGCACCTTGTTTAGTCTTTCTTTGGTCACTTCTTCCCTTGTTCTTAAAAACATTTCTTAAAAACTTGCCTGTGCTATAATTTATTTCCTGCTTTGCAGACATTTGCCTTGCTGGTTTTTTAATGAATTTTTTTTTTTGCTATATTTTGTGATTTACTTCCATTTCAACATTCCTGCTTAGCATCAGCTGGAAAGTAAAGCCAAACTTTGCTTAAAGCCAGCATTGATAGCCACAATGTGGTTTTGGTGGGTTTTTTTTGTCTTAGCGTTTCTGAAGCCTTTTTCGAGTGATGGGATGTGAAATCCATTCCCTGTGGAGTCAGTAATGCCTGTGTAGGGTTGTTTTGGAGATTCTAGCAGCATATTTGCGTTCCCAGCTTCCTTCTTAGTTAGCAAAACACAGACCACCATGCAGCTGGGATGACACGAAAATACAAAAAATTAAGTAAGGGAAAAATTTTAAAAAGCAGCTTCAGGAGAGAATCAGAGTTCCAGGCCAGTCATGTAGAAATAATGCTCCAGACTGGGACTGCTGAGCACCTTGATAGACCTGAGAAGTGTTAGGATGGCCCTTGAAAAGGAAAACATTCCTCTTGGGAGGCATCAGCAAGTACAAAATAAGAGTAGCCAGAGTCATGATTTCCAAACATCTTTCTCAACAGGTTTCCTTATCTAAAGAAATCGAGCAGATGGGGTTAAGGGGGAAGGTCCTTACACAGGGAAAAAATTGATAAAATTGCAAGAAATGGAGGGTAGGGACAGCTGATCGATTTCTTTTTTTCCTAGCAGAGATAGAGCGATCTGACCTGCTTGGAATGTTGTACATGACCCAAGAAAAAGAGGTGACAAGTTCAGTGGCATTGCAAATGTGGCAGTTTTATTCAAGATAAATAAGATGAAGTGTTTCTACTAGGTAGGTTGTAAAAGGACCTGGTGAGACTGACTGGGCTGGAAAACTGCAGAGCTGTCAAGTAATCCACATGGGGAAAAATGATCTTATCACCTGTTGGATAGAATCTGGGAGAACTCAAACTCAGAAGCTTAATTATGAGGTCGTTGCAGCTGTCTGGAGGTATCTCAAACTTCAGACATACAGGGTTTGGAGCAGCCTGATCTACAGAAGGTGTCCCTGATGTGGCAGGGGGTTGGAATGAGATGATCTTTAAGGTCCCTTCCAATCCAAACCATTCCATGATTCCATGTTGGATATCAGGAATTAAGCAGAGAGCTCATGGGTGTAGCATGGATTTATGATGTAGCTTATGGTTCTTGAGTATTGTGCATTCTAATACTCTGATCTAAAGGGATATAGCTCATGTGGAAAATTGTGGAAGGACTAAGGTAGGATTTCTCAGCTTGGGAAGAATACTACTGCAAAGCTGTGAGTAGAACGGATTAAATGGGATGTGGCATCTACAAATAGAAAAAATGAAGAGCAGTGCATGCAGCTGTGCAGCTCCTTGCCACAGGATGTTGTGTGTGCTAGGAATGCACATGGATTTAAGGAGAGATTTGGCAAAGGAATGATTCATTACCTAGAAGCCTCTGGCCCAGGAGACTTCTGAGCTGCAGATTGCAGGAGATCAAAGGTATGGCCTTCTGTCTCCTTCCATGGACATCTGTGTCTTGCTGCTGTGGCAGGAGGGATGTGAATGTGTCCTAAAACCTAAAAATACTTCCCTGCAAGTATGTGTGGATGGGAAGGTTACACATCAACTGGTCAAATGGACAAGAGAGGGAAGGGAAGAGAAGGAGATTCAAGGAGCCAAAAGCTTTACAATTTTAAAATGAGTGAAGGGGTCATAAATAGCAAGAGGAGAATATGGGCAGGAACACTGATTTTTGGAGGAGCTGGAAGAGTGGTGAATGTAAAGCTCTTGGTGCAGCAAAGGCATAGGTGGAAAAAAATGTCCTCCATAGAGAACCTTTCTGTAGTTTGAATGCTGCTTCTTTTGAATGGAAAACAGAGGCAGGGTTTGGATATATTTTTCAATATATTTTGTCTAAGGGGAGGGTCTGAGGAGTGGAGTCAGAAGGGCTCAGGCTCACCAGGAGCATGGTATGAGGTGTGTGTCAGACTGCACAAACACCATGGCTACACTGAACTGGTAGGGCCCATCCTGGCCCAGCACTGAATTCCTGCTGAGCTGATCAAAGTTCCAATCCACAGGCAAGTCTCCCAGTTAACCATTTTTCCATTTCTCTGGGTTGGAGTGTGGGAAACACCTCCTTTTCAGACCAATCAAGATGTCTCCTGAAAGCTAAACCTGTATTTACCTTTATTGCTAGATCAAGTGACATGGGCCACTTGGAACTGGTCCCCGAAAGCCATCATCCTTCTCTGGAGCAAGGGTCGGATTTTCCCTTTGGCTGGTGCTTCCTGGCACAGCAAGCCAGCTCTTATCTCCCCTTTGGCTGAGCAGCGTGTAACCTTTTGTTATGCAAAACCTTTTGTTACGTAAACTGTCCTCATTCATGGTATGAGTCAGTGGCTTGATTTGCTGACCTGTTACTGAGGGGGCATCATCTCCTTCTGGACTGCTTGGTGTCCTCAGGAATTAGTAATAGCAGTATTCTTGCTGGTCGCTTGGACTGGTTGGTAAACTGGGGAGGAACAACTGTTCTCCTGCATCACTGGATCACTGTCTTGAGACTGAATTTGGTGAATGCTTAGGATGATTTGAAGGAGACACTCACATCCAACAAAGGGCTTGAACCGTGTATGTGAGCTCCAGCCCCTTCCCCAGCTCCATTCCCTGCCCTGGACACGCTCCAGCCCCTCCAGGGCTCTCTGGCCAGGAGGGCCCAGAACTGGACACAGCCCTCGAGGTCCCTCAGCAGGGCCAGCCCAGGGGATGGGCCCTGCCCTGGGCCTGTGGCCACCCCATGGCTGGCACAGCCCAGGGCCCATTGGCCTCGTGCCCCCCTGGGCACCCCTGGGCCCCTGTCCAGCCGCTGGCACAGCACCCCCAGGGCCTTTCCCGACGGGCCCTTTCCAGCCCCTCTGCCCCAGCCTGGAGCTGCAGGGCTGGGGGTGAGCCCAGGGCAGGACCTAGCACTCGGCCTTGCTGAACCTCACTGCCTTGGCCTTGGATCAATATTTGGACAAAGTTTAGGAAGCTGCATTTAAAGTGTCTGTAACAGAGTGAAATTCACAAACAGGTTTTTCTCAGGAGTAACACCAGTTCAAGGTGTCCTTCAGCCATGGTCGCTGGCAGCTGTGCAATATGTTGCTGTTTTGTTTTAAAGCACAGGCTCTTGCTCATCCCTTCTGCTTCTTTTCTTTTGTAGCTCCAAACCCATTTCTTCACCTTTGATTGTCCAAGTTGGGCACGCAGAGACGCTCCAGCCCCTGCTTGCCCTGATGGGTTACTTCAAAGATGACGAGCCTCTCCTGGCCGACAACTACGCCCGGCACACACAGCGGAAATTCCGCAGCGGCCGCATCGTGCCTTACGCGGCCAACCTGGTGTTCGTGCTCTACCATTGCGACCACGTGAACGCCTCCCAGGAGGAGTACCAGGTGCAGCTGCTGCTCAATGAGAAACTGCTGTCCTTCCATCACTCCAACGAGACCATCTCCACCTACACAGACCTCAAGGACTACTACAAGGACATCCTGGAAAACTGCCACTTCAAAGAGGAGTGTGAATTGCCCAAAGTCAACGTCACTGCTGTCGATGAGCTGTGAGGGAACGAAACAGAGCGGGCATTCTTCACATTGGTCTGGGTTCAGTTCCACAGGCATTGGGAACTAGCACTTTGGATGATTTGCTGCTGCTGTGTTGACTTTCTAACCTTGCAGATTTTGGGGGGTTGTCTCAGCTCAGTGCCCTGGTTCTCTGTTGCATAAGCCTGGAGAAACAACGGCTGTCAGAGGGAAGTTGTAACAAATGTGTGATGCAAGACATGAGTACCTGTGTGTTTATATGTACAAATAAGCTGATTTCATTGGTCAGTGCTGTTTTGAATGGGCCATAGGTGGATTTAAGAGCTGGGGCAGCTTCTGTTTTATTGGATCTGAAGGTGGTTGGACTGATTCAGTATTGCTTTGTGCTGCCTGTGTTTCTAGCTGCTGTTTTCCTGTGCCATGCATGAAATACTTCAAACCTTTTTTTGATCCTTTTCCCAAGCTTCTGTTAGGGAGAGGGTACATAGCTCTTCTCTACAGCTGCACAACTTCTGCCTGGACAGTACCATTTCTAATTTGGGTATTTTAAAGCAGGAGGAGTTCCTGCATGAATCACCTGCTTGAAAAGGGGCAAGGAATTAAAAGTCTTGCAGTCATCATCGACCCATCCTGCACAGCAAGTTAGTCTCCAGGATAAGTAAATTATCTTTCAAAAGAAGTAGGGAAAAAAGAGAGAAAAGTGAGGGAGTGGAAAGTAGCCACTCTTCCTTTAAGGTGCTCTGGGACATGCAGCAGTTGTTCTTTAAGTGCTCCGGAGTGTCCTTTCACTAACAGTATCCATTTCTGGTGTTATTTGGGCTGGGGCATTCAGGTTAGGCTGTGCCATGGCTCTGAACATCTTGGTCCTGGCCAGGTGCTGACAGTTTTCTTACCAGCTCTGGCTGGAAAGCACCTCTGATGTCTCCAGCCTCCCGCTTGAAATGGAATTGTTGCTAACTAAATCCAGGTTTTTGAACTGTATAGAGATTGGGGTGAGACTTGACTTCTGCTAACTTTAAGGCACCAAACAAGCTGCCCCTTGTGTAGGCCTTACACATTTGATGTGTCAGCTTGCTTTTGAAATGCAGCTGGTTTTAAAGAGGTGAATGGCATAGAAGGACTGGTGATCTTTTATAGCAACTGCACTTTAAGTAGGTTCCCTTATTCCTGAAAGCTGGAAAGTATTTTAGAGCTCTGCAGTGTGACAGTAAAAGGAAAACTGAAGATAAATGTCTGAATTAAATCAGATAAAAATTCCTTTATCGCCTGCAAGAGAATGGCTGTTTGACCAAGTTGCCCCAAAGCAGATTGAGGGTATGGATTTATGGTGCTGGTAGCTCTTGAAAGTGTGCACTCTCACCCTCTAATGAGTGCTCAGAGCTCAGCCTGTAAAGTGGGGTTTAATTTGCTGTGTTTCCTGGGCAGGAGGTAAAGGGTTGGAATAAATGATTACTACAGCATAGCCTGCAGCAGTTGAGAGTATAAATGTCTATAGTGCACCTGGTAAGTCCGTTTTGTAGGCTCACCCCCAGAACTGGGAACTTAACTGCTACAAAAACAGAAAAAAGAAAGCCAAACTCCAAGTTGAGGAGTTACACTTAATGTATGATTTTTTTTTTTTTTTTAAATTTTTCCTGAGGACTCAGCCTTTTGTCACTTTTTTCTTCTTAATATGCCTTGTATAAAAGCACTTCAGGTTTACATACCTGTAAGTTAAGGAGCAATTGAACACCTGCTTTTTGCTGTTGCTCTCTGAGTTGAGGGCATTTCCCTACCTGTGGTTGTAGGACTGTGTTTCGTTAGTGCACCACTTGCTGCAGAGACCAAGGGATCACTGAAGATACTGATTCAAATATTTCAGCACTTGCATGTGTTGAATCTGCAGCTCTTTCTGGAGCTGGGGAAATGGTTAGGGAGGAGTTCAGTGCTGCAACAACCAGAGGAATATAGGTCAGGATAATTGTCAGCCCCTGCATATGACTACTGCTCAATCACCTTTACACGTCTCCTTTTTCACATGAGCCTACCTTGAGACTAAGTCAACTGATGGTGATGGTTGTGACAGATCCCAGTTAGGAACTTTATTGCAACATTTGAGTCAGGCTACAAAGAAGTGAGCCTTTGTTTAAAGGCAGTTAACTTTGGAAATAGCAGATAGGAGAGTGAGAAAATCCACCTTTGAACAAATATTTTTTCTGTGCGTCAGTGATGATTCATGAACAGAAGGGATGAAAGCCTGACTATGGGAGATGAATGGAAGATTCTGTTGTCAGTTCAGCAAGACTGACTTTAAGACATCATATTTGTTAAAAGATACATCCTCTTCCTTACGGAGAGAGGAATACATTGCACTTGACTGCTTTTTTGATTGTGTGCCAGATGAGGTGCAGGAACCAAAAAATTCCTTCTATTGTGGAGTACCCTTTGTTTGTGCATTAGCAGCTTGATTGTATGTTTAAATTCTGTGGGGGATTCCTCAGGAGCCGTTCCCGATTTCACCTTGGAGCACGGGTCCCTCATACCCCCAGTGTAACAGAGCTCTTCAGTGGCTGTCAGCAATTCGGGAAAATGTGCTGTTGGAGCTCCGATCTGTGTTTAGAGGATGCTCTGACTCACTCCTTTGGCAGAATTAGAGGCTCAGTGTGGAAATTTTGCACCATTGTAGCACCACAGAAGTGTTGGGACATGTAAATACTCCAGGCACTTATTCTGGTTCTTAGCACTGGGGAGGTGACTTCACTCTGATCGTTTTATCTAACAAACATAGACATTTGTTTAGATACTTAAAAAAGGAAACTGAAATGGATCAAAATACTTTCCAAAGTTGGGCACTAGCTCAGTATGCAGTGTTTGATCAGGCTGCCACATCTCCTGGCAGTGCACATTCCCACATCCTGCAAAAGTCCTGCAAGACAAATAATGCTTTCTCCTCCTTCCTGTGGCTCTGGAGGCCTCGTCTCAGTCATCTGTCAAGGACTCTCTTTGCAGCCTTTCTGAAACTGGAAGCTTTCACTGATGGAAAACACCAACAGTGTTCTCAGATGCTGGCCTTCAATACCTGTGAAGTACATTTTAATTTGTTAAATGTTTAATCTTTCTGGCAAGTGAATTTTTTCTGTCTAGTAAGAGCTGCTGTTGTTCTGGTTAGCGTGGAGCTGTCAAATGCAGATTTGTAATGATCTGGTACTAACTGGATGAATTTGGAGAACTTGTGGATTTTTAATGCTGTGAAATAAAACTGCACACTTTGTTCATCTCTGTTTTCTGAGCAGCAATAATGACACAATCTTTGCTATCGTGTTTTGCTTCAAAATACAGTTGGGAGGTTGCTGTTACTTGTGTGGTGTCTCTGATTAAGTCATCACATTTCTTGGTGGTTAATAGAAAATGCCTTAATTAGGTTTTTACTCTCACTTTTTGAGGGGACTAAAGATTTACTCTTGTTTCCAGGAACCCTGGTATAAAAAGCAGCAACAATTTTCTGACAAGGTTTTTGCAGATTCAGAAAGGGTGTGGTGGCTGGGATGGCATCATCTTCGATTAAGGGCTGTTTCTGCATTTTCTGTGAAGATGTGTTAGTCTGTAAGACAGCTGGAAATGGAAAATGATAGAGGATGTTTTGTTTAAAACAGGGAAAAGCCCTCCAAACTGTACAGTCACAGGCAAAGGAGTGAAATTGAAACACCACACAGAACCTTCAGGGGAGGAACACGATCACCACCATCCATCTCCCCCTCTCCCTGTTTTTTGGGTCTATAATACATTAAAGAGTTGTTTGTTTAACTTTTCAAAAGGAAGTCAGTATTATCAGGTGCTGCAGAGGCAGGAATAATGCCTTATCTTTAAATTGTTAAATTCTTGCTTTCCTGGGCTTTAAATTACAGATTTTCTTCTGACCTGCCTGGCCTGGAGTGAAGGTCTCGTGTCCTGCCAAGGGGGGGTCAGGCAGGACCCTGAGAAGAAGAGTCCCAACCGAGTGCCAGTGCCTTGGTACGCCCACGCTGTGAGCCAGGGAGAGTCAGCACACTCGGAGTTCTGGGGAGGCTTTTTCTTGCCACCCTTCCTGCTCCCCTGGGTGTGCGGCCCTGGGCCGGCTGCGCTTGCATCACCTGCACTGTCAGGAGCTGGGGAGGCTGCCCTTGGCTGTGTGTGCAGGGGGTTTCTTTGTTTGAAAGTCCTGCCTGTGTTTTGTGTTGCTTTGCCTGCTGGGGGTGTGGGTGCATTTTGGCTTTGTCACGCTGCCACCTTCAAATTCATCTTTGTGAAAGACTCAGCAACTCCTTTGTATACAGTTCAGCTGCTGAGTGCTGGTTTTCTGCTTGATTTCTCAGGATTTGTGGTCCAGTAAGTGGAAAACTATTTCTAAATTGCTCTGTTTCTGATGCTGATAATGTTTTTGGAGAGGGTTTTCATTGGCTGTGGAATACATGCCAGGCCAGAGCTGGGTGCTGCTTCCAGATCTGATACAGGGAAATGTTTGTAAAGGCCGTGTGACTTTATTCCCTCCCTTGTTTGCTTTCAGAAGTGGAAAATGAAGATTATATATAGATAATTGCATTTGCAGCTATCTTTTTTTCTCCAGCTTCTTTCAGTATGTAAAATCAGGACTGAGGAGGTTCAGGCTAACAGCTTATGGAGTTTATGGTGGTGGATTCATTTATTTATTTAATTTAACAATTCCTTTGAGAAAGGATTTAAAGGGAGCATTGTTTTTCTGCCATTCTGCTGAAAGGTTAGAGCACGCCTCATACTGTGTTCAGTTAACAGAAGAAAATCCCTCCTCTTCAGGGAAGGGATTATTGTGGAAGGAGTAGTATGGAGGGAGCAAGGTAAATTTTGTATTATTTTTTTAGGAGTCAGAAAAGCTCTGCAGGCTTGTCCACATTAGTGACCTGTAGCTCTCAAATGCTTCCCTGGCTGTGATAACAAATCCTGAACCTCTTACAGAAACAGAAGGTGCCCAGGTGATCCTGGGAACCACTCCAGAAAGAGGATCCAGGTGGGATCAGGCTGAAAGTCCTTCAGCCTGGTGCCCTCTGGCTTTTGGTGGGATATGTGCCTTGAGCATAGGGACGGGGCAAACATTCCCCATCCGCTCCTGATTGTGGCTACAGGGGGTTTTTGAGCTAAGGAAAGTCGATTTGTGTTCAGCTTTATAAATTTCTCTTAAGGAATTTCTCCTGGTGCTTTCCTAACCCAAAGGCAGCATTCTGCCCCTGTGCTCAGGTGAGACCCCACCTGTGGAGCTGCCTCAGCCCTGGGGCTCAGCACAGGAGGGACCTGGAGCTGCTGGCGAGAGTCCAGAGGAGGCACCAGGATGATCAGAGGGATGGAGCAGCTCTGCTGGGAGGAAAGGCTGGGAGAGCTGGGATTGTTCAGCCTGGAGAGGAGAAGCTTTGGGGTGACCTCACTGTGGCCTTGCAGGACCTGAAGGAGCTACAGGAAACATGGAGTGACTCTTGTCAAGGGCCTGGAGTGCCAGGACAAAGGGGAATGGCTTCCCAGTGCGAAAGAGCAGGGTTGGATGGGATACTGGGAAGGAATTCCTCCCTGGGAGGGTGGGCAGGCCCTGGCGCAGGGTGCCCAGAGAAGCTGTGGCTGCCCCTGGATCCCTGGAGGTGTCCAAGGCCAGGCTGGACACTGGGGCTTGGAGTACTCTGGGACAGTGGAAGGTGTCCCTGCCCATGGCAGGCGTGGCATTGGATGATCTTTGAGGTCCCCTTCCAAGCCAGACCCTTCTGTGATTCTGTGATTTGCTTGGCAGTGGGATGTGGATGCTGGAGCTCAGCTGGAGCTTTGGGAAGATCCAGCTGCTCTCATTTGAGTCGCTTGCTAGACTGGAATTTCAGCCACGTTTCCAGGAGCTGTGATTTGCAAACAGTGAGAGCTTCCAACATTCTCAAGTAGCAGAGTTAGTTACCATATGCAAATGGTGAGGCTTGGCATGTGTTCTGGAGCAGTTCTTGTGATACAGATCTTGCTTCAATGTTGTTTTCCTCAACACCAGCAATTCATCCCATTCCTTGGAGCACTTCTATTGGGAGAGGAGTTAAACACCTCACCTCTTTGCATCCCACTTGTGCTACTCGTGACTTTGGTTTTCTTTTCCCCAAATGGGAGGGGCTTATCTTGCTTATTTATTCCTTGTGCTGAAGTTATTCTGTTCTTCTCACTGCTACTTTGATTTTTGGCTTGGTTTTTCCCCGTGCCTATAAATACATTTCCTGGGCCACACTTGCACGCACTGCTCAAGGTGAGGCTGTGCTGTCGACTTGAAAAGGAGTGAAATGATAATTCTTGTGAACTTTTCTAGGTTTTTATTTCACACTTCCCCCACACAAAATAGCATCCCAAAGATGTCCTCTGTGTATCATGTACTGCTCCTTCTTGCTATTAATTTGCTGCTCTCTGAGGATTTTGGTTGCCTAAAAATACTTCTGAAAATTGGAACAACTTTTCTTTCTAATATTTATGAATGTGCAATATCCTGTATTTTTAAATGATGGTAGTTTGAAATGAGTATTTGGTTTGTTAGAATAAATATACAAGGGATGAGGTAGAGGGAATATTTTCAAACAGTCAGATAGTTCTGTCTGAAGCACAGGGTGGTGGCTCTTACTCCTCTGTGATCCTACCTTTTTGCTGGATCAGCCAGGACAGAGTTGGCTTTCTGGGCTGCCACCAGATACAGCCTGGTCGTGTCCACCCTCTCACCCACCTATCAATGTGAAAAACCCAGCCCCCTAAGTTCCAGATCCTGGTTTATGTGCCAGAAGAGAGATTTGAAGTCCCTGGGTTTGATTTTCAGCCTGTAACGTTATACTCACCCTTTGTCTCCCTGTTCTGTGTCCTGACATAGTCATTGTTCTGCCTGATCCCTCTGGAGATGCCACTTGCATCTCATTTCAGTCTTTGCTTTGCCACGTATGATAAGTTGCTCCCTCTTCATCTTTCCTCCTCACCTGACTTCTATCTGGTGTGTGCTGGCTCATTTCACTTCAGTTCTTTTGAACTCGAGTGACCACAATTGTGCTTGGTTTTCCAGATGAGGTCTAACAAACAGCTCACTGCTGGCAGGGAGACGTCCCCACTCTTTTTCTTGGGAAGGTTAATCATTAGGCCAGGGAGGTTTTTATATTTTTTGGTTGGTCAAGGGCTGTTTTCTGTGTCCCTGTGAAGGTTTTGTGTTCTCGTTCCCATCTTCTGCTACAGAACTTTCTCACCGGGTGCCACAGGTCAATTCTTGCATGTGGATTTGCATAGAACAATTTTGGGCTTTTGCAGTATAAAGAGTGTTACTAACTATATCCTGTATTTCTCTATTTGCTGGCATGCCTGCTGCTTTTTATATCCAGGACCTGCTTCCCCAGGGCCTTGTGCTCCCAGCCCTCTCAAGCATGAAGCATAAGCAAAGTCCTGCTGGGACTTGGCTTTGCAGGAAAGCCTTTGGGGTTCAGATTTCATCTCACATAACCCAGAATTATCAGACTGTTCTTCAGCCCTCATGGGCCTTGGTGTGGCCAAGAACAGCACATCTTTCCTCTGTAGGGAATGCAGGCTGTGCCCTGAACTCACCAGCAAGGATGTTTGGGTTTTCAGGGTATGATTATCCCTAGGGATAATCAGGAGGTTCCCCCTTTGCCTTTCTTCTCCTGGGTCAGGTGAGATGGATTCTCCAGTGTTGCCATGGAGCAGATCTCCCCTGCCTCCATCTCCATCCTTTCCAGGCAGAACTGGGAGCAAATGCCACTCCCAGCGTGCCGTGGCCTGACTGTGCTGTGCCCCTGTGCTCCATGTCCCTCTCAGGCAGGAAAAGAGGTGGTGACTCAAAGGGGTTCTTGATAGGTTCAGGTTCTTTTCTTTCTTTTCTTTTTCTTTTCCCCCAGGAGGTGCTGCATGTGTTGATCACCCAGCTTTGGGCACAGGTCCAGAGTTGGGTGGCAAAGCCAAATCCGGGGGTGTGCTTGGAGCTTCCAGCTGGATGAGGCAAGACGAGGAATTGCAGAGGCTCATGTGACCTACCTCAGCTCTCACACGCAGCCTGCAGAGCAGAGACCTGAGCTGGAGCAGACAGCTCTGCTGGGAAATGAGGAATTGTTTCCATCCTGTAGAGCAATGGAGAGGTTTCAGGAGTGTTGAACTCCATCATGGTTATTGGGCCACTTTGCCCAGAGCAGCTGTGGCTGCCCCTGGATCCCTGGCAGTGTCCAAGGCCAGGTTGGATGGAGCTTGGAGCAACCTGGGACAGTGGAAGGTGTCTCTGCCCATGGCAGGGATGGCACTGCATGGACTTTAAGGTCTCTTCCAACCCAGGCCATTCTATGAAAGTCAGTATTTGAATAAAGCACCCAGTACGTGTCACAATTAGTAAATGACACCCTGATTTTTTTAAGCTTATCACCTCTACCTAAGAGCGGCTTTTCTGTGAGAGTGGTAAAAAGGCTTCTCTGGATTATTTTAAAAATAGAAAAATTGAGATTGAGTTTACCAAACCAGAAAAAGTTTCCCTTCGCATGGTTTCCTGTGAGAACAGTCACTTCTCTTAGTTGGTGGCAGCACACGTGTCATGGTCAACAGCTTGTCTGGAAAAATGTATAACAAATCCCTCTAGGAAATGGCACAGGGGGAAAAGTGCTAAAATCCAGTAGTGTACTGCAGATCCTAAACCTGTTCCTGCACAGGAGTGAAGACAGGTGAAAACAGGTGGGGACTGTGGGGTTTTCTCTGTGCTGGCTGGAAAAGCGCTTGGTGCTCCTGCTCGTAAGTGCCTGGACTCTGGAGACGGAGGGAGCGACAGGTAGGAGCTGCTGTCACACACAGCTGGCTGCTTTGTAAAAGGATTAGGATGAAATCAGACTTCAAAATGTGATAGGAGCTGACTTCCCTGCCTGCCTGTGCTTGTCCAACTCTTAACACTGCCCGGCCCTGGAGAGGCTGGATTTTAAATGGGCCCTTCCTTAACTGATTCTATTTCAATCATGACTGCCCTGGTGGCAGTTTTAGCCAGCCTGGTATCTTTGTAGTTATCTTTTGGCCTTTTTTTTCTGCCAGCCTGCTCTTGGAAGAAGACATATGTGGCTTCTAATCTGACTTCCTGAGTTCCCAAATTACTGTAGGGAAGGTGAGTCTGAAAAAATTTCAGGAGCTGAGATCTTTATTCTCGTATTGTAAAAGGAACAAGGCAGGGATATGGGTCAAAGTCTGTGATAGGGATAAGAAATTGCATAGGACAAAGGCAACAGACCTGTAGTAGGTAATTACACTCAATAAATAAGTATCTTTACTGCAATATGACACACCACAAAAGGATAAGAATCCTTGTTTTGCTTCTGAAGAAAGATATTTGTAAAGTCAATATTTCCTTCCTTGTAGAGTGTTGTCCAGACCCCAGTAGGGATATGTATTTTATATGTTATATATTTTATATCTTGCCCCTGTGGTGTGCAGACAGAAGGAGAGCATGAGGTCTGTCTGCAAGTGTGAGCTGGGATTGCTCTGGGCTCTGCAGGGCTGCCGGGGAAATCTCAAAGGCACTGCAAGTTTGTAAAGACAGGCAAAGAGAAAAAGAGAAATACAATTATAGAAAAAGAGAAATAAGAATAAAGAGGTGAGTGGGAAAAGCCAAGGACCCCTGTCAGAACTTAGTTAACAGATCTGGTGGGCAGATGCTGATGCCCAGGAAGTTGCACCTGAGCTTCTTCCCTGGGCAGTGCCCAGCCCTGAACAGATTGTCCAGAGAGGCTCTGGGGTCTCCTCCCTGGGGCTGTTCCAGAGCTGTGTGCACACAATGCTGTGCCCTGTGCTCTGGGATGGCCCTGCTGGAGCAGGGAGGTGCCACCAGGTGCCCACTGTGCTCCCTTCAGCCTGAGCCATCCTGGGATCCTGTGTTGAGCAGTGCTCAGAGGACAGGACATGTTTGTGCTCACTCTAAAAAAGAGAATGACAGAAGCAGTTGTGGGATTATATTTTTATTTTATTTTTACCATTTCCCTAATGATTATGGGGATTTGCTATGTATGGGCTGCTTGTGTGGGATGCCATCCCCATGGCTGGACCAGTTGCCCTGGGAACCTTCAGAGCTGTCAGTGCAGCCCGGAGGGGGTGTGGGAAAGCAGGATCCTGATGGGGAGCAGGAGTGGCTGTGTCACTGGAGCATTAAAAACCCCGCCTGGCAATCACAGCTCTGAGCTGTTTAAAGTGAGCTCTGCAGCACTATGAGAAGACCCAAGTAGGTGCAGAGCTTGTTCCTGGCTTGGGCTCCTCTGTCCCATTGTGAAATCCTGGCAAACTGGTTTTGAACTTGGTTCCTGGCTGGCTGTGGCAGTCCCCAACAGCAGTGGGTGTTGCCAGTGTTGGAGGCTTCAGTGGCTGATTTCTTGTCACTTCTGGAACTCTTGTTCTCTCAAACAGCTTTCTGAAAGTTGGGGATGATCATGTGTGTTTGAATTACAGAAAAAGGAAAGGAAAAACATTTCCTGTTCTTATTAAAGTCCTAATTGCTGACTCCAGGAGGTAATGCCCTCCCCTGTATCACTGGTGCTTCCAGCAATCTGTGCTTTGCTTTCATAGCTTATTTCTGATTTGACATCTCACAAGTGAGGCTTTAGGGCTGCAGATCTACCTTTGACTTACACATGGAATTCAACCCCCTTTGTGCAAAGGGTGAAAGGTGAGGTGGATAAGCTGGAAGTGCTTGTTGGGGCAGTTCAGTGTCTCTGGTATCTCTGCAGGCTCATGCCAGAAGTGTTTTGTGTGTTCAGTTGGGGAATATTCAGATTTCAAAGGTACCGATCCTAATGCACTGGGGACAGGATGAGCACAATTTGTCACACTCTCAGTGACTGGAGGATGCTCCATTAACTGGGCGACAGCTTCCCCTGGCACCTTGGAAAAACAAAGAGAATCTGAGAAGAAATGGTGCTGAAGGCAACAATAATGTCTCCATCCCTTGAAAATCTAAGCAAGGCACAGAACCTTCGTCTGCAGGTTCCCCAGTGCTAGGAAAGCGAATAAACTAGAGCAGAGGCAGCAGTAGTGGTGTAGTTTTGAGCGCAGGGAGTAGTGGAGTGCTTTTCCACCTAGCAGTCATCAAATAAGGGAATTCCTGCAAGGATTTAAGAGAAAAGTTGTGCAAAGTCAGAGATGGTGACCTCCCCCCTTTATCTGCCATGTGGGAGAACACTGCAAGGCACAGCCCTCTCCACTTGCCCTGAGGCTGCAGCACTTCTGGGGCTGATGTCTCAGAGCAGAAAGGATGTGGCCTCTTCATTTCCCCCCTGCCACCTTGTAGGTGGCAGAAGGTGTTGGTGAACTTATCACACTGCTCATGGCCAGCTTGTGAACATTGACGTGAGTGTTGGTGCTTTGGGGTAATTCCTTGGGTGGTGCTGGGATGGGAATTTTGACTAAGAAGGTGATTTGGAATGGGGAAGATGGATGTAGCAAATGCCTCACAAGCAGCTGCTTGTTGGGCCTGCTTGGGGGAGTTATGTATAGATTTTGCTCTCTGTTAGTGCAACAGGTTGCACAATGGGCTCCTAAGAGAGCTTTTTCTCTAGGGATTTATTGTCTCTTTGAGACTGGGGTGTCAGGGCGGTACAGACTTTGCAGGAAAATGCTGAATCCAAGTGCACAAGGGCAGGTCAAGGGGGCATCACTTTCTTTTGTCCTTCCCAGTGAGGAGAGGAATAACAGTCTCCTTTAAGCAGAGTGGGAATCCCCACAAATAAAAATATTCCCTGTAATCATAAAATCACAGAATGGTTTGAGTTGAAAGGGATCTTAAAGCCCATCCAGTGCCACCCCCTGCCATGGGCAGAGACACCTTCCACTGTCCCAGGCTGCTCCAAGCCCCGGCCAGCCTGGCCTTGGGCACTTCCAGGGATCCAGGGGCAGCCCCTGCCTGCTTTGCTGGGATGCTGCTGCTTTCCTCGGCTGCGTGAGGCTGAAGCTCTTGTTCAATAGCCCAAGAAGTTCTTCAATGAAAATTGAGTGTCACTAATTTGCGTGTCTCTTGAGGTAAGCAACTAGGGGTTTTTTTTTTCTCGCTTTGTTTCTGATTGTTTCATCAGTTACTTCCTCGAAAAATTAAAAATTAAAACTTGTGGCAATATCCAAATATAATTAGTTATTATAGCTTAATGTAACAAAAGTTCATACCATTCTTTGCATTGTGCTTGGGAAAAATAGGTGAAAAACCCTTGGATCTCTTATACACGAAATATTATTTGCTCAAATTCTCAGGCAGGTTTTGAGCAGTCAGTTTAATTCCTAGAAGGGAAATAACGTTGGTGAAGTTGGAAGTGAAGAATGATGCAACAAATGGAGATAATGTTGACTCATTTTCTGTCTCACTGATAGGTATCTAGGGGAAACATGGAGGTGTCGCATGCTCTGGATGCTAATTTTTCTGTTACATTGTAACACTAGTTTTCATCTTTCCCCTTTCCTTCCTACAGCTCACTTTTAATGAAAAAAGTTGTTTCCCTTCAAAAATGCCCCCTCTAGAACTGATTGTGTCAGGCTAGGATGGTTGTGAGTGGTCTGTTGTTACAGAAGTCCCTCTTTGTGCCTTTTCTTCTTCACAAACCCCTTCGTGCTGCTCCTTGTTCTTCAGTAAATGTATTTCCCTGCTTGCCTTGGTCTGTTGGGCACCTTTTCCACTCTTCTTCTTTACTGAAAGTACAAAAAGGCAAGGTAACATGGAAAGGGTGTGAAGATGGGAATTTGAATGTACCAGGATGGACTTTCCAGTGGATATAGTGTTCAGGCTTCTTTCCCTGTTCTTCCAACCTTGCTAGGTTGTTTCTGTGGCAGGAATTTAATCTGTTCTTAATTGAGAAAAACAATATGAGGAAAAGCACAGAATGAGTGATGCTAAAAGGCGACCCTGGTATTATTTAGCTGAGTTAATCCCGAATGTAATGCCATGGGTTTAACTGGAATTACACTGGGGATTAGTTCAGCTGATAGCTGATCACACTCTAAAAGCCGCCTGGCTTCAGGAGTTGGTTGAGCAGGTGCTGTTGCCTCCTTCCAGCCCCATTCCTTCACCTCTGTGTTTTCCCTGTTTTCCCGCAGTGGGCCCTGTTCTTCCTTCAGCAAGACCTCATTTGAGGAACCCCATTTATCCTTTCACCGTTCCCTTGGGATTTCCCATTTTCTGTTTTAAGGGTTCATCAGGAGAATGAACCTTGGGGAGCTTTGCACAATCCCAACACCTTTTTCCTTTTCCATCAAGGATCTTCGCTCAGGGCTCAGTCAGGGCATCAACAATTTTACACTCTGCTGGAATGAAGAACAGAGATGAAACTGGAGTATTCTTATGGACTGCTGGTGATCATGTGCTGAGCAGGTCCCAGGAGCTGCCCACAGTAGGCTCAGCACGTTGGACCTGGATGGAGCACTTGCTCTTCTGGGCACGATGAGAAGTGAGGTATCTCCTCCTAGAGGAGAGACAGCACAGCTGGCACAGCCATTCTTGTAGCCCTGGGATGGATCCAAGGGTGGATGGGTATGGAGCAGGAGGCAGTGGTTCAGGAGGACGAGTGCCATGCCAGATGGGACCGTGCACCCTCAGGTGTAGAATTACTCACCCACCAGGATCTTCCTTCCTCCGTCCCTGGCCCACGGGCCATGCCGAGGTTGTACTGTGGCTTCCCTCCACCAGGACACTGCCTGTCCTTTCCTCTGTTTCAGCAGAGTTCTGGGATCTGAGCTTTTCCAGCAGTGGAAAACTGAGGATTTGGGGCAAAGCTGTCAGTCGCAGGGTTTCTCTTCCCCTCACCTGCGGCGCTTTGTTTGCTGGGAGGCACTTCTGTGTTTCTTTTCAACTTTTTTGGTGTTTTGGCCAAACCCTCAGGGATCAGCCTCCGGTATTGCTTGGTTTTAAACATCATTTTTATCATCATCATCATCATCATCCTCTGGAGGTGCTTTTTCGCCCAGTAGTGTTGTGTGGGCTGCTGTTCGTCTCCTGGAGCCCGGCGGCGGCAGGAGAGCCCCGAGCGGTTCGTTTTGGGGCACTTTGCTGCGGGCGGCTGTGCCGGGGCGCGCCGTGCCCGCGCTGCCCGCTCCTCCGCGGGTGGGGGCCGCGCCCCCGGCCCGGAGCGCCCTGCCCGGTTCCCCCGGGGGCCGGGCCGGAGGAGGCGGTGGCGGGGCGGGCGCAGGGCGAGAGGGGCCGGCCCAGGGCCGCGCTACGTGTCCCGCAGCCCTTATAGCCCCGGCCGCCGGGCCCGCCGCCGCAGCACCATGTCGAGCCGCGAGCACACGGTAGGGACGCGCCGGGGAGCGGGGGGCGGGCGGTCCCTGCGGATCCCTCTCCGAGCCCCCGGCATTCCGCCCCGCGCTGGGATCCCCGGGCAGCGGCAGCGGGACCTGGTGGGCGCGCCCGGGAGCTCGCCAGCCCATCCATCACTCGGGGCCATGGGGACGGACGCGCTGGCGGGCGCTGCGCGCATCCTCCGCGGGCATTCGGCCGCAGCCCGCACCTGACCCGCTCTGCCGAGTCCGGTCCCCGCGGATCCCCTCCAGGCGGGGCCGGAGGTCGAGGGCAGCGCCTTGCCTCGCTCGTGGCTTTTTGGGTGTCCTCTGCCCCGGTGCCACGCGGGGAAGTGAGCCGGCCACCACCGCCGTCAGGCTCTCAGCGTCGCTGCACAGCCAGCGCTTTAGAACACGCACAGCAAAGTAATCACAGCCAGGGCACGGTTCAGTTAGAAATTAAAATTGCAAATCACAGCCGCAGCCAGACATCGCGTTCCGCTTGCCAGCTGCCCTCCCTTACTCCTTGGATCTGGGATGGGAGCTCTGGGTCTCTCTGGCTGCGCGTACGTTTTCCAGGTTTTAAATCAGAACCAGAAGAAATCTTGACGTAAGTCTCTGGGGCTGCTTTTTGCTGGTTGGTTTGATTTCTTTTTAAGTTTGCCATAAACTTTTCCGCTGGATTTGATGCATTTTGGACACAGTGGTAATCTGTCCGGGGAGGAATGCACCCAAAACCACGCGGAACAAAGCGCGCCTGTGCGGCGAGGTGTTCTTGGAAACGCGAAAATCTGTGGTTTAGGGATTATTTCAGGCAGGGGAGGTGCGAGCCGTGAGCTGTGTATGGGAGTTCTGTTTATTGCTGTGACAGGAGAGAGGCATTACTGAACTTCCAGAATAATCCCTCTCCTTTGCCTCCACCCTGGGCTGGAAAAATGACCTTTATAAGCAAGTTTGTGGCTGACCTTTGTGCCGTGGCTGTCAAAACAGATGCTATCAGCTTGACAGCTGCAGGCGGATTTTTGTGTGCTTATCTGCCAGGTATCTGACGGAGTGAGAAAAGGCGTGATTTCGATAACTACAAGAGGTTTGGGGAGTGATGGTGAAATGGTGATGTCCCATTTTGTGATCTTCCTGTCCCATGCCAGGAAGATGTGGTTGCACCGAGTGTAAAGGAAGTTCTCTCTCCCAACTGCAACCTCAGCAGCTTCTTGGTTTCAACCATCTCTAGTTTATATCAAAAGCATGGGATAAGGAATTCACTTTGTTCAGGGTCCTTTGACCTTTTTTTGTGCACACAGACCATTTTTTGTGACACCTTTTGTAGCTGCAACAGCCAAAGGTGTTCCATTTTAAAATGAAGACACAATAATTTTTCTGTTGAGATCCCTATTGATACAGCAGTAGGATCATCCTTCTGGTGCCCCCTTCTTAATCCCCATTCTTTGTTCTCCCAGTAACACGAATCCTTATTGCTCCTAAAAATCCTTGTTGCTAATAAAACCTCCGTTTTACCAGTTTCATCATGTGGGTGGTGTGTTAATCTTTGTCCCAGAGATGTGGTTTTGTGAGGCTGGATATTACCAGCTTTATTCACTGGCTGAGGGGATGTCAGAGCTGTGTTTTGCAGGTGATGTTGATCAGCTGTCAGTTTTGGAAAGGCACAGCAGTGCCGGCTGTTGTGAGATGGACCACTGTGTTATTTGACAGTGCTCCTCATTTTGGAAATTGAATAACTAGAAGCCCAGGATTTAAATGCTAAATTCAGTCTGAGTGCTCTCTGGAGTTTGAGGCTGGTTTGAGGATGCTTTAATTGCACCCTCATTTATTTCTTGAAGCTTATGGTAAAGTACAAAGAAGAAAACTTAATTTCTTTTTTTGCATCTGCACGTGTTGTCCTTAAAAATGAACATGGCACCTTAATTCTGCCTCGTGTGAAGACCAGAGTGTTGGTGTGCAGGAATCTCTCTTCGGCTGGTTAATGTGGAAATGCTTTGTGCTCTCTTCATTTCTGCTCATGACACTGCAAGAGTTATGAAGTCCTCTACATGCCAGGCAGCGTCCTCCTGTTCCCAGCCCTCACTGACAGAAAGCATTTATTTCTGGCCAGTTTCAAGACTGACTTTTTAGGGAGAAGAACGGTCTGTAAGGACGACCTTAAAGCCTTTCACGTTCCTCACACAGCCCTCCTGTGTGCCTCAGTGGCAAGCCCTGCTCTCAGGAGCAAGCACACCGTGAAGGGCTCGCGGTGAGCGAGGTGGAGCTGTGGGCCTGCCCTTGTTTATTGTGTGGGCTCTCGCACAGCGTGGCTTTCAGGGCTCAGGGGTTCTTTGAGCTCTGTGGAAGGAGCAGCTCGCTCTCCCCGCAGCTGCGGCGCCGCCGGTATTTCCGCAGCTCGCTGCCTCTGCCCGCCGAGCGGCGATTTCCCCAGGGGCAGGAGGACACAGATGGCGCAGTGTGCTCCAGGGCAGCCTGCCACGGAGCCCAGCGCCGCGGGCACGGCCCTGCCCTGGCAGGGTGACTGCCTGCGTGGCTCTGTGTCCCCAGGGCTGTGCGGGAAGCGCGGCTCAGCGTACCCCATGGGATGGAGGCGTCGGGAGTCCTGCCCCCCGCGAGGGCCGCTTCTCTTTGGGTGCCCTTGCGGGTGCTTAGGGAGAATGAGAGCCCGGTACTGAAACTGCCTTTTTCAGGGGGAGTGTTTCAGCTTTGTCCCCTGCCTGGTCTCGCAGCAGCGTCTCCAGGATCCCGACTGGTGTGGCACCCCTGGCTTGCAGCGGGATGTGCTTCCGCAGCCCGGCGGGTCACAGAGCTGGAACTTCTGCTGGCTCACTTGTGTTTGTGTAGGGCTTATGTGCAAATGATGTGGGCTTATTTAGATTTATCTAAAGACGAGCAACAAACCCACAAGATCAGATGTCAACCCTGAGGAAAGAGGCTTAGTTTCTTTGCCTAAAAATTACTCTCATGTTAAAAAAAAATGGAGCTGCAGGGCAGAGTTCAGATGGACTGAGCGATATCTCAGGCGGAGCAGGAACATATGTACATCTCCATCAATTTAATTGCAAAGCAACATGAAAGAAAAAGCTTATTAAAACACCCAAACCATGCGTTCATCTCCTCTCACACTTACTCTTAACTGTTGCCTTGAACGTAAAGAGCAAAACATCTTGAAAGATGTTTATTTTCAAAGCGGTTCTGAGTAGCTCATCACAGTGACACTGCCCAGGGGACAGGGCAGCAGAGCCCTGGTTTCAGGGACTTAGCATGGCTTGCTCTGGGTTGAGTCACTCAAGAAAGTGAGTTTTATAAAACTCATGTTTTATCCAGCGAGTCACAAGCCTTGTTCTTACAGCATGATTGATTTGGCGGAACACGGTGCCCAACTCATTGCACCGTGACATCTAAAGGTGATTGTTTTCCAGCTGCTCATCACATGCGTGGGATTTCTCGGTTTATTTTCTATTACTTTGTTTGCTTTATATCTCTTTTCTTCAAAGACCATGGAAAGGTGAGGTGATTAACTTTTGTTGCTTTGTTAATTATAACTCTCTCCCCTTTCCTCCCAGTTTCCTGAAGCCCTTTGCTATTAGAAAGTTCCCTTTCCAATCTCTTGCCCCCACCTTGCTGTTTCACTCACTTGGGCTGCCAGTGTGCCAGGCCAGTGTTTAATAACCACACTCTGCTCTGTAAGAGCAGGCACATTCAATTTGGGGAATTTCAGGGAAGAAAAGCCAGGAAAAGTTGCGGGTTCCTAAATATGAATGCCTTCTCCTTTCTATGCTTGAGCCCTCCAAGGGTTAGGGAATTAAATAACCATCTAATAATAAATAACCAATTAATTAACCCAGAAGCTGTGAGTTGGGGACCGTGGGGGACCTTCCCCAAGCACGGGAGGGCTTGTCTGGTGTCCCCTGGCAGTGCCCTGGCAGCAGGAGCGGCAGGGGGTGTGTTCCAGGGGGCTGCGTGGACACAGCATCTGCCAGGACTGTAGGAGGACGTGCACAGGGAAAAAGGGAAGGGTTTTTCTGCTGGGATGGTTATTTCCTGCCTGAACACCCCTTCCCTGTGAGGAGAGAGCAGGTAGGGCAGGCCTGACCCCTGCGACCGAGCTCGGAGGTTCATCTTTTGCTTTCCCAACGGGAGCAGAGGCTCTTTGGGATCTCTCCGTCTCCCAGGGGTCACCAGCTGAGCACCTCTGCTGCTGCTGGTGGTTGGTGTGGTGCTGCCATCAGGGGGGTGGCCAAGGCATCGAAACCCGACTGTAACTCCTGCAGCTCTGCGTGGCAGCGCTTTGAGTCAGCGCGTTCCTTCCTGTCCCGCTGCTGGACTCCGGGATAAGTACAGACTCCAGCCTCCTCTGGTTTCTCTGCACAGATCAAGTCACAGCCAGCTACAAATCCATGCCAAAGCCCGTAACACAGCCGTAGGTGTCCATCTCTGCCCTCCTTGGGCAGCCCCTGCAAGAGCTTTTAGTCAATCAGCAGCTGATGCTGAAGACCCCACACTACCCAGACATGTGCACTGCAGCTGCAGCTTAGATTCAGACCACGGAGATTTTGTTTTTCTGGAGGGTTTTCAAGACAAACACTGGCATATTTGCCTTTTTTTTTTTTTTTTTTTTTTTTTAAAATTTTCACTGGGCTGATGTTGATCCTGGAGGGTGCCTTTAGAAATGAAACCAGGTGTTTTAGATAAACTTACAGCTGTACGTGCCCCTAGAAGATAAGTGGCGTGCAGGGCCTGTGTGAATGCTTGAACCCGTACTTTGGTCACGCTGCTCGTACACTTTGCTTCTCAAAAATCCATTAAGAGAAAGGCTGTGTAATTCAGGTTGCCATTTATGAATTCACTGTTATCATGAGCAGGGTGTCACAGCTGAAGGCAGTGAGAAATAGCTCCTTAATGGCTTCACAGCTTAATCATTTCCAAGTGAAAATGTACACGGAGTGTATCATTAACAAAAGGAGGGATGCAAAAAAGCCCTGGGTGTGCGTCATGCCGTGGGACGCTGGGAAGCTGGGATTTGCCTGTGGGGCTGGCAGTTCCTTGCTTGCACTGCCTCCTGTCCCTCTCAGAGTGGTCCTTGAACCTTTGCTCACAGCTTGGCTCAGTTACAACTCCATGTGTCAAAAGCTTTGTCTGCTGAGTGGGTGCCAAAATGTGTTTGGAGAGCAGAGCTTGAGGAAGGAGTTGGTTTACATAGATTTGATCTTATTTTCTGTTAGCTGCAGCACTTCGTGGGTTGTTGAGATGAGCTTTTTCTGTGCGTTGCTGGAAAACAACCGTCTGCACCTACATTTCCAATACTTTCTGACCTGGAGGTCTTCGCAGCCTCTCTGGCAGAACAAAATGTTTTCTTCAATATCAAACTGTTTTTTAGCTTCCCATTGTGGTGCAAAAAGTGTGGTTGGGCGGGAGGTCATTTCTCAGGCCTGCCCAGCCCTTCTGATGGGAAGATCATTAGGTTGTGTTGCCAGTGAGCGTGGGAAGAGGGGGAAAAAGTCATTTTAGAAGAGGGGTTTTTTTTAGAGGGCTGCTGTGGGGGTCTGAGCTGGGCACCTGCCTCTGGGCATGATGAGTCCCCCCAGCCATGGCTGGGGCAGCTCACGCATCTCTGGAAAGCTGATCTGAGCCCCTGGGGATGGATGTGAGGAGTGCTGAGCTCTCAGAGGTGCAGCCTGAAGTCCAGGGGAGCTGCTCTTCAAACATGGGTCATTTTTATGTCCTAAATAATGTAGGAGCTGAAGTCTTCATCTGCTGTTGGTCTTATTCTCCACTACCTTTTTGTGGTTGTAAAACTGGGGGTGATACCACCCTCTGAGAGATGCTGGGAGTTTGCATGAGCTTTTGAGGGACCAGTTAACAATAATCTCCAGGGAAAAGGTGGAACTGTCCTTGGACCAGCCTTTGAGCAGTGTGGAATGACTAAGAGCTGTGCCTCCACCTGCTTTAGGGAGGGGAAATGCTGAGCAGCCCCTCGTTCAGGAAGAGCATAACCTCCTTGGTGCTGGCCTGGGCCAGAGTCTAGCTAACCCTGTGTGCACTCACACATTAAAAGCCCATCTTGCAGCTCGTGGGGCTCAGATGCACAGGGAGATGGGGCAGGAAAATTGCATCCTCCTTTAGTCCTCAACTTGGACTTGCCTCCTGCAGCTGGTTTTGTAGGGCGGCACAGTCAGTGGTACAGCAGTGAAAACAGCCCTGTCTTCATCCAGCAGAAATTCCGAGGGCACTGAGGAGGTGCTGAGTGAGGGGAAGCTCTGTTTGGCCCCATCTGTAGTTTCCAGCAGCAGCCGAGAGTGGGAGACAGGAAAGAGTTTATGGCTGGGACACCAGTGCATTGTCCCCCTTTACACTGATTTACGACCTGAGATACCAGAGGCTGTGCCTTTCCTCCTGATAGTCCTTCATGAACTTTCCTTCCATGAATTCATCATAATGATTTTTTCCAGCCAAGTGAACTTTTGGCCCGCCAGGCAAAGTTCCCCCATTTAACCGTGTCCTGTGTGGTGCTTCTGGCCAAGTTCCCCTACGTTCCTTCCTGCTGCTGCTTTTGCACTTTGAAAACCCTAAAAAAGATGCTGAGGTGGAGAGAGGTGTCCTGTGGCCTGCTGGTGACCACTGACCACTGCAAAGTCAGGCATATGGGGCATAAGACACCGGGTTCAAGGCTGGGCAACCAACCTGAGGCAGGGAGAGGCACCCTGTGGCCACGGCACTGAGACCCCACAAGCCTGGGCTGGAGTCCAGCTTTTCCCTCTCATCAGGCTGCCACCAGGTTGTGGAGAGGAGAAGCCTCACAGGAGGATGAGTTCTTTTACAGAATCCCTGAGGCTGGAAAAGCCCTCCCAGCCCATGGAGTCCACCCTGTGCCCGATGCCCACCTTGTCCCCAGCCCAGAGCACTGAGTGCCACCTCCAGCCCTTCCTTGGACACCTCCAGGGATGGCGACTCCAAACCTCCCTGGGCAGCCCCTGCCAAGGCCTGAGCACCCTTTCCATGGAGAAATTCCTGCTGCTGTCCAACCTGAGCCTCCCCTGGCCCAGCCTGAGGCCGTTTCCCCTTGTCCTGTCCCTGTTCCCTGGGAGCAGAGCCCGACCCCCCCGGCTGCCCCCTCCTGTCAGGGAGTTGTGCAGAGCCAGAAGGGCCCCCCTGAGCCTCCTTTTCTCCAGGCTGAGCCCCTTTCCCAGCTCCCTCAGCCGCTCCTGGGGCTCCAGCCCCTTCCCCAGCTCCGTTCCCTGCCCTGGGCTCAGAAATAGATGTATTTCCCACAGCTGAGGAAGCTGCTTGAAACACAGATCCTCTGTAGCTCCCACTGCTTATGAAACCACTGGAGCTTCTCTAAAGACACCGGATTTCTTTCCTGAGAGGGATACCTTGGGCATGTTCAAAGGGGGTACCTTATCCCCGTACAATCGAGAGCTGAGATGGGCTCGGTGTGTTGAACCCATCTCTGAAGCTGTCGCAGGGATGGTGTTGCTGGAGTGGGACCTGGCTCTGGCAGTGGCCGGAGGACCCTGTGGCTCAGCCGGACTCCGAGGGTCTCTGCCAGCACAGCCTGTGTGCGTGGCTGTGTCCCACAGTTTAGCTCAGCTGGCGCTGTCCTGGCACTGCACTCCAGGTTCTCCCTTGCGGGGTGCTGGGAGCAGGAATCCTGGCGTGTTTTCAGGGATAGCGTGCCTGTCCTGCCGCGGCAGGAGGCGGAGCATCTACGGTGCCGTATTTACCGTAGAGAACCACAGCCCGCTGATTAAATTCCTGAATCTCATATTCCGGGGGCGAAAAAATTATTTACGTGTGGATACAATTCCTGCCTGGAAACTTTTCTGATACTGAGGTTAATGTGTAGTCAGAATCTGTACCTTTGCCCCCTTTTCCTCTTGTCCCTGCAATCTGAGGGACTGATACTCAGTTTCCCATTTCCGGAACCAGATCTTTTTCTCCAGAAGAAGGTAGAGAAGCAGGGCCGTGTGCTCTGGGTGGTTTTCCTGGCAGGCATCAAACCAAGGCAGTTCTTCTGCAATGTCAAACCCTTAGTTTGCAAAAGGAGCAGGGCCCCAACTGCTCAGGCGGGTTCATCTGGGGGAGATCATTGAGCAGAGCTGCTCTGAATATTAAAAACTGGGCAACCGTGGAGGGGGTTTTGTATTTAAATTGTTATCTTTGTCAGTGCCTGACAAAATGCTTTGTTTGTTAAATATTTGTTGCTCCTGCAGCTGTCCCTTGAGATTTCAGGAATGAAGACGGGGAGATTGTTTTTATAACATCTGTCCTGGCCTTGCAAGTTTATCCCAAAAATGTAGGAGCGCAGGATGAGTCACTGGCTTTTCTGCATCGAGGAAATGAGAGTAGTGACATCATCTCATTCCGAGATAAGGAAACGCCTGAGCTGGGAGCCTTCAGAGAGGCAGATTTCAGTCCCCAACTGCTGATTTGGACTCACAGTGTAGAGATCAGCATCTGATTTGTGAAGTTACTGGAACATGAGCCTGATTTTGTTGATTTTCTTCTCTTTTTTTGTGCCAGTGTTATATAAAACTTGATTGTGACAACCCAAGCCGTGCGAATTTGTGCCAAGAGAAAAATATTTGAGCTGCCATCAGCAAATAAGGTCTTGCTAAGAGCTCAGAAATTCTTGTGGCTTAGGAAAACACCACTTCAGCTTAACAGCAGCTTGAAAATCTCGTGTGTTCGCGGGGTTTGGCATCTCCAACTGTCTGTCTGCAGGCTGAAAGGCTGCTTGTTTTGGGGCACTGGGATGGCTCAGAAAACCTTGAGGTTTTCTGTGTTACGTTCCTGGCAGGGGCCCGGGGGCGATGCCAAAAGGAACAGGCAGTGAGTGCCAAGGAGAGACTGAGTCTGCTGGGGTTTATTCAGAGCGCGGGGTGGAGAAAGAGATCCCAGCCCGGCATCCTGCCCGGCACAAGGAATGCTGGCAGCCCCTCAGCCTCGGCAGGGGTTTGGGGACACGGCACTGTCACGGCTCTGCTCGGTCTGCAGAGAAAACACAGCGTTATTCCTGCTCACCTCCAGGCGCCGGGAAAGGAGACCCATCCCTGTGCAGGGAACAGGGGGACACCAGCGTGGGAGCAGGGAGGGGGTGGCAC